>CM062816.1:954957843-955348872 GCA_031772625.1 Pinus tabuliformis | reverse complement strand
TCTCTTCTTGAGAATTTTGGACCTGCAATTGCTGGTTGAATTATGGATGATTTTGGATGCATTTTGATGTGTGAATATTTTCGCATTTCTCTCTTGGAGCTTGATATTGGCTTTTGATGATTGAATATATTCTTCGTTGTCTTGCAAGTGATGTTAATGCTATATTTTGATCTTTGATTTGATGTCTAATGCATGGAATGCTATCTCATGTTTTTAAATGTGCTTGATTGATGAAATTTTGTTTAAACATTGAAACTATTGGGAAATTTGCATGTGTTATTCATGGATAATGAATGAATGAATGTTCCTAGAGGTTCTATTACATTTTGCATCCTTGAAACTCCAAAAGTGTCATCGAAGTATAAATATCTAGAAGTCGTTTTGTTGTTGCTTTTCCATTTAGGGTATCAAAATTCCTTCTAGGTCTCCTTGAAGAGCGAAGTTTCCACATCAAGTGAACCTTTGACTCCAATTCTCACAATTATTAGGCACTAGTCTTAATCCTTGGTGATCACTTTTAAATTGATAAATCATCCTTCTTTCACCTCCTATATCTTTTCCTCATCCCTTAAGGATAAGGAGGCCTCTTAGGGCTTGGTGCAAATTCCATTAGAGGAGTGCACTTTCAATTTTGATTGGATAGATCTCTTCCTTAGTGTCTACTCTAATGATCCTCACATTTTGATGTAATTCTATGATGGGATCTCTGGAAATTTGATGCCCAAGCCATCACACCAAGAGGGACCCTAAAAGCTAATCCTTCAACTTGGGATTTCTTCAAGGCTTGTGCTTTGGTACTTGTTGGAGTATATCATTCATAACATTTTCTCTTGTCTACCTTGACCTTCGATGAAATCACATATCATCAAATATCTCAACCCTAGGTGATCCGAATTTAAACAGGAATGCAACAAATTACAGAGATAACCATAAACACAGAGATGCAGCGGAAATAATATTTCACTTCATTAATGTTAAAATACGGAAATATGCTTACAAACAGAAATGGAAATAGACCAGCTAGGGCAATGGTAGCTTATCTCTGAGAAGAGATGTGGCGGCTACATGCCTCTGAACTGCCTTACAATGAGGCTCAAGGGCCTTTTTATTATTGAACAATACGAGCAAACCCTAACCAAGGAGATGTAACACCAAGAGTTTATGGGCCCCGTTGGGGTGAGTTGGACAGCCCACTTCCCGGGTCGTTGACTTGGTCATATTATCTCCGTTTGACATGCATGATAACCTGTTGGAAAGATCTCTCCGAGGACTACGACGGAAAAAGACGATTTTAGATAGAAAATCATTGGCGTAGATTTCCAAAAAAATATCGTTTAGGGCCTCAAAACGGATCCGGAAGTTTAAGACCCAAAAAACTGCTAAAAATAGTAAACTGTGTACAATTAAGGAAACTGAAAAACTGAAAGAAGCAATGGTGGGGGTCCAAGTGGAATTGGCGGGTGGCCACCAATATCCACCTGGATCATTCCTCCCCCCTTAGGAAGCAATGGTCCCCATTGCGTTGAGTTCCTCCATGAGATGAGGAAACTTCTGCTGAACTTGGTCCCTGGTGAGCCACTTGCCTTGGTGAAGGAATTGGCCTACTTTGACAACTCGATACAGTTGGATATTCTGCTGGCGAGTGTGCTTGATCTGTGTGTCCATGATCCGATCAGTTGCAACTTGTTCCATGCAATCTGGATTTAACTCTGTGGGTGTGAGCTATTCTGCAATGTTGGATGTGTCTAGTAATGGTGGAAAGTATGGCCGAAGGCAGTCCACATTGAACACTGGGTGCAGGCCAAGGAATGGGGGAATGCTGAGCTCAAATGCATTGTCTCCCACAGCCTTGGTAATGGTGTAAGGACCATATCGGAGTGGTCTGAGTTTCCGATAGGCTCCGGTAAGGCGTTCCTTTTGCAAATGCAACCAGACTTTGTCGCCCACCTGAAACTTGTGTGGCACCCGATGTTGATCATGTCGCTACTTGTACTTGGCATTTGATTTCTCCAAAATGTCATGGACCTGCTGGCAAATATGTTGGATGTGCTCAATGAAGTTGTTTGCCTTATTTGTTTCAGACTGGACATGAGCCGAATCTACATGAGTAGCTGCAAATGGCATGGCCACATCAATGGGACATAGTGGCTAGAATCCCAAGCCCACCTAAAAAGGGTTGTGGCCAGTCAAGCTGTGGAGAGCCCAGTTGTAGCTGTGTTGAACATAGGGGAGGCTCTCGTCCCATGTTGAGGGATGCTTTGAGTTGTACATGCACAAAATGTGTACAATCATCCTGTTGACAACCTCTGTCTGGCCATCAGTTTGAGGATGGAAGGCTGTGGACTTAGTGAGTTTGGTGTCCAGCATCGACCAGAGACTAGACCAAAATGTGGGATCCCAAAGTGTACCCACACTCGTTCAAAGAAGAGTTTAGCAGTGGCTTCTGCTGTGATATTCTTCTTGTAGGCCGCCATAATGGCCATCTTTGAGAACCTACCAATGACCACAAAAACAGTCATTTCCATGCTTAGAGGAAGGAAGGCCTAACATGTAATCCATGGAGATGGATTCCCAAGGTCGACTAGGGGTAGGTAGCGAGGTATAGAGACCTTGCTTCTTGATGGTCGGTTTGGCAATGGCGCAAGCAGTACATGATCTGATGTACTTCCCGACATCCTGTCGAAGATTTGGCCAATAGAAATACTTCTGCAGTACTGCCACCGTTTTCTCAACCCCGAAATGCCCAGTAGCCCGACTATAGTGTGCTTCCAAATCATCTTGGCACGCTCGCTTGAAGTAACACAAAGGTGACCCAGGTGGCATAACAGGGCATCCTGGAGGTGAAAATCTGGAACACGTTGACCCTCCAAGAGTGTCTGGTATGTGTGGCCGAATTCTGGGTCGCTTTTGTAGAGAAGTGGCCAATCAGAAGTCTCGTGCCCACAAGAGTTGAGCACGGTGGTTAACGCCATGATTGGTGTTCGACTAAGGCAATCTGCAACATTATTGGTGTTGCCCTTCTTATACTTGATATTCAAATGGAACTGTTGCAAGTATGTGGACCACTTCTAATAGCGATCACTCTGCAATTTCCCTTGGGTCTGTATGAACTGCAGGGGTCGGTGGTCTGTGTGGATGACCGTTTCCTTCCCCAAAATGTAATGCTTCCATTGTCGGCAGGCCTGCACAATGGAATACATCTCTTTGTCATAAGTGGGATACTTCCGCACTGTGTCTGAAAGTGTCTCACTGTGATATGCCACTGGATGCCCGTGTTGAGTAAGGACTGCCCCAATAGCATAGTCAGAGGCATCTGTCTCGACCTCAAATGGTTGTTGCAAGTCTGGTAATGCGAGCACTGGTGTCGAGCAGAGGCGATCTTTCAACTCTGTGAATGCCTTCTGTTGAGATTCAGACCAAAAGAATTTTGTTTTCGCTCCTCCCTTGGTGACTTGACTCAAGGGCCAAGTGATATGAGAAAATCCCAACACGAACCTGCGGTAGAAGTTGGAAAGACCTAGAAAGCTGCGGAGCTCTGTCAGAGTGGTTGGAGATGGCCAATCTCGAATGACTTGGATCCACATGCACCCCTTGTTCATTAATAATGTATCCCAGATGCTAAACCTGGGTCATGCCAAAGTGCATTTCTCCAAATTGGCACATAACTTGTGTTGTCGCAATGTTTGGAGAACCTGTCGGATGTGGTGGAGGTGCTCTTCCCAACTCTGGCTGAAGATCAGGATGTCATCCAAGTATACCACTACAAATGAGTTGGTGAATGGCCGCAAGATGTCATCCATTAGCCTCATGAAGGTTGCAGGAGCATTCGTCAATCCGAAAGGCATAACCAACCATTCGAAAAGGCCCTCCTTAGCTTTGAAGGCAGTCTTCCACACATCGGAGGGTTCGATTGGTACCTGGTGATATCCTGACTTCAAATCGATCTTGCTGAAATATTTTGCCCCATTCAGTTGGTCCAAGAGGTCATCAATCCGTGGGATCGGGTACCTATTACGGACAGTGATCTTGTTCAGCGCCCGATAGTCAATACAGAGTCTCCAAGTCCCATCCTTCTTCTGTACCAACATGATCGGGCTCCCACAGGGTGATGAACTCGGACGGATGTGACCTTTCTGCAAAGCTCCTGAATCTGCCTCTTGATTTCATCGTTCTCCAGAATGGAGCACCGATAGATTGGTCCATTGGGCAGCGACGCACCTGGGGTCAAATCGATGGAGTGCTTGACCTGACAGTGCAGAGGAACCCCTGCAGGGGAGGTGAAGATGTCCTCGTACTCCTCCACGACCTTGTCCATCTGTAGTTGTCGTGCAGAGGGTCCCTATCTGGAGGTCGTGGCCATCGTCTTCTTCTTTCCTTGAGGGCGTATCATCAGGAAAACAAATTTCCTGGTTTTGGAAATGAGCTTACTGCATTGTTTTGCAGTAACCAAAGAGATGGCAGCAGGCGGTGCTACCTCCGGTATCGTATACAACTTATTTTCCAAAGTAACATTAACAGCATGGGGCCTTGATTCATACACAGAATGTCGCTTCCACAAGTATGGTTGTCCTAATAATACATCACAAACTTCAAGGGGAGCAATGTCACACAATACCTCATCCGTGAAGGGCTTGATGTTGTATGGAAAGCGATACTGCTGGCTCACGCGAAGATCCTGTCCTTGGTGAAGCCACCCGATGGTGTACGGTTGTGGATGTGTTGTGGTTGGTAAGCCCAACCGCTTCACGACCTCTGCCAAAATGAGGTTCTTTTGGCTCCCGCTGTCGACAATGAACTGTAGCAGGGAGCCCTTCACCCACATCTGGGAGTGGAAGAGACGCTCCTCCTCCTCAGGATCTTCGGGTCCCTCCTTCTGGATCTTCTTGTTGGCAACGGTGGCATCGGGCTCCGCATCGATAATATGCTTCTTTGTCATTCCCCTTGTCGGGTTCTGACTCAAAGTCAGAACATGCATGTTCAAGAATTCTATTTCTTCCTAGATGTACTTGTGCATGTTCAAGAATTCTATTTCTTCGGGAGACGCTCCTCCTCTCAGGATCTTGGGTCCCTCTTCTGGATCTTCTTGTTGGCAACGGTGGCATCGGGCTCTGCATCGATAATATGCTTCCCTTTGTCATTCCCCTTGTCGGGTTCTGACTCAAAGTCAGAACATGCATGTTCAAGAATTCTATTTCTTCCTAGATGTACTTGTGCAGGCAGCCGTGGTATTTGAGTATCAAATGTTGCTCTGAATCCTTAATACCCAACTTTGTGCGAAGGGTATGGAAAATATTGGTAAACTCCGGCACGTCTTGGTCCCTTCCCTGCCACAGCGTGATCCACTTTATGTATTGATCCTCATAGCTTACGACAGGGTAGTACTGCTCCTTGATGGCATCCCGGAATGAATTCCAAGTGGGTGCAACTGAAAATAGTGAGCCTGTAATTTCATCCTTCTGCTCGCAGTAGGTTTCCCACCAATGTTTGACGTGGGGGGTTGCTTTGAGAAGAGCGAAAATAATCTTTTCCCAATTGGAAAAATCATGAACAGAAAAATAACCCTCTAGCAAATTTAACCATTTATCGACGACATCTGCGTCTATCTGACCCTCGAATATGGGGATTTCAAAATTAACTTGTACCTTAAACGGTGTGGCGTTTCCAGAGTAGCTGTTGGAAGCCAATGCGTCGCCCCTGGTAGCCGCTGAAGGATCTGGGCAAAGTTGTCCATCATCGCGTTCCTTTGTCGCTCGAGGGTTTCTTCGAGCAAGATTTTGATAGGATCTCTTATCCCCTCATCTTTCTTTTCATCCACCATGGGAGGCCGTCAGGATTTGCAAGGCTAGTCTTGCAAAGGTTCGACCAGTTCAAGCCCTAACTCCTTATATCCCGACCTCGTTGGGGACATGCAAAGAAAAACAGAGAAAAAAAAGCAAACTGCTCTAATACCACTGATCCAGATTTAAATAGGAACACAACAAATTACAGAGATAACCATAAACATAGAGATGCAGCGGAAATAATACTTCACTTCATTAATGTAAAATACTGAAATATGCTTACAAACAGAAATGGAAATAAACCAGTTAAGGCGATGGTAGCTTATCTCTGAGAGAAGATGTGGCGGCTACATGCCTCTGAAGTGCCTTACAATGAGGCTCAAGGGCCTTTTTATTATTGAACAATAAGAGCAAACCCTAAACAACCAAAACCCTAACCCAAGGAGATGTAACACCAAGAGTTTATGGGCCCCGTTGGGGTGAGTTGGACAGCCAACTTCCCGGGGTTGTGACTTGGTCATATTATCTCCGTTTGACGTGCATGATAACCCGTTGGAAAGATCTCTCTGAGGACTACGACGAAAAAGACGACTTTGGACAATAAATCGCTGGCAGTAGATTTCCAAAAAAACGTCGTTTAGGGCCTCAAAACAGCTCTAGAAGTTTAGGACCCGAAAAACTGCTAAAAATAGTAAACTGTGCTACAATTAAGGAAACTGAAAAACTGAAAGAAGCAATGGTGGAGGTCCAAGTGAAATTGGCGGGTGGCCACCAATATCCACCTGGATCACTAGGTCTCGTGTGTTGATTTCTAGTAGCATCAGATGTGCTCTAAGTCTCAAATTTTGCAGGGATGCTTGGGCACATGTATTCCAAAGAACCCCAAAAGCGTTTTGGGAAATTCCACTCGGAGACAGTTTTATTAAAATAATTAATTATTTTTAATGGGACCCTAAGTCTAAACTTAGGAAATTAAAATAATTAATGGGTATTAATCTAACTGTGGATGTAACTTGTAGAAGAAGACGAGGATCAAGCAAAAATGATCTTAGCCATTGATTAGCTTCTAAACTGGGTTGTTGAATGTCAATGAGAAGATTATTTAAGGAGACTTGAGGGTCATTTGGAAGATACATCGAGAGAGGTCAAGAAGATCGAATTTCTCAAAGAGGGCAACACAGCAGTTTCTATAGGAGTGATCGAAGAGATCACTTGCAATGAGGGGCCAGAGAGTATCCGGAAGAAGGAAGTTTTCCTAGGCCGAAGAGTACGATGCAGAGAGGGCAAAACGATGTCCAGATAGAGGCAAACGTTGGGCACACAGAGCTGACGCATTACAGCGCAAGCCTTAGAGGTAGATCAAATTCCTTCTAAGGAAATAGAGTTTCAGAAGCCGGGAGCCAGGGTGTGAGACCAAGAGGCAAAGATTCAGATTTTCTAGCCAGCAGAGGGTCCGGAGAAGGAGCAACGTGATACCCAACAGGGGTGACACAGGGACTGCGTGGGGCTTACGCAGTTCTGCGCAAAGGCTCCAGTTCAGCGTGATCAGACTCAGATTCTCCCAGTGACAAGGTGAGAGCACTTCACCATTCGTTTTGTCCAGTTTCTCTCTGTATCGGATTGCTAGTTGAGCATCCAAGAATTGTACTCAGATTTACTACTACATAATAATAAAACCCTCAGATCTGTTGCACCGGTTTTCCCACATTGGGTTTTTCCGGGGACATTTGTCCAAAAATAACGGTGTTATTGTGTTGTATTTTCTTTCTTGCTCAGTTTCTTGTTTCCACATATAAATTAATTAAGTGAAGGCTGTAATGTATGTATTTCAATATTTTCGTAGGAAACTGCAAATAACTCATTCATATAAATCTAACAAGAAGGAGAAATATCATCAGTTGCTGCAGTAGGGATTCTGTTTAGGAATTTTCACATCGTGTAGTCTTTCCTTTCAAGGGGTTTTTCTTGGAAAGTCTTCATAGCTCTCCAAAACTCACACTTTCATTGAACCTTTCCATTGAATGAGCCACCTTGCCTCACTTCAAATCTATCCTAAATAGATCTATCACAAGTGAGGGATATTGGGACTCCTCCTGTCAACGAAAATCTAAGAAGAGAAGGGGACTTGGGTTGTGGTGACAGTGGGCCTCTGTCCCAGGGTGTTGTTGTGCCCTCAAGCTTTTGCCTATTTACAAAGCTTGCTAGTTTGTGCAACAACAATGTCATCATGATCAATCCTCAAATATGGGTCAAACTCAACCAAGATACTAGGTCTTGGAGGTGCTATTGGACATGTCTCATCAGATAATCCTGCTAGGAGGCTCCACACTCTCAACACTTCACTTGTTTAGGCCAATGTACTCCTCTAAAGGGCCTAGGTACATACAGAGTGGGTGCCCAAGGCCTGGGCTGCTGAACCACCTGACAAGAACTACATGGATTATACTGAAACCAACCAATCATTAAGGACCAAGATCAATAATGCATCTAAGTGAACCAAACTTGAATGTCAAGGGCAATTTAATACTTCAAACAAGGATTCCTTTCCAAAATTAGGACCAAGATCTCACAAAGGTGTTGTCTCCCTGGGTAGGGGTGGCTAAAGGACAACGTTATTAGTTGCTTCCAACCCCTAAGGGGAAGGAACACTTCCCTGGTCCACCCTTCAATTGATAGGTGTTAGCGAATAAGAATGTAGTATTGTAGGGGAGAAGACTTCATGGCCAAATGCCATGGTCAAAGGGACCAGTTGATGGGGGTGTCCACATCCTAAGTGTATAGATGTGAAGAGGGAGCATTCATGAATGCATGACTTACCAGCTCGGCCTTGGTTTTTGTTAGTTTATGTAGCTCGAACAGGTGGTCTAGTCTCAAATGGTGTCTATGAGGCTAAGGAAAACATTTTCTCCAATACCCAGAAAAGGTTTCTAGGGAAAAGGCCAATTTAATTAATTAGGCAATTTATTAATTTTCCTAAGTCTAACTTAGGGAAATGGCTTGATTAATCAAAATTAATTGAGGTAAATCGACTTTCCTCTAGTGACTTCTAGAAAAGTCATGAGAAGGGGTCAAGATGATATTAGTCATCAATTGAGATTAGATCATGGTCGTTGATTTATTAACAAGAGATTATAAGAGGAAATCGATGGGCATTTGAAGAACACATCAAGACAAAATTGCAGTGTTAGCAAGGGCGCAAAGCCAACACATGGGCATCAACAGATCGAGATGAGTAGTGCTTGGAGACAGGATTTCCGAAGGAGATTTATCATGGTGATTTCTGAGTTATTTGGAGAACAAATTTTTCTGCAAAGGGAGGCCAATTTTCCAGTGGTGCGAGTTGCTCCAGAGAGGAGTGTGAATTGCTCTAGAGAGGACGAATTGTCGGAGCAAGGAAATAGATTTCTAGGGTGATCGATTTGCACAAGAGAGTTGAGATTGCTAGTTGAGATCAAAATTCAATGGAGTCTGAATTCATTTCCTCAGCAATGTGAGTTTGCTAGAGAAGGTCGTGAGCCAGGGCCACACGTGTGACTAGTTCAGGAGCCAGAGGGAGGTGGCATTGATTAGAGGAGGCTGAATTGCTTCTAGGAGGGTAGATCGACTTGCAGAAGTGACAGGATTAATTTTCCGGAGGTTTGCTAATTTACGACAAACGATTGTAATTACTCCATCACAGATTTTGCTGAAGAATTAATAAAATTACTCATCTACAGAACTAGTTTTCCCCGCACTAGGGCTTTTCCAAGGACATTTGTCCAAAAATATTGGCGTTCATTATTTGTGTGTGTGTGTGCATTAATTTTCTCAATTCTTGTGATTCATTTATTTTTTGTGAAGTTTCAGTAGTGTTTTATTCAGTATTTGCCACAAATTAATTGCAGAAGACAAATAATCTAAATTGATAGGTGAATAATAACCAGTAACTACAACAACTTTAAAAAATTTCACAATGTATCAAAGCGGATCTGAGTGCAGAAGGAGGATCTGCACAGACACAGGAAGAGAAAGTTCAAGGGTTTTTTAACCTAGTTTATATTCTCCAATTTATTTGGGTTTCGCTATATTTCCAGTTTTTCAGAGATGGTCGCAACAGGGTTAACAAATCAAGACAGATTGAATGGAGCCTCCAACTTTGGTGTTTGGAAAGCCAGAATATCTTTTTTATTGGACAAATATGAAGTGAAAGAGTATGCGGAGAATGTTATAGTTGTACCAACAAATCCACAGTAGTTGGCAACCTATAAAAAGGAGAATGCCAAATCCAAGAGGATTATCCTTAATGGAGTCAAGGACCATATAGTCCCTCATATCGCAGAGAAGGACACAGTGAAGCAGATGTGGGATGCAATTGTAAATTTGTACCAGAATCCTACAGAAAATAGGAAATTGATTCTCAGAGAAAATTTGAGGTCTATTAAGATCCAAAAGGGTGAAGACATGGTTTCCTATCTTACCAGAGTTTGACTTGCACCATAGGAGAAGTACTTGTTCCCCATCTGAATATGAAATTTGATGTCCTCCTCGTATGAATCACTTGACTTGGGTTGTGATGACGAGCTCGTGTGAATAGCCCTGAATGGGTTTTCTAAGCAGTGGGATGTGTTCATCCAAGTGATCAATGGACGAGATACACTACCAGGATGGGATCGCCTATGGAGCGATTTCACTCGGGAAGAGCTTAGGCTCAGCTTAGTTAATGGCAGTAGCAGCAAAACTTTAAAGGTTGAGAGGGAACAAGAAAACGTAGCCCTAGCAGGAAAAGGGAAGGCGAAGAAGGGATCCAGCAAGGGATCGGGCTCAAAAGGAGAAAAGAAGGACTTTTCGAAGGTCAAGTGCTATGGATGTCACGAGTTCGACCATTATGTCAGTGATTGTCCACATAGGAAGAAGGGAAAGAAGCAAACCACAACTTCAACTAGTGCAGATGAGCTCTCCAGCAGGATGGATCAGGAATTCACATTGATCGCTTGCCTATCTAACTCAACTTCATAAGGTGTCTGTTATAGACAGTGGATCATCATTTCACATGACGAGAGTTAGAGAGTACTTCTCCAGTTATAAGGAGGACATCAAATTTCATATTCAGATGGGGAACAAATCCAAGTGCAACCCAGTTACAAGAGGGATTGTTCTATTTCAGAGGGAGAATGGCAAGCCAATTCCTATACATGACATGTTGCATGTGACAGGCTTGGGGATGAATTTGATCTCTATACCTATCCTTTAGGATAAAGGTATGATGTTCTCTTTAGAGAGGCGTGGGTGTTATTGAAGAACAAAGATTGGAGGTCACCTATAGTGATTGGAGTCAGGTGCCGCTGGTTGTATAGGTTGTAGATGGATAACAAGATGCACACACAATGTGCAATGCAACTAACCGTATATGCTAGCATACTATGCATGACCTAAGTTGTCATATAACCAATGTAACCAGCATATCATTAGATCAATATCACACCTCCCCTATGGCTAATCATGGGGTAAAACCAAGCAACATCACAATAGTCGTAATAATCATATGTCAGACCATAAGAGTGGGAGGGGAGCAATGAATAGACCATGGATCAATTCTACTACCATGAGAAGGGGTAGAGGTCCATAAAGGAGCAGAATCCAAATATTCCTTACTCTTGTTAATCATTTCTTGTAAACAAAATATGGAGTAATCGATGATCAATTTGAGGAACTTTTGCCCAATAGTTATCTCATGCATACAACTCTCACTGATGTCTTTAGGGACACGCTAAGGGCGGCATGATGAATAAGATGGTTGAAGGACAAGATCTTGACAACTAGGTTGCATGTCACAACAATCAAATTCAAAATGGTCATCCAATGTTAGCTCATCATGTTCAAATTTATGCGACCAGAATATGAGTGAGGGACATCAACATGAAAATCTAAGGATGGCTTAACTACATCAACAATCATATCTTCCTGATTATATGGAGTGTATGGGATGACAAGGTCGTTGTTAAGATCATCATCATCAGTATTATAAATTGGATACTTGTCAAAATGATGGCTACTCATATCACACTTCCCTTCTTCGACATGTAGAAAATCACAAATGTCCATCTCTAGGGAATTCAATGGATAGCCCATTTCAAGGTCTTTGGAAGATGCATCATCAAACTTAACATCTATGAAAAGGGGGGAGCTCGCCTTCACTTCACTTGCCAGAGTGTCATCTTTAGCATGATCCTTACCATACTCCCTTCACGAATCATCTTCAAGGTCACTTTCAATGTATTCATCTTGAAGATCCATAAAGGACTCATCCTTTTGCTCGTAGTATTCTTCTTCATCACAACCCTGATTTCTTTCATTAATAGAATGATCAAGATGATCAAGGGTGATGTTTTCTTTTGGATGGCAATGATCTTCTTCAACTTCTTCAGCATAATTGAGGAGGCCCTCCTCCTGGACAACCACAGTCAAGTCTTCGAGGACAACTTCAAAATGACACATTGGTCCCCAATACCTAAGAAATACTTTAATGAATACCTTAATGGAAGGGATGTTTTTAGGTCTACAAGAACATTTAAGCCAATCTCTTTGATCAACCCCAAAGGAATTAATGAAAAACATCATGAAAGCATGCCCATGAACCATGTTGGTCTCTGAAGTATACTTGATAAACTTGGCAACATGATCCACAGTTGAAGAAGGATCACCATTGAATTTTGGGACATTTGTCATAGAACTTGTATCCCATCAATTTGGATATCGAGGAATATCCTTGACATCCAAAGCAAAATACATCTAATGCAAATCCCAAAGAGCCATTGCCTTGAGTATTGCATAGCAACCAAATGGGGAGTCGCCAGGGTGAATTTACAATGCCTTAGGAGATGCTTGCTTCACCCTACAAGCATTTAAACATTGAAGCTCAATGAAGAACTAGGGCTTCATTTTATCAGTGGAGTCACTAGATGAGAAGATTTATCCTTTTCTACAAGATAAGCTCAAAATTCAAATAACAAGGAGTTTACTCAAATCCTCCCGAGCAATGACACCAAAAATGTTGCCTCAAAATCTAGTAACTCTTGTGAGGAGAGCTCACAGGGCAAGAATTAGACTAAGGGACAGCAATATGAGGTGTGGTCCACTATCACCACAGCCACTACCTCCTACTCTTTTGTTGACTTTCACCATTAGGGAGGCTTCCTGTTAAAATTGGCAACTAGGGCCAAACTTCATGTGGGTCATCTTATTCATGGCTGATAATATGTTCATTAGATTCCTCTCGTCGAGAGGTGTAGGATTGATCTAAAGATCACCCAATTCTAATAAGTATTCATGGAGATATGAATTTATTTTTATTATGGAATTATTATCAAGCCGGCCTACAACTCATGTAGGCTCAGAAGCCCAACAGTCGCATCTATTCAAACATCAACGTTGTGTTTAAATACAGGAGGACTTTTCCTCATTTTCACTCACTCATCTCATCACATCTCTCTCTCTCTCTCTACTGTGCAGAAAAGAGTCTCTTCTCTACTGCGCAGAAAAGGGTCTCTCTCTCACACATGTGAAGCCGGAAGCTGCTAAAACTGAAGCTGCAACTGCAGATCCAAACTTTGACCAACGTGGACCATCAAACCTCCTCTTTTGATCTGCGTTGTAGGTTCATCTAAACTTCTCTGAAGGCTACAACTTTTGGTGGTGGAATCAAGTCGATCCGACGGACGGTTTGCGAGATATCGACTGCCCTAGTTTGAAGGAAGCTGCTGAAACTGAAGCTGCAACTACAGAAGTGAAGTTTGACCTGCATGGACCAGAAGATCTCCTCATCTGAACTGCGCTATAGGTTCATCTGAACCTCCTCTGAAGGCTGCAACTTTTGGTGGTGGAATCAAGCCGATCCGACGGTCGGTTTGTGAGATATCGACTGCCCTAGTTTTGATGATGAAGCCGCTAATGCTGATGTTGCTAATCTAGGGTTTGCTACTGCTGATATAAATCAGATTTATTGTACTATTTCTCTCTGCTGAATTATTGAAGATAAAAGAAGATTTGATCAAAGGGTTTCCCCACACATTGTGGGGTTTGTCCCTGGCTAGCCGCCACATCTTGTGTCTCTTGTCTTGGCTTGTTTTCTGTCGATCGTTTAATGTTCTATCTGCACTTTACTTTATGTACATGTGATTGCTGATCTGTGAAATATAATAAGGAAAAGAAGTAAATTGTTATAAGCATAGAACATACCATAACTTAACATGGTATCGGAGCTGAGGTGAAGACAAAGCCCGAGCAAGAGCAAGAGCAATCACCGAAGAGAAGATTGGCAAGGCTATCCTAAAAGAACTATGGGCTCCTCATCACTCTTGCCTACCGATGACAAGCTCCGTGAGAAAGCTGACTATCACAGATGGAAGAGGTCTATTGATCTAACCTTAGAAGATCAAGGAGTGTTGAACCATGTGAGAGGCAATATTGTTAAGCCTCCATCAAATGTATCCACTGCTGGGAGGATCAAATGGAAAACCGAAGAAGTCAAATCAAAGAAGATCATCCGGGACTCTATTGACAAGCGCTTGGTGGCCTACATCTCCGACCTGAACACCTCCAAGGAAATCTACGATAGACTGGTGAGTTTATTTAAAGTTAATGATGCAAATCAAGTTTTGTTTCTTAGAAATAAGCTGAAGGAAATTCATAAGGGTAAAGATGAGAGCATGCAAGCATATTTCTTAAGAATCACCGAGATCAGGAACGATCTCCTATCTATTGGGGAGACTATTACTGATAGGGAAATGGCACTCACGACTCTTGGAGGATTACCATCCGAATGGTATGTGTTCAGGACTACTCTTCTGAACAATAATATAATTCCTGGTTTCGAGGAATTAATGACTAGATGCATTCAAGAAGAAACAAGGGTAGAAGAGCAAGAAATGCCCATGCCTAAAGGTCCTCCTGCTGCCTTTTCTTCTCATGCTAAGAAAAGAAATAATTCTGGGACTAAATCAAAAGGAAAGGCTGGACCTAAGGGTGGAAGAAAAGGACGATGTTACATCTGCGATAAAGCAAGTCACTATGCAAGGGAATGCCCTGATAGAAAGGACTCTCACTGAGATGATGATCAAAATCCCTGCCATGGCAATCAAAGGAATGGCAAATGTAATAGCAGATGTAAAAGGAGTGCTGGAAATCAAGGAAGAGGACAACCATTCAAGAAGGCTAGAAATTCCAGGTATGAATCTAACACTATTGACAATAAGCAGGCTGAATATTATCTACCAGCTGCCCTATCTACCTCTGCTCCTTCGGACTCAATGGGAATTTGGCTCATTGATAGTGGTGCCTCAAGGCACTTCACTGGTTACAAAGAAGTTCTCTATAATCTGATAGAGAAAGAAACGAACCTGGAAATTGTCCCTGGAGACAATATGAAATATCCCGTAAGAGGTGTAGGAAATGTCTCCCTCAAATTGAATCAAGGAAATACGACCCACCTACAGGATGTATTATATGTACCTGACCTCAAAAAGAACCTGGTGTCCATCTCCGCAATGGAAGACACAGGCTACAAGGTAACCTTCAGCAATGGCAAGGTACGTATATGGAAAAATAATATTAAAGATGCCTTCACTCTTGGGTTTCGAGTTGATTCATTATATCAGGTCGGTGGAAGTCCGCTAGGTGTCATGTCTTGTGACACAACTCTTCACTCCAAACTTGGCATTGGAGGTTTGCCCACCTTCATTATAAATCTCTACCCGATGTAAGACGAATGGTAACAGGGATGCCCGAATTCCGAGTAAAGAAAGAAGGTCAAAAGGGGACCATTCCCCTCAAGCCAAAGCAAGACCTCTGATATATTACAGTTGGTTCACTCATGCATACCTAAGGCTTGCATTAAGAGGGAGACTACTACACCACATACTCCTGAGCAGAATGGTGTGGCGGAAAGGAAGAACCGTACGATTGTGGAAGCTGTCTCTATGGGTAGATGATGTAACAATGCCTGATGTGGAGGAACCCATGGATCCTATTTATCCACCTAAGCCTTCCTCTTCTAGGAAGAGGCCTTCATGGCTTAGGGGGATACTTGATGATGCTAAAGGACATGCTGCACCCCAAGGAACCTTCCGTGAAAGTAAGAAACCTAACAGGTATCAGGGATACCTGACCATCATGAGCACAATCATACAAAATGAGCCTTCATCATTCTCAGATGTCGTCAAGCATCAAGTATGGAAGGATGCTATGACCAAAGAATATGAGTCTATTATGGAGAATGATGTCTGGGAAGTAGTTCCTAGACCCCAAGACAAGACAATTGTTACTTCAAAATGGCTTTACAAGATAAAGCTGCAGCAGATGGAAGTACGAAATAGTATAAGGCTCGTTTTGTTGCTCGTGGTTTCTCCCAGAAGGAAGGTATAGACTATGATGTGATATTTGCACCTGTTGCCAAATATACGACCATCCGCTTGATCATAGCCCTTGTGGCTTCACAAGAATGGAACCTACATCAAATGGATGTCAAGACCACGTTCTTGCACGGTTTGATCAAAGAAGAGATCTATGTGGAGGAACCCGAAGGATTTGAGATTTATGATTGAAAATCTCATGTATGCAGGTTCAAGAAGGCTCTCTATGGGCTGAAGCAAGCACCCCGAGCATGGTATGAGAGGATCGATAGCTACTTGATGAAGCTGGGATTCACTAGGAGTGAAGCCGATCCTAACCTTTACCTTAAGGTTGAAGATGAAAGCCTCTCATACTGGTGTTGTATGTGGATGACCTCTTTCTAACAGGTGCATACCCTCTCATTCACAAATGTAAGAGAGAGTTGGCTTCTGAATTTGAAATGAAGAACCAAGGACTTGAAGTGTGGCAGAAGCCAAGGGAAATCTTCCTATCTCAAGGAAAATATGTGGTGAAGATTCTGAAAAGATTTGGTATGATGGACTGCAAGCCTGTGACTACCTCGAGGATCTTAACTTTCAGAAGTTATATGGTAGTGATGTCGGACCAGACTTGGGAAATACCTCTGAGTTTTAAAAACTCATTCACGTTGATGTTCTTGGTGAACCTCCGTCCGAACATATGTTTTGCAATTAACATTGTGAGCTCATATTTGGTTGAGCCTCACTAGATTGGTGCCAAGAATCTTCTGAGATGTCTTCAAGACACAATCTCTCATGGATTGAGATACACTGCCGGAAATATGAAACTGCATGACTATTCGAACGCTGATTAGGCAGGTAGTGTGGAGGATCACTGGAGCACTTTTAGTGTTGTTTCTCTTTGGATTTTGCTTCGATATAATGGATGAGCAGGAAGCAGAAGTCGGTTGCCATAAGCACCGCCGAGACTGGATACATATCTACAAGTATGATCTCGTATGAAGCTGCTTGGTTGGGGAAGTTCTTCAATGAATTGTTTAAACACATACCACTATGATTCTCTATATCAACCAGAGGTGGGATTCGATTATTGAGGAATCCCGTATTCGTCGATTGCTCCAGCAGATAGACATCATCTAGGATATGGTAAGTCGATGAGCAAGGAGGCTCCATCGCATTAAGATGATGTACAAGTCGATACACCTTGTCAAAGCCCCGAGGAAAGATCTAATCTGTGATTTTCCCAAACGACTTGGAGTCATCAAGAAACCCTTGTACAATGGTCCTGCATGTTGCATACATTGAGCTCTGGGAGCTCTGAGGGCTTGCAGTTCTTACTGGAGCAACATACGACCACAGGGTGACTCACCCTCCCCTGGTGGTGTGCACTGGAACAAGATGATTCGCTCTCTTGTGGGACAAGATGATTTGCTCTCTTGTGGAATAGGATGATTCGCTCTCCTGTGTAGCTGGATGATTAGTTCTCCTGTGAGGCCTGGATTGATGTGTTCTCCATGGCGATTGTAGCAGGATTGATGTGTTCTCCTATGAGGCCTGGATTGATGTGTTCTCCATGGCGATTGTAGCAAGATTAATGTGTTCTCCTGTGAGGCCTGGATTGATGTGTTCTCCATGGCGATTGTAGCAAGATTGATGTGTTCTCCTGTGAGGCCTGGATTGATGTGTTCTCCATGGCAGCCTGGATTGATGTGTTCTCCATGGCGATTGTAGCAGGATTGATGTGTTCTCCTGTGAGGACGGGATTGATTAAGTTCTCCTGTCGAGACATCCTATCCATGCAGTTTGGGACTCATGGGAAGTACCTCTCATCTGATCAATGAGCGGGGAAATGAAGTTAGGGACCATAGTAGTACCGATGGACGCATCGTTGTATCTACCGTACTCCCTACGCTAGGATGACCTCCATTGATCTGGGATCAATGATACTGGTTTGGGACCAGTGGTAGGAGTGGTACATTCTATGACACTGACTTCGAGTCGGTTGTTACTAGTCTGGGACCAGTGGTACGCACTCTGAGACTGACTTTGAGTCAGTGGAGGATGTTACTGGTCTGGGACCAGTGGTAGGAGTTGTACTCACTATGACGCTGACTTCGGGTTGGTTGAGACTAGTCTGGGACCAGTGTACTCTGAGACTGACTTTGAGTCAGTATGATACATCCTCGATCATTTCTTCTTCTTCATAATTCGGACAAAAGCAGAGCAGAACAAAACAAAGCAAAACAGAGCCGTACAGATCAATACAGGGTAGAACAAGACAAAGAAAAACAGGCAGAATAGAGCAGAGAAGGGCAAGGGTCAGGGTATACAGGGCAGTGCATTTGATGGATGAATAGTAGCGACTGACAGACAGATTGTAGATGAAGTTCTCCCTAGTTGAGAGAGAGTGTTAAAATTGGCAACTAGGGCCAAACTTCATGTGGGTCATCTTATTCATGGCTGATAATATGTTCATTAGATTCCTCTCATTGAGAGGTGTAGGATTGATCTAAAGATCATCCGATTCCGATAAGTATTCATGGAGATATGAATTTATTTTGATTATGGAATTATTATCAAGCCGACCTACAACTCATGTAGGCTCAGAAGCCCAACAGTCGCATCTATTCAAACATCAACGTTGTGTATAGATATAGGAAAACTTTTCCTCATTTGCACTCACTCATCTCATCACATCTCTCTCTCTCTCTACTGCGTAGAAAAGAGTCTCTTCTCTACTGCGCAAAAAAGGGTCTCTCTCTCACACATGTGAAGCCGGAAGCCGTTGAAACTGAAGCTGCAACTACAGATCCAACCTTTGACCAGCGTGGACCATCAAACCTCCTCTTCTGATCTGTGCTATAGGTTCATCTGAACCTCCTCTGAAAGCTGCAACTTTTGGTGGTGGAATCAAGTCGATCCAACAGACGGTTTGCGAGATATCGACTGCCCTAGTTTGAAGGAAGCTGCAACTGCAGAAGTGAAGTTTGACCTGCGTGGACCAGAAGATCTCCTCATCTAAACTGCGTTGTAGGTTCATCTGAACCTCCTCTGAAGGCTGCAACTTTTGGTGGTGGAATCAAGCTGATCCGACGGTCGGTTTGTGAGATATCGACTGCCCTAGTTTTGATGATGAAGCCGCTAATGCTGATGCTGCTGATCTAGGGTTTGCTACTGCTGATATAAATCAGATTTATTGTACTATTTCTCTCCGCTGAATTATTGAAGATAAAAGAAGATTTGATCAAAGGGTTTCTCCACACATTGTGGGGTTTGTCCCTGGCTAGCCGCCACATCTTGTGTCTCTTGCCTTGGCTTGTTTTCTGTCGATCATTTAATGTTCTATCTACACTTTACTTTATGTACATGTGATTGCTAATCTATAGAATATAATAAGGAAAAGAAGTAAATTGTTATAAGCATAGAACATACCATAACTTAACACTTCCCTATAGTAGGACACCTACAAGGATATGTCAAGTACAAGGGCTAAGGTGATGATATAGGCTTATGGAGGACAATTCTACCTAAGGACAAGACTTAGCAAGCATAATATGGCAATTTGCATCCTCCAATATGCCTAATTAGGGCACAAAGTGACCTAGGGCTTGAGAAACAACAAGGAAAATGGATCAACCTAGAATCACAAGGCCAAGAAAAGGCTTCCAAACAATGTATACCTTCAACCTATGGAACAAGAAACCCCAACTTGAAACCTAGGGCAATCTAGGGCTTCTCTAGGAAAAAAACTACCTAGGGCAATCTAGGGCTTCTCTAGGAAAAAAAACTACCTAGGGCAAAACACTTTAGCCCTAATATCGATGGATTAGCCACTAAAGGAGTTTATTTTGAGGAAATCACCTTTCCTTCAAGTGTTGAATCCTCCCAAAGACCAACAACTTCAACCCTAGTTGAGATTCGTGCAATAGCCCTAGCTAGCGACCTATCCTTGAGGAGCCGAAATCAAATTTAAGGAGAGAAAATGAGATTTAGGTGTAAATTTTATGGATGACCAACAAAGTGACCAAGGCCAGTGCCTAGTCCTTGGGTGATGGAGTCTATGGGAGTGTAAGATTTGTTAGATCTTGGCAAGGAGTAAGGGAATAATGAAACCCTAGATATTATTTTTGTGAAGGAGTAAAGTCAATTGGGAGAGTTAATTGAAAGATTCACCAATGGGATTACCATGCACATTCTATAAGTGAGTAATGCATGCAATATTATCATCTAGAATCCATAGAATGATTTTCAACAATAACTAGCACAATAGAAACCCTAGATAATTAACCATTCCATACATTAGACACAAAAAGAAAAGATTTATCAAATCCAAGGTACACTTACAAGATAGAATGCATGAACAAGCCTTTATTGCTCCAAAATGACATCTCCAAAGCCAAAGAAATAGCTCCAATAGCAAAATACACCATAGAATCACATCTCCACAAGATACAAGCTAGGCCGAAATTCTCTAAGAGGGCGAAAACAGTCACAAGTGATGATGAACAATGAAATGAATCTATTCTCTACTTATGTGAGGATTATGGCTAGCAAATATTCCTAACAAAGCCCCTAAAACAAGTTTGATCCTCAAATGTGCTTGGGTTACAAGCCAACCCATTAGCTAACAAGAAAATGAGCCTAATTTGTCCACACATGTGAGCCATAGTTTCCTTTATTGCTAACGTGATGCCTAATGTAGGCTCCAAATGCTATGCCAAGGTGCAATGAGGTGTCCAAATGTGTGTAGATGCCTTTGTGACCCAAATCTTGAGGGTTGCCCTCAAATTCACCTCAAAATCCCCTGTGGGGTCCCAAGATCTAGCTGGGGTGCAATAAAATGGTCTCCATGGGTCTCCAACTATGAAATGAGGCCTACTCCTCTCCAGCGTTAGGGCTTCCTCTAGTGCAACAAGCCCTCCCTAATCTCTCAATGTGAGACCATTCTCATCTAAGCTTTGAATCAGTGCTTGCCCATCAATTTGTGTCAAGGTCAGCCTGGGGGCATGCTAGGTCTAGTGGTGTCATCCTAAACAATCCTCAAATCTGGGTCAAAGTCAACCAACGACCTAGGTCCTGGAGGTGCTCTAGGACATGTGTCCTCTAATAATGCTACTAGGAGGCTCTAGACTCTCAACGCTTCATTTTTTTAGGCCAATGTATTCCTCTGAAGGGCTTGGGTACTTGTGGAGTGGGTTCCCAAGGCCTAAGTCGTTGAACCACCTAACAAGAACAACATGGATTATAGTGAAAGCATCGAGTCATTAGGGACCAAGATCAATACTGCATCTGTTGAAAAGTGTAGCTTGGGAAGTATTCCACAAGCCCAAATGGGGTTTGTTTTGGTCACAAAAAGGGGTTTGTGAGCAAAAGATCCAAGTGAAGGGGTTTTAGACCCAATTGGGGTTTAAAATTCAAAAAGAAAAATTAAAGGGAAATTAAAATTAAATTCCTAAGTCTAAAAGGAAGATCAAAACCCTAAGGTCTAGAGGGTTCCTAAGAAGGCTTGATCTATTTAAAGGAGGCCTTAGCATAAGGCTAAGTATCAAATGAAGAATTCATTTTGATCAAGGAAGTTCGTGGGAGAGATGTAGCCCTAGAAGGAGGTCTGAGTACCTCAGCAGTTATAGTAACCTAAGGAGGCCAAGAGGGAGCATGAGAAGTCTGATCCGAGTTGGGATACAAGGTCGATGTTGCTCAAAAATTTGGAGAAGGATCTCCAGAACCCTCGGTCCTCAAGAGGGCAGATCTACGCATGAGGAAGGAGGTCATACTTCTGTGAATAGGTCGTGCCCTAGTGTGGGCTGATCTACCATGCCGAGAGTTGTTCAAACGTCCAGATATTCGCTATAGATTCATGTGTCAAATACAAGAGAGTCGAGACCCTAGGAGACTGCATATATACTGAAACAAGCCTGAAATAAGAGGCCGCATTGCCTCAGAAGTTAGACACAGATCTGTGGGTTATATGCATCTGAAAGAAGGTCATTGTGCTCAGATTTGTGCACAGAAATGCGAATTGGAGGAACAGCAGCATGGGCTGGTGTGACGTGAAGGCTACAGGTCTATCTCATGAACAGTAAGACTAAGCGTTGGTTTGTCTCAAGGGTTTGGAGATAGCAGTGATATATGCCCTAGAAAAGTCAAGCTATGACTGCGTATATGGGCAGACTTTGATGCCTAGAACTAACCCATGCAATTGTCCTATGCGGCTAACTCAGAGAAGCCTAGATCTGGTGCAAAGTATGAGTAATAGGACTATGGATTGGTTAGATGGCAGATTCAAGGTAAGGGTTGTTCATAAGGGTTATGAACAACAACATTTGGATACCCTAGTTTAAGGCACCTTCAAGATGTGTTGTCCTATAGATCAGTCCTGTAGATCAATGCAATAACGCTCAAGATCAATGCAAGAAGTGGAGGCTGAGACCCTGTGTGAAGGAAGGGTTGACTGCTCTGTGGTATGAGTAGTCTGACCCTCAAGAAGGCAGTGTTATGTCTATGAAGATGCATTGTGAAGTGAGCGGATGGGACAAAGAATAGGGCTCGCATAAGTGAAGGAGAAAAAGCAGATTCATAAGTCTGCTTCAAGGCGTGGAACAGCAGAAAGACTTTGAGCCTATACCTGTGCAATTTGAGGACTCAAATTGCAGAACAGAGGGCAGCTTGTACAAGCCCTAGATGAGGGCAGATTTATGGAGCAGCTTCAAGGTTTGGAGCAGCAGCATAGTAGAGACCCAGATCTGTGCAATAGCTCCTCTATTGCAGAATAGAGGGCAGTTTACTCAGAGCCTTAGATCAGTCCAGATGGGATTGTAAGTGGGCAGATATGAAGGGTCCAGGTGGACAGATGTATTGGGTGCCTTAAGGTTGTTGGAGGGCAGCAAGTAGGTGACCCAAAGTAGTCCTAGATCAGCTTGTCAAGAAGGACTTTGACAGTTGTAAGATGGATGAAGATTGGAGCCCTAAGTGCAGTACATTGAAGGACTAATGGACTGCTAGCAGTGGCAGAATTGGTGAGCTCAGGACTAGTTCTTGAAGGACAAAGAAAGGAGGTCAAGGGAGCAGATCACATCAGCCCATGTTCACTGATTGGAGAAGGACTTCCAGCAGTGATAGGTGGCAGCCCTCCTGCCCTATGTTAGCCTTCAAATAGCAGCAATGGAAGGCTATAGTGGGAAGAAGACCCTATGTAGCTGAGGAGCAGCAGTGGGCAGAAGGAGTTGTTCACAAACGGAGTTGTGAACAACTCAAACGGAGTCTCGATGTGTTGATATGTAGATGGACTTACAATCAGCGTGAGAGCAGGTGGAGTTGTGTTCAGTGGGCAGATGGACTTGGTTCATTGATAGAGGCAGATGCTGCAGATAGGGAGCCAAAGGACCGGCCGATGTGTGCAGGATACGATCATGGCAGCTGTGATTGAACTCTACAACAGCTAGACGATCAGTGTATCTTGTTCTTCTCTGTATCTTGTGGATGTATGAGAGCCACTATGTCTGGTACGAGAGCCCTAGATAATTGTATTAGATGTTGATAATATAACAAAGATGGGCTAAAAAAGTTTTAAAATGTCATGATTCACTAATGTGTTATTTTCCTCTGTGCAAAGTAGGATAAGTTGAGGCATTTGAGTTGGTTATGTCAGAGATTTTAAGACACTAACCCAAAATCTCATTTGCCATGGAAATTCAACAGCATCTACATGAACCAAACTTGAATGTTAAGGGCAATTTAATACTTCAAACAAGGATCTCTTTCCAAAATCAAGACCAAGATCTCGCAAAGGTGTTTTCTCCCTAGGTAGGGATGGCTAAAGGTAGAACCTATTAGGTGCTTCCAACCCCTAAGGGGAAGTAACAATTCCCTGGTCCACCCTTCAATTGATATGTTTTATTGAATAATAATGTGGTATTGGAGGGGAAAAGACTTCATGGTCAAGTTCCATGGTCAAAGGGACCAACTGATGGGGACGTCCACATTCTGAGTGTATAGATGTGAGAAGGGAGCATTCATGGATGCATGAGTTACCCACTCGGCCTTGGTTTTTCCACCCTTCTTGTGCGCCTTTTACTTCTTGATTTTTCCTTGCATTACCATTCATAGCTCAAGAGTTAGAGCTTGCTTTGTGTCGACCACTGAAGTTGCAACTAAATTTTTTTGAAGACTCCATGCCCGAGGATATGTCAGAGGCTTCATGTATCATCAAAGTTCATATATCATCAGAGTTTTTTAACTCTATCTTCTTCTCATTTTCTTCTTCAGTCCTCAAATTTCGCAACCCTTCGGGGATATTGTATAAATGTCACTAGCATGATGAATAAAGCCATGTAACAGGCCTAGGGTGTTGGGACTCAATCAACAAGCGAGTACACCTTGGAGTGTTTTTTTTACTTAGTTAATTATTCCTGCTTTTTAGTGGTGAATAATTTTCTAGGTTTTTTCACTCACCACATACCCCAAAGCCGGGGTGACAGCTTGAAGGTTGAACCCCTAACGCATCTTAATGTCTAGAGCCAATGTATATTACCATGCTAGGTCATCTCTAAAATTTCGCAGAATTTGACTAGGTCTAAGTAGGATTTTTTAATAATTAAAAATTTCCCGCAAGACAAGATTTTTTAATTAATTTTTATGTAATGATGTAAATAAATGGTCTTAGAAAATGTCTAGGTCATGTGACTACTCGAAATTCATCCATTTGCTTTGAGGCATTTTCCCTTTGCAGGCACTAATTACATGCATCTCATTTAGGCATATTAGTTTAACTTGCATTTCTTAAAATTTACCTCCAAGCATAAGCTTGGTTGAATAGAAATCATAGGACCAAGATTTTCTTTAAGAATTCTTCCATCTAGTACGGAGCAAGGTAAAGGTGTGTGACCCTGCAGTTATGAAGGTGGCTTGTCCCCCTGTAGGAATGAAGGCACACAAGGCTTGTAAGGATTAGGAAAATGGTATCGTTAATGATGACTAATGCGTCCTCAGCCCCTCTTCCTTACAGTCACCCCAATCTTTACTCTTTTGCAAGAGTTTGAAAGGAAATTCTCTCATCTAGAATAGGCATTTAGTCTAAAAATGTACCAAGATAATTGCATTTCACTTTAGTTAAGTGCATCTCATCTTAACTCATTTTACTTCTAAAGTTTTCTTACTTGCAAGTTTATTTGTTATGGTGAACATGTATTGAATTTATTGGTGAAGTATTTCCTTTGAGCAAGTACAAATATCTTTCTCTTGCAAGTGAGGCTGTGGTTTAGTTCATTTCATGTTGCAACTTATTTTACATGCTTTTGAATCATGAACTATTATATCTTGGCTTGAAGCATCTCTCTGCAATTTATATCTTGCAAGTCAATATTTCTAAATCTAACATCTATTTATTTCGCAGGATTACTTTTTTTTTTTGAGCAAATGTTTATTATTTTTTGAAGCAATTACTAAGGCACTAATTTTATATGCTTATCTTTTGAATGTGTTGATGATCATTGAGAATATCTTTTATTGAATCCATATCTTGTCATATTCATAAAACTTGCTCATAATCTTAAAGTAGTCCAATTGACTGAAAATCCCCTAGAAACTCATATCATATCATCTAATTTTCATTAGGGACCACCCCCCTTAGCTTACCTAGGAGAGAGCTTTAACAGAGAGAATTGGGAATAGGTGACAACCCCATCTCTTAGTTTTTCCACCAAGCCACACCTTGTGGGGTTAAGGGCTTTTTCCCACACTAACTTAGGTGTGTGTGTTAGGTGGCATCAACACTTTGTATGATGTAGCAGTTTTATTACCCCTTAAGATGAGTCAATTTATTGCTCATAGTGGTTGGGACATGCAAGGGTTCCTATTTGATGTAATGGAGCATCGTGTGCTCAAAATTGGGTGACGGCCATATGAGGTAGGTAGAGCTCATGTTAGGTTTTTGCCCATGTTCTAATTCTTATGTCCCGGACATCTTTTGCATTTTGATTTTCTTTTGTTTTGTTGTGGCAATGATATGCTTCTTCCTTTTCTTTTAGCTGCATCAACTTGCCAGGGAAAATTTGCAAGCCCTACGCAAATGATGTGAACATGTGAGTGCCAAATCCCCAAGAACCAATGACAAGTTGTACTCGAATAGTGGAGGTGAGAAATATGAGAAATAGGACTTGTAATGTGGCATGGAAGGTGTTAAGTATGATATAGGGAAGATGGAACACAATATCTCAATCATGACTTTCTAGGTAGTGCCCCTCCTATAACCCAAAGGGACTTAAGGGAGGTCCCACTAGAGTAAGGTCAAAGATTAACCCCCTTGGCGAGGTGAGAGAACAAGAATATGGTCAAGGCCTGTCAATCTTTCAAATCACCCCATAATCCATAATAAAAGCCTAAAAACAAACAAGTATAAGCACCTGCTTGCAAAATTATCAAAGAACCTTCTAAATGGCAACCCACTTCGTCCAAGTGCTAATGTCAATGGATGGGAAGCACATGGTTGATGCAAGTTGTAAAGGCACATGGCAAATTATCATCTAATGGTAGCTAGCAAGGGTTGCTGGCTGTATGGCTAACCAGCTGTGAAAATTCGCTTGAAATGCAGCAACTGGAAATTATTCTTCTAACAATAAGTTTATTATTCAGTTTATTTTGTTATTGGCAAAATAATGAATAATTCACACTGCAATTTCTTCACAAATAAAAATTTGCGGAAAATAAACTAGAAACCGAGAAAATGCTAGCACACACACAATAAAAATGACAGTTGTTTTTGGACAATTATCCCTGGAAAATCCAATGCGGGAAAACCTGTGCAGCAAATGAGGGTTTTATTATTATGCAGCAGTAGAAATTCTAAGTACAATTTGGATGCTTAATCTAGCAATCCAAACTGAGAGAAATACTGGCAAAATATTTGTGAGGTTAATACCTCAGCACCACAACTGATTCTGCTCTAAAATCTGGCCAAACTGGGCCACACGAAATGCCCCTACGTAGGCTAATTTGCACTGCCTCTAGAACACGTTGAATCCTGTAGCTCTGCTTGTATCTACCCTGGCAAGTGACTTGCTTGGCCTCCTGGAATTTATCCTGACCCTCAACAACTGAATTGACTCCTCAGGCTGAATCGAACTCTCCTCTGAAGCCCTCATGCACAGTCCTTGTGCAACTTCTGGAGGAAAACTCATCCTCCTCTCAAATGACTCTTGCGGATCTGGAATCCTCCTCCAAAAATATGCAACTGATCTCCCTCTGGATCCTGCTTCCTTCTGGCTCGATTTCTTCCAACTGAATGCTGCTCTCTGGAAAATCGATCTGCCAAAGAAACTCGCTCTTCCTGTGTATTCTTCTCCAACCTCATCGACCTCTTCTTATAATCTCCAGTTGGATCACCAACTAACACGATTAAGTCCTTATCAATGGCTAAAGATCATTTATGGGTTGATCCATGTGAGTTTCTAGAGAATTCTTACCTTTCTCAATTAATTTCCATTAATTAATCAATTTCCCTAAGTTAGACTTAGGCAATTTTAATTATCGATCAATTAATTTAATTGAGTTGTCTCTAGGTGGAATTTCCATAAACGATTTCTAGGCTCTGGAGATCTCATGTGTTTTAGCCTCTCCACAAAGTTTGAGACTAACACTCCCTCTTAGCGAGGAAGGTGTTCTTTCCCATAACATCCTCCATACACATTGTTGATGTCTGACATCTATGGCAACCTACCACTGCCCACCAACTACTGCGCAACTTTGATTCATTTGCTACTCTGAGTTGAATCACCCTGCATCTGCGCTACTACTGACACTACACTGTACAACCCTATATTGTTGCCAACACTGCTCTGCGTTGCTATTGATCTCATGTTGTTGCTACTCCTGCAACCACTACAACTGAGAAACAAAAATTGAATCAACTATGTCCTTGTATTGGCTTTGTAACTGTCTCCTGAGTGCCTGAATACAACTAGCTTCTGCATTGTCCATTGAGTAATTGTCTGCGCTGCAACTGCTCTATGCCCCTTAACATCTTACTGCAACTAGTTATGCAATTGTCCCTCAAGATTTGATTGTACCATGTTGCACATTGATTCATCTGCTACTGAATACTCTGGGGCCCTGTAGTAAGGGTATTGATCCAAGAGGAAACATTTGTCTGATGCTCACCTCAATGGACCCTACCCAGTTCTGTGCAACTCTGGATTCTAGATCTCAATGTCTCCCCACCTCTCTCCTCAAGGTATAGCTACATACAAAGCGAAGTCTTCCTCCAACCTAGAGGAAAATTGATCTATCTATGCCGAAGTTGTTGCCTGCTCCTACTTCTCCTTCTTGTCCTTCTTCCTCTAAGGACATTGGGTATTGTAGTGACCAAATTCACCACACCTGAAGCACTTGACCTTCGACAGGTCCTTCTTCTTCTTTTCTCCTCCTTATGAGCCTAGTCCCTGACTGGGACCTTTCTTTGCCTTTCCCTTCGATGCAAGGGTTGTGTTCTCCTCCTCCTTCATAGTCTTCGATCCTTTGCTGCTGCCACTAAGACTACTCTTGACTAGAGCAAGTCGCATCTCCTCCTACGTGAAATCTGACCACAAACAATCCCATCCAAGTAGCGTATCTCATCCAGTAATGCCTTGGACGAAAGTAGTCCACTCCTTGGAGAAACCATTGATGGCTACACGCACCAGTTCAACTTCTTGTGGCATCTCACCTACGGTAGAAAACTCATTCTAGATACCTTGAATCTTGGTAATGTATGGAGTAATTGCTTCTCCCTTCTGCATCCTGGTGATTCTCAGCTTCTCCTTCAGGAACAAATTCCAATTCTTGGAAGGATTCTGATATAGTGTTGCGAGCCCATCCCACATTTCTTTTTCCATATTCTTGGCCACTAATTGTAGACTATATGATCCCGAACTCCATTAAGGATCAACCGCTTCGCCTTGGCCATTTCATTTCTGTAATTCTCTACCTGTTACGCGCCTGCAGGTACAGCTATAGCTTTCTCTGCGTAATCCTTTAGACCATGTTCATCTAGCAAAAAAGACATTTTGGCCTTCCAAATAACATAGTTGGAAGCACCATCTGATCTGTCCTTATCACGAAGTCCTACTAAGGCCATCTCTGCAAACTCACAACTGGTTTATAAACAAGAATCTCCTCCTCTCCTGTTATTCGCACTCCCCTTTGGAATGTGCAGATCTATCTGCTGCTTTTGCTACCAGCAATTGGAAAATTTGAATTTCCTCCAATGACTTGGATATGGAAAGACTCTGAGAAAATCCCTTTGTGTGTGCAATTTCTCTTCCACCTAGCACTAATCTGTTGGAATTTCTAAGTCTAACTGTTAGAAATCCTTCATGTACTTTCTGATTTATTTCTGCGTACTTGTTTTGTTTAATTAACAAGTTATTTACCATGTAAATACTGAAAATAAATACAAGTACATGTTCAACACATTACAGATCATCAACTGAAGGAAAAAAAAGCACATAAGTGACACCGTTGTTTTTGGACTAATGTCCCCGGAAAAACCCAATGCGGGAAAACCGGTGCAGCTATCTGAGGGTTTTATTATTAAGCAGTTTCAGAATACAATCTGGGTGCCAAACCGGCTCACCCAACAGAGAATGATCTCGGCAGTAGTACCTCTCAGTCGGAGACAGATATTCCAGCTAAAACCTCGAATGAACAATCCCACAGCTCTCAGCTCCAATCTACCCCACGAAATCTCCAGCGTCTGCCTCTAGGGACTGCGTCAGCCTCTCTGGCCCAGCGTCACCCCAACTCACCCTGCGTCAGCCTCTAGAGCCTCTGCGTCACCCACGCTGGCTCTCTTTGGCACTGCGCAGCTCCTGGCTGCCTCTGTGTGGGCCCTGACTGGCTCTGCGTGGCCTCTAGCTGGCTCTGCGTCCCTCTCTCCCGGCTTCTACGTTGATGCTCTCGGTACCCTCTCTGCCTCTCTACTTCTGTATTCACTACCCCTCAGTTGCAACTCTGATCACTCCTTCGATTTCCTTAGCAAGCCCTATCCCAGAAAATCGAATTCTTGATCAACTCGGTGTGTTCTCCAAGTGACCCTCAAGCCTCCTCTTATACTTTTCTCATTGACAATTCAACGGCCGAGATTAAGTCCCTAATCAACGGCTAAGATTAACTCTGGCTTGATCCATGAATTTTGGACCCTTCTAACATAGTTTTATATTAATTCACATTAATATTTTATTTTCCCTAAGTTTAGACTTAGGGACTCTATTAAAAATATTAATTATTTTAATATCTCCCAAATTGTTTAGAATCTGCCCAAACCATTTCTGGGTATTGGATATCTCATGTGCTTTAGCCTCTCCACCAATTTTCGTGGCTATAGCACATTCGATGCTACCCCAAATCAACATAATCTGCTACTACAACCATTGTTGCAAATTATCTGTGCCCAGATCAAGAATCTGGTCTGCAAAAAATATGATTTGCTCACCTCTGCCTGCTGAAATCACTACCCAGACAAATTGACCCTTCCTGCACTCTGCGACTGGAAATCAACCCCAGTCCAGCAATTTGCACTGCCCAGCTAGGCCTTGTGCATACCTAGAAATCGAGCTGCCAGACTCCCTCTGAATCTGAACAATTTCCTCCCTCCGCCTTTGAGCTTCTTGTCTGATCAATTTTGCTCTGATACCATGTGAAAATTCGCTTGAAATGCAACAATTGGAAATTATTCTTCTAACTGATAAAATTATTATTCAGTTTATTTTGTTACTGGAAAAATAACGAATAATTCACATTGCAATTTCTTCACAAAAAAAACATTGAGGAAAATAAATTGGAAAATGAGAAAATGCTAGCACACACAACAAAAATGACAGTTATTTTTGGACAATTGTCCCCGAAAAAACCCAATGTGGGAAAACCGATGCAGTAGATGAGGGTTTTATTATTATGCAGCAGCAGAAATTCTAAGTACAATTTGGATGCTTAATCTAGCAATCCAATCTGAGAGAAATACTGGTAAAATATTTGTGAGGCTAATAACTCAGCACCATAATTGATTATGCTCTGAAATCTTGCCTAATTAGGCCACACAAAATGCCCATGTGTCAACCTATGCACTGCCTCTACACAGGCTAATTCACATTGCCTCTACGTAGGCTAATTCGCATTGCCTATGGAACACGTTGAATCCTGCAACTTTGCTTGTCTCTGCCCCGGTAAGAGACTCGCTTAGCCTCCTGGAATTTATCCCGGCCCTCAACAACTGAATCGAACTCTCCTCTAAAGCCCTCCTGCCCAGTCCTTGTGCAACTTCCTTGGGAAAACTCGTCCTCCTCTCAACTGACTCTTCCAGATCTGGAATCCTCCTCTAGAAATCTATTATTGATCTCCCTCTAGATCCTGCTTCCTTCTGGCTCGATTTCTTTCGACTGAATGTTGCTCTCTAGAAAATCGATCTGCCAAGGAAACTCGCTTTTCTTGTGTGTTCTTCTCCAACCCCATTGATCTCGTATTATAATCTCTAGTTGGATCACCAACAGTCACGATTAAGTCCTTATCGATGGCTGAGATCATTTATGAGTTGATCCATGTGAGTTTCTAGAGAATTCTCATCTTTCTCAATTAATTCCCATTAATTAATCAATTTCCCTAAATTAGACCTAGGCATTTTAATTATCAATCAATTAATTTAATTGAGTTGTCTCTATGTGGAATTTCTAGAAACTATTGTTGGGCTCTAGAGATCTCATGTGTTTTAGCCTCTCCACAAAGTTTGAGACTAGAACATCATCTGATGCTAAATAAACTAACACTCGTTGGTTGTCAAATGTAGGAGAAATTTTTTCTCCTATGGGTTACCTATTTTGGTGTTTAACACACATCGTTTACAACATTGACTTATGATGATTGCATTTTCCATGCGTGCAAATAGACCCTGATCCACAGGGATGCTCAAAGAGGATATTACAACCTACCTTCTCTTCAAGGCACACAAAGGTGGAGTCAAGGGATTTTATTAGTTACATCCCTCTTTCAACTAACTTTGTTGAATCCTTTTGAGGAGGGGATTTTGAAGAGTGCCCCATATCACGGGGACCATTATGAGCAAAAAAATTATTTTTCTTTTTGTGGAATTGTTGCTTACAATTATCCTTTGGCTGTAACCACACTATGGGGGGCATTTCTATGCAATCAAAATCACCCAAAACTTGCATCTGCACCCACTCAAGAGGTTTTAAACCCCAGACTCAGCATTAATAAATTCAATCACTTCACAACTTGCTGCTAGACCCCACACACCAGTGGGTTTTATTAGCAAAATTTCAAGTAACCATGCCAATTGAAAGCAGCCAATGTGGATCTCCCACACTGCCGCGGTAGCATGGGTGTTTAATAACCAGAGATATGTTTGAACCTTAAGCTTCATCAGCTTAAAAAAAATGGAAAAAAGAGAACTAAATGTTTTTATAAAAGTTACCAAAATGACCTGGTTTTTCTCTCTTTTTTCTAAGAGGCAATCTGCACCAAGCCAAATGCGAATAGCAGCTTTGGCACTACCAATATCATCGTCCCCTACCCCCAAAAAACCATGGAAAAGGAAAAATGAAAGCAAGTAAATATTACTCATTGGGAACTCCAACCATATCTTAAATTTAGTTATCCACAAGAAATGTGCTTGGAAGAATTTTAGATAATGAATAAATAAGAGTTAGAATTAAAAGGGGTACCTGCTGGCATCAGCAATGGGAGAAATTCCTGATAAAGTGCGGTTAAGAAGCACAGCAGCTAGGGAAAAGCAGCCCACGTATATCGGCGATGTTCGAATCACATTGTCATTCTTGTATATCCATTCTTGTACCAAATCCTTCTTTGGCGTTGGTCCTCTGTATTTGTTGTATTCGGCCTTGACAGCAATCCCCACATGAAATGAAATTCAATTGAAGAATGGAATCGTGAAATAATGTAATTGGATAGTGCGGAAAATATACATACCTTGATTTTAGCTCTGGTAAAAATGGCAGAATATGGTTCGTTTAAAGTTGCTGCGCAAGGGAACAGAGGTTTAACTGCAGAGCGCAGAAGGACAATTGGACAGTGACAACTGAACATACTTCCCCCACTGATCCTCGTCGTCATCTATTAAGCAAGCTTATATGTAATAAAGAGAACTTCAGTGAGCATCGCATGCTTGCAATAATGCCGCTAAGGGCTTTTGCATTTTCCCAGCCTTCAAAAACTCGAGGTTCACTTGAATCCAAGAGCAATTCCTATGAGACGAAGCCTATGGTTAAATATCGAAGAAACATATCTGGTCACACATGTTATGTCTAATTAGCCTTCGTGTAAAAACTAAAATTTTGCGACAATCCCATCCAAAAGAGGGTGATCGTCGGTGAGCTTTCACTTCAAAACCATGTGATTGTCTGTAACATTGTGTGAAAAGTGAAAAATATTAGTTTTGTCCAACACTTCACAGAATCCACCCATAAATAATGTAACAATGTTATCTTTTCGGGTGGCAAGGTTGCTGTTGAATGTCAAAAAAACATTATACGATGAATAATGAAGAGAGAAAGACGTTTCATGACTTTTATATAAGTGATGCATGGATGCATGCAACATGAATATAATTGCCCACTCGTGGTCAGTTAGGGAGGAATCGTCATTTAGTGAATGGATTGTAGTTCGACAAAATTTTGTTCAACTCTGTTATCTATATTAAGTTGATGCATTTTCCATACGAGTGTTTTCCATATAAATGGTATTGTGTTTTTGGGCTCAATATTAATTATATTTTACCTATTAAATTCTATATAAAGGAAATGAAGGTTATTGCAAGTGTGTTTTTTTGGGTTAAATAATAATAATATTCTACTTTGATATCGGTTTATATTTATCTTAATTCTGATCAAAAGTTTTTTCATTTTAAAAGAAATTTGTATTTCAAGAAATTTATCTCTCTAAGTGTTTAGTAAATCCAAAGTTAAGATGCCTCTAAATTAGTTTTAAAAATAATATAACTTTAGTTTTTATTCATGTCTCAAATATGCTTAAGTATTAGTGTTTTGTTTATTGAATATTATTTTTTAAAATTAATCTAAATTATAATATATTATAGTGATTTAGGTTGAAATTTTTGAAAAATATATATATATATATAAAATAAATATTTATTTATTATTTTTTAAATTATTAATTTTTAATTGTTGGAATTTAAACTTGTAAATTAATATAAATTAATTATTATCTTAAATTTAATTCAATGAAGTTTAACTATTAGGAGAAATGGCTTTTTGGCCATAATCTAGCAATACAATTTCTAGCAAGATTGTGATTTCTTATAATTTAAAATACACTTTTGAATACATAAATAGATTATGCACCCTAAAAAACACATAGATACTTTCATATATATTATTTACTATAATTATTGTTAAATTCATATATATATATATATGTTTAATGGACCATCACATATTTTGTATAATAAATTTATTATTACGTAAATTTTGATGGTTAAATTTAACTACCCTAAATTCCCTCTCTCATACACACACATATATATAAGTTTAATGGACCATCACATATTTTGTATAATAAATTTAGTACTAAGTAAATTTTAATGGTTAAATTTAACCACCCTACATTAATATTAGTTTTTTTATTAATCTTAAATGATTTTAAAAATATTATTAAAATATGAATTTTTTAATTTCTATTAAATTAAAATTTTGATATATAAATATCACTTGAGTCTATAATTTACTAAACCATTCATTTTTAGTTGTTGGATTTAATTGTGTTAAAGTAGTTTTTGAGAAAAGTGTTATCGCCCACGTTGGTTATAGCGGATGGTTTGTACTTTATATTTATTTAATTTATTAGTTTTTGTCCATGGTTTTGTTAGAGCCAATGGTTTTGTATTTTATATTTTTCCAATTTATTAATTTTTGCTTGTTAAAATTTCTTTTATAAATTAAGATCAAGGAAAATGGCGATGAATAACAACAATTAAGAATCTTATTATATTGTAAGCTAGTTGTATTTAGTGAGACTTTTTGGAAGCTTTTCCAGTCTAATTTATCTAAAATCCGGCATGAATTTATTCAAATCACAAGTTTAATGGGCAACCCTTGCACAAGTGTCCTAGGGTTTTTTCAGGTTGTTAAATCCATATACACATTAAGAAGAGTCTTTTCGGTAGAAATCACATAGGAGAAAATTTTGTCGACGCATTTCGAACCAGCTAGTGTGGTTCAATCATCAAGACCAGTTGAAGATGCAGATCATGGCACAGGCTTAAATAGGGGGCAATGTAGAGACCAAGATGAAGATGCAGATCATGGCACAGGATTAAATAGGGGGCAATGTAGAGACCAAAAGCTCTGCATCTTCATCTGGTCCTCGTGATGAACCACACTAGTTGGTTCAAAACACGTCAACAAAAATTTTTCCTATGTGATTTCTATCGAAAAGACTCTTCTTAATGTAATATGGATCACAAAAGCCTGAATTCAGAAATTACTATCCATATATACAATCAAATCAAGATTTCACCTCAAATTACAGTAAAGTCCAAAAAATCGCACTAAAGACAGCCCCTATTGTAAGTTTATTATAAGTATTAAATTTTTTTGTTTTTATTAACTAAATTTAAATAAGGTTACAAAATTATTGTTTTACACCATTACATCTTCCCATGTCTCTTTGCTTTTAGATTTAAGTTTTAAAAATGTATAAAATAAAATTAAAATAAAATATTTATAAAATATTCAAAATATGTTGACATACAGTCCATCTTACATTACACCTAACGCCTACACATCTCATCAATAACAACATATCATTTTCTTCGACAACCTTTTTGGTAGGATTCTTAAATTTTATTATGATGATAATTATGAATTAATACTATGATCAATATTTATGCTCAAATTAGTAATATGAGTGTCTAATACATGGTATAAGATATTCGACTTAATAGAATTATCCAATAATAACTACAATTATAATTAATTAATCATCAAAATTAATTGGTAAAATAGGGATGCATTGTAGAGCTCTTTGTGCATAGTTGGGACTTTTCCCTAGCTACCATGGTTGTTCATGATTAATATCCTCTTTTGCATGCTCTATTTTAAAATTGCTTCCACCTTTCACTTCTTGTATTTCATTTGAGTTGTGTTACCTCTCATGTTGACTTGAGTGGTAAATGGTCTTACGTAGATCGATGGTTTGTTGCTAGCCTTCAAAAGGTTGGAATGTTGGTGGAAGTTGCTTTGTGGTACATCATTTTCTTCATCATGGTGATCACATGACCATGCTTACATCACTTTCACTTTGTCTTGCATAATTAGTTCATGTCCATGGTGGCGTACTTGCCAACTTTGCCTAGTTTCATTCATATTTCATCAGATCTCATCACTTCGCCTAGGTAATTAATTTGTCACAACTTATTATCACTTTTTACCTAGGTGAAATCCATTTCATGTTGACATATTATATTCCTTGCAGAAGAAACTTAGTTGATTGGTGTTCATTCAGTCGATTAGCTAACTAAGTGGATCAACTAGGGATGAGCCTCCATGGTTTAGTTGAGGAGAATAGAACAACTAAAGGATCGACGGGATGGTTAAGTCAAGTCAAGAACAAGTTGGTGGTTAAATCATGGATAATAACCACAGTTAAACTTAACAAGTAATCAAGCAGTCGACAAAAGTTGAATGTTGATCAGAGCAGTTGAGAGCAATTACAATTAAATGTGTGCATAGGAGACTGATATTGGTGGTTGAAGGACAATTGACTATAGTCGAACTATGTAAGAAATTCTCAATAATACTGAGATTTCTAAAATCTTGGCAAATAGTATTCATCCATCTATAAGTGATTCATGCTCTGTTAATTAGGGTTTATTATGCCTATAAATAGAGCATGATATAGGTTGATGCAATTTAATAAAAAATTGGTGATCTATAGAGACCAAGTGATGTATGAGCACATTAGACTTAGGTATATACCAAGGTCAACATTCATTATTATCTGGCTACATAATTGGTGAAGAATATAAGAGTTGTGAAGCTCAAAGGTTGATGGTTTTCCCAATTAAAGGTCTCCTCGTAAAATCTCTATGTATTTTGTAAATATTTTTATGTGTGTCAAGTCTATTCTTAATCTCTTCTTGAAAGGTTTATACTAGTTGAAGCTTTTAGACTGGTTTATATGTATGGTTGATCTTTGTAATTAGACATAAAGATTTGGTCAATTGGACTTGGTGATCCAACAAGTGGTATCAAAGCTTGGGGAGAGTTCTAATATACCCAACAACTAGTATCCAAGCATATTTTGGTTGCAGAGGATGCCTCTGATGTCAAAGGTTGCATGATCTTGGATCTAGATTTGACTTCATGAATGGGATAAGCTTATCTGATTGGGAGCTTTAAGATAGAATTTTGGTTAAAGAAGGATTTCTAGCAATACAAGAATTGAGATCGAGAAGTTTAATGGGTATAATTTTGAGTTGTAGAAGCTTAAAATGGAACATCTCCTCATGGATGACGAGTAATGGATTGTTATGGAACTTGAAACACCTCCAACTGGCATATTGATAGAGGATTGGATAAACTCGAAAGAAAAGTAAGGAGCATGATTAAACTTTGTTTTGTAGATTATATGTTGTTAAATGTCTCGAGGGAAGACATTGCTATGAAATTGTGGGAAAACTTAGGTAACTTGTACCAATCAAAATCCATAATCAGCAAGTTGTTTTGTTGGAAGAAGCTTTATCTTATGTAGATGAGAGAGGATGATGCAATAACATAACACCTAAATGCATTCAATATAGTGATAATTTAGCTATTGTCTATGGATATTACTATCACTGAGGAGGAGAAATATATCAGCATGTTTTGTTCTTTGCCAAACTCATGGGACAATCTAATCATGGCTATTGGGAGAATCAACCACAATGACACTTGATGATATGGTGGCATCTTTGTTGTTAGATGAGATGAGGCCAAAGAACATGGAAGGATTGACTAAGGACGCACTTTTGGTGAGAGGTTAGCAAATGGATAGAGGTAAAGGTAAATTCTCCAAAGGGATACCTAGGTCAAAAAGATCTAAATCTCCAAATAAGCCCATAAAAAGATGTAGGGCGTGTGGTAAAGCAAGGCATTACAAAATATATTGCAAGTTGAAGGTTGTTGAGAAGAGTAAGGGATCTAACTAGAATTTTCTAAAGGTAGAACATTTTCAAATGATCACGAGGCATGATTAATGGACTTAGAAACATCCTATCATATGGCACCACAAAAGGAGTGGTTTTGCAAGTATGAAGGATATAATGGAGGGGATGTTTATATGGGGGATAACTTGACAATTAGGATAGTCAATCAAGGTCAAGTCCAATTGATGCTCAAGGACGGGAGGAGTAGAACATTGTCGAGTGAGCTAATATTCCAGGTTTAGCCAGAAACATGGTTTATGTCAGTTGAATGGGTGATGCAAGTGTGCATACCATATTTGAGAAGGATCCACGGAGATGGTTTGTGATGTGATCGTGTTGACGAGAGGAGTTCAAATTGGGATAGTCTACAAGCTATTGGGACATATCGATCCAAGTGGATGCAATAGTGTGGTTGTTCCTAAAAATGATGAGACAACCCCTTGTATAGTCAATGAAACCATGTTATAGCATTAGAGAATAGAACACGTTGGGGAGAAAGGATTTTGAGCTATGCAAAGTAAAAGTATGGTCAAAGGTTTTCCTTGTAAATCTCTAGAAGTTCATTTCTATGAACATTACATTTATGGGAAGTATACTCGTGTTAGATTCCCATCTAGTGCTACAAGGGCTAAGGGGATCCTGGAGCTAATTCATGGTGATGTATTTGAGCCAATACCAGTATCGATACTAGAGTATCTTTGTATTACGTTTCCTTCATTAATTATTTCTTCAAAATGACATGGTTGTATTTCCTAAGGAAAAAAATTAAGCTTTTCAAGAAATTTCAGGAGTTTAAATATCTTGTGGAAAACTCGACAAATAGGAAGGTCAAATTACTGAGAACTAACAATGGAGGTGAATTATGTGGTAAAGAGTTTGAACAATTATGTCAAAAACACGGTATAGTATGCCAAATGACTACTCCTTGCACACCTTATCAGAATGGAGTCACTGAAAGAATGAACCAAACATTAACAGACAAGTCAACGAACATGCTCAGTGGTGTGATATTAGCATAAGAATTCTTGGAAAAGGTAGTCAACATTGCATGTTACATGGTAAACAAGTCTCCTTGATTAGTGTGTGTCGATAAGACTCCACATGAAGCATGGTTTGGTAAAAATCCATCACTAACACATCTTAGGATCTTTGGATTTGAAGCTTTTTTCCATGTTAAAAAAGTGAAGAGGCCAAAGCTGGATAACAAGGTAGTCAAGTATATTTTCAGCGGTTACAAGGATGGAATGAAAGGGTATATGTTGTTGGATCTAATGACAAGGAAGATAATTTTTAGTTAAAATTTGGTCTTCGAGGAAGTTAGGTTTACTTCTACAACTAAAAATACTCTAAAGGAGAAGGAACCACAAAAGTCGGTGTTCGAATTAAAGAGTGAGGAAAGTGATTTAAACGAGTCAAATGCATCTGACTGAGAGGTGGAATTGTAACCTCCAATCTTTAGGAGGTATGGTTGAATAATAAAACAACTTGAGTGGTATAATCCATTGGATTTCTAGTCTATTTTTGTCTTATCTATCGTTGATGATGAACCTAGGTCAGTAAGGTAGACCATCAACTCGAGAGAGGGTAAACTCTAGTTGAAAGCCATGGTTGCACAAGAATGGTACATGGGACTTGATCCAATTACATGCCATGGGATAAAACTCATTGGTTTCAAGTGGGTGCTCAAGAAGAATCTAAAAGCATTAATTCAAGTCAGGAAGCAAGGCTCGATTGGTGAGAAAAGGTTATTCCATCAAAGGAGTTGACATAGTGAGATATTTTCCATTGTTGTAAAACTACCTTCCATTAGAGTACTAATGTCTATGGTTGTGGTGTTTAATTTGGAGATAGAACAAATGGATGTGAGGACAACATTTCTACATGGGGACCTGAAGGAAGAAATCTAGGTGAAACAACCTAAATGATTTGGAGTAAAGGGCGAGGAGAAGTTGGTCTACAATCTAGGGAAGTCCCTTTATGGTCTAATCCAATCACCCAAGATGCAGTATCAAAATTTTGACTCATACATATAGGGATTGGGAGTTGTAAGAAGTAGTGTGTATCATTGTAACACCCTCCTCCCACATTTGCCCAAGCTAACCAGTCCACCGAGGTAAACATGTGACGAAGAGTTACTATGATATGATTCAACTTCCCATGTACAGTTAAGGAAGTGGAACCAACACGAGAAGACCAAATTGACCTTCCTCAGAAGCCACAAAACCTTTAGGAGCCAACCAACCCCTCCAAGTGTCCAACCCCTAAGACAACTTGATGTTATGCTAAACTGGATCCCCAGTCGCTCCCATGACAAGCCTTCCATGTGATTGCAGCCTTTTTCAGATAGTTTTGTGCCAACAACCCCGAATTCTGAGCCACTTTTTTAGGGATAGGACTCATGCCTCTACCCATAACTTCATGAAACTTCCAAAAATGGTAAATAACGATGAAATAAGGCTACTAATGTAAACACTTGAATAAGGACTTGACTTGACCCCTACCAGCCATGACAAACATTCCATCAAACAAATAATAAACATGTAATGTATAGGTCATAAATACACATATGAACATAGGAGTCTCATACTTATCTGAGAATCATCAAGAAGGATTGATGCCTCCTCATAATAATTACAAGATAATCTATTAGGTCATGCATTCATTAACATTTCATCTACTAATCAAAACATGATGAGACCCATATCTCAAGTCTGTCATAAAACATGCTTATAACCAGCAAATAACCAAAGAAATATCAATTTTGAAACCACCATTAAAGCCACATAATGACAAGAACATTTTCTCATGGAATACCAAAGGAAAAGGAGATTATATTAACATACGCAAATCCAACCAAGTCAGGGACTTCCATGTACCACCCGACCATAGATTGGGTTGAACCAAATCCATCTTTTAGCCAATCACCCCTATGTCGTATTCCAAGCATGAATGTGAGATCTCATGGAATAAACTAAGAACACAAAACCAAGGCTTCCAGAGGCAAAACCACCTCAACCCTCAACCAGTGATTCCACCTCACGGTCGAACATCACTAACCATCACCAGATCTACCTCCACCCAAGCTATCCAAGGCTCCAAAGTGTTTGTTCCAACCAAGGCTTCCAGGACTAGTAACTTAACCCACAATTGTTGCAAGGCTCTAGATCATTTTTCCAACCAAGGCTTCCATGACTAGTAACTCAACCCACCAAGGGCTCCAAAGCGTTTGTCCAACCAAGGCTTCCAGGACTAGTAACTCCACCCAAGTTGTTACAGGGATTCCAATGCGTTTGTCCAACCAAGGCTCCAAGAACTAATAACTCAACCCACAACCATAAGGAACATGGGCACCAATCAGGAAATAAAAGGGAAAAACCCTCAACTCCATGGCTATCTAGGAAATGGAAAGGCTAGGAAAAACCACTGTCATTCCAAGCAATCCTCCATGCCAATGAAATATCACAACCAAACAAACACATGCATATGCCATGCATGCTAAAACTAGCAAGGAAATTGTTGGCTTAGTGGGGCCTGACCCAGGTTCAGAGGTGATTTAGCCAAGCAAATCCCGGTACTACTGGCCCTTTCGACAACAGTTCGTGGAGCATGGACTGAGGTCTCACCCGAAGTAGTATGGGAGGGTGCTAGAACCAGGTTTCCACACCCTGAGGATGTCTAATATGTTGGGATTGGTACACATTCCAACCTTCGCGCTCATTGTGCTACGCGCACTAGTGGGCACCTCGCGGCCTACGATGTTGTCTTCGCGCAGTCCTATTTGCATCGCGATCCTTGTTATTTACCCAAGTCTTCCCTAATTATGAACTGTTAGCTGATTACTTAGATTATTTTCACATATAAGTGTTCTGAACCATACAAGCATCTACTCAACTGCGCGCAGTGAATAAACAAAGTAAAAGTAATACATAACAACAGAAGAATGATTCAAGACTAGATGCACAGAATTAGGATAAACTTCTCTTTATTAGCTTTTTGTCCTGATTACATACTCGACTCCGCCTTGCGCACTCAGCTGCAGGGGTCTGTGCACTTAGCTGCGGACTCTACTAGGCCTCTGCGCACTTAGTTGCAGAGCCTCTTCCTACTACTACAACCCAAAACACTTAGAATTCTACTTTAAGCTCGAACCATTCCTTCGCTACTCTCTCTATATTCTACTACTTTTACAACTTAGAGCCTCGCTCTATTTATACAATCCCATGGTCCGCGGACCATGGGTAGGCCGACATGAATTTACATTACATTACATTATTTTAAGGCAGACAACCCTATGACTTAACCTTTACTTTGTGCTCCGTGCCCGCAATTTGCGGAGTTTTACAACTACTTTGACCAAAACTTGGGCTTTGAGCCCCAAAACCTGTTGTGGGGGGATTCCATGCCCAACAGGCCCCCAACAAAATCATCATGACTCGTCCCGAGTCACTCTGTTGGTGCGGCGATCTTGGCACGGAGCCCTTCCAACCGATCTTACGCTGCGCGGAGGTCCGCAGCGCACTGTTCTACAGTCTGCTAGATCTGCTCCACTCTTTCGGCTGAATTCTCACTGTCAGGGGAAAATCCCTGTCTTAAGGCATGCATCACCTTCATCTGTGCGAGCTTTCCTTTGATGTCTGCAATGATGAGGAAGGCCTCATCAATCCAAGGTTGGATGCGCGCTTTAAGGACTACCTCTTTCTGTTGCGCAGCATCCACCTGTTCCTTCAACGCCTTTGCCCGCTGTAGCTTTGCAAGCCATTGGGTTAGGTCAATTGGCTATGTCATTCCGCGCACACTGTCATACTGTACTTGAAGCTCCCATGCCTCCGTTTCCAGGCGCTGTATGTTGGGGTCCTCCTGTAATGAAGTGAGGACCGCGAAGGATTCTTCCAACATAGCGGTGCAATTCTGTATTGCATGTCTTATGTCCTCCAACCCCTTTTGGGTAGTGCAAGCGCGCTGCTCTCTAACTTCTAGGGGCATGGATGGTTGCGCCTTCAACTGCAGCTTGGTGATCTGCAGATTCAACTCCCACTGAACCTTTGTTGTTTCGGCCTTGGCCTCATGGACTACGGTCGCCAATCTGTGGATCCGCTCCGCTACTAGTAGATCTGCCGGAAAGGCCAATTCTGGGACGTTTCTACAAGCATTTTCTACCACCTGCTCCAGTCCTTGAGTTTTCACAAATAATTCATCAAGCTGTCGGCTGAACTGTTCCATATTGATCTTTTGTTCGCTCAATACCTGTAGCGTGCGGCCTTCTCTGGCGTGGAGCTTGGTTATGACCCCATCTTGTAACTGGTACAGGGTTTCTCGCAGAAGGGAAACCAAGTTTAAGCCTAGTCCCTTAATCCTGCCCACCGCGGCTCGGTCAATTTCCTTCCCTGTTGCTAACACACCCTCGGGGAACACGAAAGTATTGGTCATTCGGGCGCACAACATCTGTTCCGCCTTTGATGTACCTATTGCGACATATGGGGCCATCATTCCTATTTATGGCGGTTGCACCTGTAGGTCCTGTAATTTCACTCTTAGCACCCCCAACACAGTGTTCTGCTCCATCATCACCTCTTGGAGTGCGTCCTTAGTGACATCACAAACCGTTTCGCCGATGTCAAAAAGATCACCTTCTGTAAGCGTGATTGGTTCAATGGATGTCTTCGATGCCTTAGCCTTCTTTCTGGGGACTGGTCTCTCAGGGACGGGTGGCTGTTTCAACTGTTGTGAGGTGGTTTTAGCGTCTGCACGCTCTTCGGCTAGGTCTATGTCCTTATCCCCCTGCCCTGTGGACATCTCATGGCCCTCCTCTACCTTTTCCATTGGCACTGTTGTTGTTTCTACTGTATGCGCTGCTGCTACTGCATCGGCGGTCTTTTACTATGCAGCTGCCTCTGTTGCTGCTTTTTCCTGGAGCCTCTTTTCGGTCAGCTGCGTGATGCGCAGCTTGGCGTCCTTCTTCCTTTGTTGAGCTGCAGCCCTTTCCATTCCTGCCAAATCCGAGTGCACCACTCTGGAGGCCATGTTTCCAACACCACAAAGATGGCGTCGTTAGTAGCAACGAACGGGAGCTTCGTCCATTCCTTTGCCGGATCTTTCTGTGCCCAGACATAAATGTTGTGTAGGTCCGCTTTAAAATCTGTAGAGTGGCATACACTGTGGGAGACAACCATGGTCTTCTATTGATCCACATTCGGATGCTTGCCTCCATCAGCACCCAAAAAACCTTGGTTTCGCGAATCTGCTTCGCGTCCTTAGTGGCCCAGAGCGAAGCGTACTTCGTGGCCTCAGGTAGGTCCCGGTCGATATTCAAGAACTGGATATCTTCTAGTAGCTTGCCCGCTACCAACAAGATGGATAATATCAATCACACGTAGTGGAAGGTCTTACCCTGCTCTTGGGCCTCCTTGCAGTTTGTCAAAAACTCCTCACAGAGGAACTCAACCCAGTTGAACTGGACCCCCTTCGCGCACTGTTTGGTCACCGTAACCACAGGCGCTAGTACTTCATCGATGCGGCACTTCCGTATTAATTTGCCGACCAGGAGCTAGGTGGCTACGTGCACCCCTTTGTCCTTGATACTCGCGATTGCATAGCCTGGCTTCTTCTTTTCCAACTTGTATTTAGTTTTCATGGCTTCTGCGAGAGCCAAATCTCCGCTTTTGCCGGCTATCTCCACGAGGTCCTTTCCCCTACAAGGAAGTTGAGAAATCCAGTAAATGAGGGTGGTCGTGATGGGAATAGGCTCCTCCAACGATAGATACCCATCATGCACCAGGCACAATAGTTGCCTGATGACGAAAATGGTGATAGGTGCACAGTGAAAGTGGGGTATCCATTGTAGATGAAGTAACTCGGCCTTCTCCACATCGCGCAATCATTTCCGCGACTCCAACGTGATTACTGGCCCCTCTGAATTTTGTTTCATCAAGCTCTCCGTCGCTAGGTGCGGGAACTTCTCACTATCCACGAGGTCCCAATCTTCGAATTTCAGGGTAGGCACCCAGCCTAGGAGTGGACCTTCAAAAGTAATTCCATCGGGGAGGAGCGGGGTCTGGAGCACACTCTTCATGGCCTCTAGGTCTTTGGGCACCCTAACTTTCCCTTTCCACGGAGGGACGTACGTGGGTAACTTCGCTATGGAAGGCATTGGTGGGACGTCCTCCTCCACGTCTTCTTGCTCCTCTATTTGATCAATTAGAGCCTGTAAGTCCTCCTCCTCTTCATCCAATTCAATGGTGATGGCCTTGCCTTTTTCTTCCATTGATATCTTGCCGAACCGCGGGTTTCTTGGGGACACGTGGACTGGTCCCATAGTTTGTTTATATTTCTTTAGTCGCAGTGTCCGTGGTGATTTTGGAACTTCTGGCACAACTGCCACATCTCTGGGCTCCTCATGGACCATATGGGGTGGCGCAGCCTTGCCAGCAGTATCTTCGGCAAATCTCACACCTGGCTTGGTAGCAGTCATTGTGTTTGCACGGGATATGTTCTGTTGCGTACTCAAAGATGGTAAGATTGCTTGGTGCTCAATACTTTGCAACTGCTCAAATCTCAAACAACCAAGTGTTGTCTCGTGGCTAGCCTTGGGAGTTTTATAGCGTCTTTTGAATTTGAATTTGATCGTTCCCCACACTTCTGAGTCATTAATGCATTCTTGGTAGCAGATCGTCCCAAATCTAGCTCTTAATTCGTGTCTTAATTGCTCGTTGGCCGCTCCCTTGTGCCTTAAATTAGACATATCTTCATGAACAGTGACGTCAACGATTACTTCCCAGTTGACCCCCGTGGCAGCACAGCCCCCCGTGCGCGGGAGCGAACCTTGTACCATGTTGATTCTGCGCGAACCTTCTTCACCGTGCAATTCTCAAATAGACTCTTTTAGAGTCCCACACTCTCTTTCAATTGTCTAGAGCACTGAGACTGTGCTCCCTACGGCTAGTTAGGTGGTCGCACCATCTGTGCGAGACTTCAATTCACCTTCCAATATAGTTCGTGGACACTCCTCAATTTCCCTCACAACACCTGGCGCCGCATGTTTTATCTTATGTGGTGTGCTTCCCTTGTTACTGTGTTTGGTAAGGTGCGGTCTCAGCCATGGTAACAGAATCATAAATTCTCAGCGACAATCTTCCAATGCAGTGGTATGACCATCCATATCTTGCCTTGTCATCCTTGGTTTATCGACGAGACATGCTTGCATGACCTCGTTTTCCAGTATTTTGATCTCAACATCCTTCAACATGATTTTCTTCCTCAATCGTACCCGATCTTCTTCGAGTTCGTGAAGTTTAAGGTTCCCTTGTTGAATGGCTTCCCGAATCCTTATACGGTCATCCTCGTGTAGTTGTGTGATTCCTTCGTCCTGGTCTTCGCGTACTGTCCCAACTGTGGGAGCTATTACGTGTGGATTCCTTTCTTCCAAAATTACAATTTCGACTCTATTCCGCATCTTTGGAATCATCTTCGTGCTCAGGTTTTTGCACATGGTCCTATAGGCCCATCGAACTGCTAGCACGCGCAGGTCCCAATCAGTTCATCTCGCCTGGTGAACCTTGTTCAGGACTCCGCACACCCTATTGAATGCTTCCACGTGGAAAATTTGTAGTGTGCATCGCCTTTCCTGCTGCTGTGATTTGCTCTGACTTTCTATTCTGGGGTTGGGGTGTGCTTGTGCGGGTTGTACAGCATATGTCTGTACCCATCGAGAAAGGTGGGCATGCAAGTTGTTCCACCCCAGCTGATTGGCTTTCGTTCGAAGTTTGGGTTTTCCAAAACATAAGCGCATCATCCTTCTACATCCACGCCAGCCTTCAAAAGTTCCCTGATGCGTACCCCACCATCGTGTGGGTGTTGCACGTAGTGCCCACTTCAGCGCATCGAACCACTGCTGCTCTGGTACTGCACTTTCGAATTTTCTCATAAATTCATCCACCGCTGACAATCCATCATATGTCGACAGCTCCCTTGCCTCTGTTGTTACGCAACGCAATGATCTGATCATCATGTTGCAGTTCATTGTTGTTACTTCGTGTAGCCAATTCTGCCATCACTCTATCTCTTCGTTTGAATCCGAAGTGCAAGATCTTTCGTGCTCCCACGAAATCCTTCCATCTGCAGTCGGATTCACCCAATCCTCGCCTTGTGCAGTTATCTTATAGATACAGTCGAGATCGTCATCACTATCATCGTCGCGCACCGGTTCAGTGTATCGCGCTCCCTTGGCTGGGTCTAGTGGTACTACTACACGTAGTGACTTTTTCTCAAAGGTCATTTTGCGCTTCTTCATATTTATGACTCTGTTCATATCGGTAGCCCAGTTTATTCCTAGTAGCGCAGGATAGGGATTTCTGTCATCGACAATCTTTATCACTTCGAAATCCACATGCTTGCACCTTCAATGTCAACTATCACCCCTTGCAATCTTCCCATGGGAAAAATATTTTGTTGGTTCGCCATTCGTAACTGAATAGGGGACCATTGTAACACAGGGCTGCCCATGCATTCCCATGTTTGCTTTGGTAGTACATTCATGTCCGAACCCAGATCCAAGGTTACCTGATCCATTTCGTACTCGCCTATTTGCGCAGTCAACCTCATTTTCCATCCTATGCGCAATGCATGCTTTCCAAGTTTACAGACCACACGTGATTTTCCTGACCTTGCGCACCTAGTGATAAGTTCCTGTAGCCCTTTGACTGCCTTGTTGTCACGCAACAGTTTCATGCATATCTCCAGAAAGGTAGTGAGCATTGAAGGATCTGTCCCTGGTTCTAGTTGATCCTTAATACCTGTAGTGGAGGCCTCCATGAAGCTCTTCTTAGCTTCCATGAATGTCTCCTTCACGCGTTCTAAATCAAACTCGGGTTCCTTTGTAGGAGCCTTGTGAACCCACGCGTTATCTTCTGGCTGCTTCCCTTTATCATCTCCTATGGCCATACCGCTCTAGAGCATCATGTTTACATTCGGGTCTTCTTCGCGTAGTTCAGACCTCATCATTTGTAAAGTCTGGGTCGGAGGGGGCTGGAGTACCACCTTTTTGTGCATCTGTGCTATCATTGAAGGGCAATCTTCTGCCTCATGATCAAACTGATTACAGTAACAACATGATATCCTAGTTAGGTTCGTACAATCGCAAGCATAATGCCATGGCCCCTCACAATTGTAACAAATTATCTGGCCGCGACCCCTTCCTGGTCCCATTCCACCTCGATCCCGATTACGCCCCTGAAACCCAGCGTGCGCCATCCCTACATTTGGGTCAAGGAATTGCGTTTCGATCTGTACCCTGTAGATAGGAGTATGATCCATCATTAGTTCATAGCTTCAGCAAGTGCATTCGTCATGGCCTACCGACCTGTAGAAATTACAAAACAATCGCTGGGACGTCTGTGTATACTTCTGCAACAAATGACAATTATCCGTGGTATGTTTTCCTCTTATCTGGCAGATCACGCACCATAATGCAGACCCGCACTCAGCCCCGCCTGTGCCTCTGGTCTTAATGGCATTGGCCCTCCCCCTGTTAAGTAGTTCGCGAACACTCGACAATGGTCCTTGTCGTGCCCTTGGCCTTTGCATTTTATGCACCATACTTCCTCGCGCACCTCCGGCTGATTTGTCCTGTCCTGTTTCAAACTTTGCATCTCCAGACACAGGTTCTGCAGTTGCGCATGGATTTGTTGGACTCCCTGTTTTCGGGAAAAGTGTCTATTCAGAACGACCCTATCCCACAGGGTTGTGACAGTGACCTCAGAAACAAACAAGGAAAACTACTCTTGTATTCTTCTTTATGAACTATAAACGAAGATGATTAAGATGAACCGACCTGTGTCTTGCACTAGTTGTTCGATCCAATCTATCCTCCCTTTGCCAGCTTCCACAGATCTGCTCCCTCGCTTGCCCAGCGTCACCAAGTTCCTGCAAGTTCACAGAAGAGAGAAACTACACAAAGACATAGATTTATGTTCATAAAAAGCTTAGGATCAGATTTAAGCTAAACATACAAATATAACACACATCAGATATACAAGCATGTAGGAGAAACTCAAGTAGTTTTATTGATAAAACAAGAAGATCCAGGAGGAGTTACAACCGATGAGTCCTGATCCAGCATCAGCCTCCCAGCATAGAATCCCTTCTTCACCTCCAACAAAGCATAAATCACCCAATACTCTGATGTCAATCACAAAACCAACAGCAATTCTCTGCAATGTACAAAATTCCAGCCTTTGGATCTCTTGGTGAGGGATCCATATATAGATGTATGCAAAGAGGATGAGTCATCCCATGAGTTGATTAGTGGCTTCTCTCTGTCAGTTCTTGCTTCCACTTGGAGACTGAGAGCCTCTTACTCATCACTGGTCGAATTCAGTGAGGCAAGTGTCATTGGAGAAGATTCTGGAAGCTTCCATTGTATCTCCACCTCGTTGAATGACTCTGCCACTTGTCATTTCCCGCTCAACGCACCCTGGTAGTGCATTCAAGTGCGTTGCAACGCACCTAGCCAGTGTATTTGGGTGCTTTGCAATGCAGCCAGCTAGTGGAGCATCTGAATTGATCCTGATTTGACTAGTTTTGAGCAGTTTCTGGTGGAGAACTTCTGGGAGAAGCTATAATTTGTTGGCCTTGTTTCTTTAGGAGCTGGAACAACATCTTTAGGGACTTAGGATCCCTTGGTTTATGGACATTTCATGCTTATAGCTGCAAGGCACAAAAATGTCTATAACAGTTGCCCCCTAAAGTATGAGGCCGTTTATCGGGTGAAATGCTTTATTAGGAGGATCTGAAGTTCTTCTAATGCTGGGGAGGAAACCTGTAATAAGATACAATACAATACATTATCTTCATATTGTTTTCATGATCTAGCTGAGGCGGGCATTCCCATGCTCAGCTTTATAAATTCATTTTTATGTACATAGGACAGACAATCGTCTGATGGTAGACTGATGATTCTGGTGAAGTCATCATCCTTTTGGTAGGATGATTATCTGTGCTGCAATGCTGTACATTTCAATGTCTTTATTTTTCCTGAATATATATCGCAGCCCGGATGGATGAAACTAGATCCGGGGTCTTCAATCTTGTCCGATCTTCACTCTAAGTACAAGTCGATCCATGTGAGAAATGTTTTGAAGTCGAACATGGAAAGACATCGCTTGATTACCAGTCAATGATGTAAACTGTTAACAAGCGCGAGAGGAATCACCGATAATGATAATGACCCTCAAGGTACTGCAGTACAATTCACGTGGTGTGAATAAAGGACTTGGCGTCGAACACCACGCAAAATCTTTCGGTCGAAGGTCATTGATGTATACCTGTCACCGGAAGTGAGAAACTTGCCATTGAGGCATGCAAGCTTCAAAGTACTGGAGGGGTGTTCCTAGATCAACTTCTTGGATAATGAGTTGATGTCGACAAGAAGCGATCCGTCAAAGGAGGGCCTTAATGAATCCCACATCAATGACACGGAACGGAGCAAATGATTTTGATGGAAGTGAAAACGATCTGGTGACATACGGTTCAGGGTGGCGGTCATGAAAGAATGAAGTATAATGTATGGTAGTGGATGGGACACGGGTGACTTCTCTGGATGACTTCTCTTGAACATGTCGGCGACACTTATGTGATGGATCGGTAGCATTTACCCCAAATGTGGATGGTATGGCGTGACCATGGTGATGTGACCGGTGAATGAAACAACCCAACCCGACTCTGGCACGGAGTGGAAGTGTCATGTTCAAGAGCGACTTGCTACCAATAAAGTTTCTTTGAGTTTTCTTCCCAATTTTTCCCCAGTCATTTCTGACCAGTACCTCTTTATTTTTGTCAAGCTTGAGGAGGATAACATATGCTTGTTCTATAATTTTCCCTTCGGGAAAACCCATCGCTATGTTTTAACGAGCCTAGCGATAGTGAAACTCGTTCTCGTCTAAAGACAAGTTTGTCGCTATTAATCTTTTTAACGAGCCTAACGACAAAGATAACTCGGTCCTTTTCCTTTTTAGGGAGTCTGAAAAGGTACGTAAAGATAACTCCGGAATTCCTTTTTCGTCATCTAATCCCTTAAGTCCGAAAAAGTATAAAACAATACAGAAGGGATGAATTTTCGATAGTTTTAACGAGCCGAACAAAACAAGCGCTCGATCTTTTTGTGCAATAATCCCTCAGGTCCAAAAAGTTTAAAATCTAGAGGAGAGATAGCACTTCCTGTCGCTTTAACGAGCTGGAAGGCCAAAACTCGGCAATCTTTTCATATTTTACGAGTCAGATGAAAAGAGCTTAAAGAAGACTCGTCTTTTGAGGAACGAGTGATAAAAGGGTAGCAGCTGATTCCAGGTAAGGTTTGGAATTTTCCAATCACGGCAGTGTCACAAGGATGGCTAGTGAAATCACTCTTCGCAGCTGTTCCTCAAAATGGGTAAACAATCAAATGGAGGTGAATGATCGGCCAAATGAAAAGTGGAGGTGACGGTGCAAACACGACCAAGGCTTTAATGGCTGAAAATGTTTCATTCACGATGGTTATTTACCGGAGGATAGTTCATTTTTTAACGAGCTTAAACGCGGGTGGAAACACTTGCTCGATCTTATGTTTATTTTTTAACGAGCTTGAACTATGCGCTAAAACTGCTCGATTAATCCAGTCATATGATAAGAATGTCTCACCGAAGATGCCATTTTTTATGGAGCTTGCACCTTACAAAGCTTTGCCCCGCATCCTTTCTTTATGCAAGTTAGGTGACGACTAATCCTACGAGTTTAAAGGGTTAGCCTACGGGTTTAAAGGGAGGACCTAAAAATTTAAAAAATAAATAGTCGCCCTTTGCTTGCACTCCAAAAGGTTTGCATGCCCCCAGGTATAAAACAGAGTTTCAAAGTTACCCCTCAATTTGCAGACAAAACATTTGTTCTATCAGGAGAGGCCTACCTCTTACAGGTTACCCAAAGATTGCTCTATTCGCGGTGCAAACAAAACACTTCTTCGGCGATGTCTACCGAAATAGACAAAGGTGAGTGGCGAGATCAACCAACTCTCATAACTTTGACAAGAGAATCTTATTCTAGAACAACCCCTCTTCCAATCACGGACGGGGTACGGACTAGTCATATTCTCCCGCGGAAACCTACTCTATACCCGAAGTTTTCCTGCCGAAGCAGACCAGGACGCATGCCCCCTAGGTTTCAGTCATATCCTTCCGGATTACTCGCGCTCATCGGGAGGACGGACTGGGACTTGAGACATTTCTTGCGTGAAGAGACCATTTAGGGACGGTATATGACTATTTGCGATGCGTGATCCGGGAAATGAAAGCTGGTCCACGAGCTTGACCACTCTTCCTTCGTGCGGAAAACACATTACTCTAAAGAGTGAGGAGACGATGGCTCCCATGCAATAAATATAGTCTCGTCCAAGGAGTAGGTTATAATCCAAGGGTCCTTGAACGACCATGACGTTCAGGCGAACTGTCTTCCCTCTCAATGTTATGGGCACATCGGGAAGGATCCCTAAAGGTCGACTGGTTCCTTTATCAAAGCCTGTCAGATTTCTCATCTCAGGCAACAACGATGGTGAACCAAGCGCTTTCCAAGCAATAGAGGAAAGGATACTCACAGAAGCCCCCTCATCTATGATGGTGCCAGCCATGACCATTCTATATATTTGAACGATAATTCGGAATGGTATGCTTGCTGGCAAACGGGGTCTGCCTAGTTGATTCCAGTCGAAGGATACAACTAGGTTGCTTGGAGGTGGGACCGAGTAGACGGCCGGGTATGGCTCTGATGAACTTCCTTCCTGCGGTAAAGGAATGGGTAGATTGCCCCCATGTTTGTCGGAGTCTGTGTTGATGAAAAGAATTTGGACGGTGTCATCCTTATCCTCTTCAGTGACTGTATCATTCGAAGATAAAACCTCTGAAGGCAAGACCGGGTCAACTGCCGCCTCGACCTTTTGACTTTCGTCTGGTATGGATTCAGTTGGTTTATCCTCAATGATAGACGCTTCAGCCGACCACTTGAGCGGGCCAGCTGGGTTCTCAACTAGTGACGGACTCGGCAAGAGTTTTTTATATCCAGGAGGAAGTCGTAATGGTGAAACCGGACGATCATCCAAAACTCTTTTAGCCTCGTCTAAGAAGGGACAACGGTGGAGGGCATGGTCGCCTTCGCACAGCCTACAGGGAAATCTAGCTTTCCCTTTTTGTCCTGGGGCTTCACTTTCACTAGTCGACGGTGTGCTTTCAACATGATCACCAGAGGTTGATGACACCGGATTGTGCAAACGGGGAGACCAGTCCCTTAGTATCTGGGGGATGCAAGGACAATCTCTGTGAAAGTGGTCTCCCTTGCAAATGACACATGGCGATTTAGGCCTGGTCAGTGCTGTGTGTGGATTTTCGTTAGACGACACTCGTTTTCCCTTATTCGCCTTTGGCTCCTTCTTCTTTTCTTTCCTCTCCTTAGGAACTTGGTTTTTAGCTTTACCAGTCCCGTCAAGCGAAGAGGAAGGAAGAGAGGAAGAATTAGAAGAAGTAGAAGGTTGGTGGGTAACTCTGGACTCGTCTAACTGCTGATTCGATTGCTCAGGAATGGTGGTGTTCTGAACGACATTGGTTGAGAAGAGCCAAACTGGCAAGCCAATTGTCAGTCCTGGAAGCGACAATGTGGCCATATGGGGCGCACCAACATCTCCCCAAGAGGAGAAGGGACTAGGATTTCCACCAAGGGGAATTCCTTGGTTGGTAGGCTCCATTTTCTCAACCTAAAGATCAACGCAGGAAAAGGGTATGAATATTCTGCTTAAAATAAATTTTAACACGCTTTGACACAACTTGTTTTTTCAGTTTTAAAGAGTCAAGAAAAAACAAAAGATGACTCTAGTCTCCTTCGATTTTTAATGAGCCTGAAGTGACAAGTGCTCAGATGGACCTTTTCCGTTAAGGAGTCTGAAAAGGAACGAAAGGGACTGCTCTAGAGGTCTAGGTAGAGGGAGTGCCAAACCAATCGCAAAACCGTAGAATACTTTTTAGGGTACGGGCGGTCAATCTTCCCGAATGCTGTGTTCAGTGCATTGAGATCAGTAGGGCGGCCGACACGGTTTCCTATGGATAAAGGTTTTATGCCTATAGGGGTCTCCCAATATATACTCGACGGTACGTGGGAGCACAAATCCGTACTGGCACTTATCGTCTCAAAGTGGAGGAATCACCCAACCAACAGTGAGGACAACAGTTACCAGGCTTTACGATGCCGAAATACGTCTCTAGCCTAGACCTCTAGATGTTGTGCGTTAAGTTACAAAGCGTTGTTAAGTTCATTGAATTTATTTTAGGTTGATCTTTCTTATGAAGTTTTCCTTTTGGGTTCACCACGAGATGTAGATATAATTCCTAAAATGCAGTCTAAAGATGATAAGCAAGCTTTTATCTCTTTTCAGCAATGAAAATCCTAGCTACAAGGGGAAAAGAAAGACACAATCTTTTCTCAAAGAGCAAAGAGCACACTGTAAATGCACTTTTCCTAAATCAAGCCATACAAACTGTCAATATGCAAATGCACTTGTGCATGTATTTGTTTTTCACTTTCTTAATATTGATGCCTAAAAAGAAAGTTGTTGTACAAATTTGAATTCGATTTCAAGTGAAAAACACAAACAAGCTTCTTTTCGAAATCAAAAGGTAGAGACGATTACGACACTTTATGATTTTGAAGTAAACACTTGTTTCGACACTAGAAATTCACAAATTCAAACCAAAGGCAAAAGTAAAAGCGTAATCGACTGTCAACAGCAAATAAACTTTCCCCTAAGATCAAAACAACACTTACGACAGATCTAGATCTAAGGGTGACAGTATGACCAGTTTACTTTTGCAATGGGAAACTGTAAATGACGTAACAAATACACAAAAACAAATACAGTTTCTTTTATACAACTGAGGCGGAATTAAGGCAAAGAAAAGGGGCTTTTAGACAGACAAACACACTGATCACAGGTTGCAAAAATCAGAGGCAAAACTGAAAAAAATGAGCAAAGAACCTCAGCTAGGCAGGGCTAGGCTGATCAATGCACCTGTTACACAGAGAAACTGAATTGCAACGCAGGTAGCCCTCTCAGGAACTGCACTGAAATGCAGAGTCTCTTCACAGAGCCTGCGCTGAAGCAGAAACGAGAATTTTCTCTGGGTTCTGGGTCACGGTTTGCAGTTTAATCTATGGTTTTTGGCCGGATAAAAGCAATCAAATGTGCACAATCAGAGGGTTGATTTACAAGAGGTTTGAGAGCTATCACAAAGGGTAATCAGATCATTTGTGAGTCAAGTGTTCAGATCATAAACAGGCCCAGTGAATGGACTAGAGTAGCAGATGTCTACTTTGCATTTGTAAATGGTAAATGCAGTTCGATTCGCCACTCCCAAGTTTATGAGATGAACAACAATAGAAACACAAATAAACTAACTAGACACGATCCCCAGCGGAGTCGCCATTTTGTTTTCGGGAAAAGTGTCTATTCAGAACGACCCTATCCCACAGGATTGTGACAATGACCTCAGAAACAAACAAGGAAAACTACTCTTGTATTCTTCTTTATGAACTATAAACGAAGATGATTAAGATGAACTGACCTGTGTCTTGCGCTAGTTGTTCGATCCAATCTATCCTCCCTTTGCCAGCTTCCACAGATCTGCTCCCTCGCTTGCCCAGCGTCACCAAGTTCCTGCAAGTTCACAGAAGAGAGAAACTACACAAAGACATAGATTTATGTTCATAAAATGCTTAGGATCAGATTTAAGCTAAACATACAAATATAACCCACATCAGATATACAAGCATGTAGGAGAAACTCAAGTAGTTTTATTGATAAAACAAGAAGATCCAGGAGGAGTTACAACCGATGAGTCTTGATCCAGCATCAGCCTCCCAGCATAGAATCCCTTCTTCACCTCCAAAAAAGCATAAATCACCCAATACTCTGATGTCAATCACAAAACCAACAGCAATTCTCTGCAATGTACAAAATTCCAGCCTTTGGATCTCTTGGTGAGGGATCCATATATAGATGTATGCAAAGAGGATGAGTCATCCCATGAGTTGATTAGTGGCTTCTCTCTGTCAATTCTTGCTTCCACTTGGAGACTGAGAGCCTCTTACTCATCACTGGTCGAATTCAGTGAGGCAAGTGTCATTGGAGAAGATTCTGGAAGCTTCCATTGTCTCTCCACCTCGTTGAATGACTCTGCCACTTGTCATTTCCCGCTCAACGCACCCTGGTAGTGCATTCAAGTGCGTTGCAACGCACCTAGCCAGTGTATTTGGGTGCTTTGCAACGCAGCCAGCTAGTGGAGTATCTGAATTGATCCTGATTTGACTAGTTTTGAGCAGTTTCTGGTGGAGAACTTCTGGGAGAAGCTGTAATTTGTTGGCCTTGTTTCTTTAGGAGCTGGAACAACATCTTTAGGGACTTAGGATCCCTTGGTTTATGGACATTTCATGCTTATAGCTGTAAGGCACAAAAATGTCTATAACACTCCCAACCTAGGGTCTTGTATAAGGGTCTCATGAAATCTCATTGCCATCTCCAACGCTTCAGCCTGGGTGGAAAGCTTTTGTTGTGACAACACCGTCCTTAAGTGTGGTGTCAATGATGCTACAAACCATGCGCAATGCTGTGCATCTGTTAACGTCATATTGGCTTTGCGGATCATACTCTTCAGCCTTTGGTCCAGATCCCAGGGGGTCTCGCCCGGGAGCATCACGATCTCCTTAAACTCGATGATTGATTGTGTCTTTGATTTTGGCCTGCTAAATTCCCTGTTCAACATAGTCTAGATCTCTACAATTCTTGCATTTGGGTGGTCATTAGAATGCTTGATATACCACGTTAATGCACGATCCTGCAGTGCGCTCACCAATGTAGCCTTTTTAATATTATCATCCATGATGCCCTGTGCTTCCCATACTGCTCTTACTATGAACCAGAATTGGTCCGGATCTTCATTCCCTACTCCTCTGAATATTGCTAGTTTGATCGTGCTTGCCATACTGAATTATGGAGGTGGCAGAGGTGGAGTGGGTGGAGATGGAGGTGAGGGGGGTGAAGCGAGTGGTGGTGTGGGTGGAGGTGGTAAATGCAGAATTCGCTGCCTTATCAAACTGACCGCGCTTCTCGGAGAAACCTTTGCGATCTTGTCCTTTCTCTCTTGCGAGGGTGAAATTAAGGGATTGTTTTCTAATTCTTCACTACTTTCGCTTCTGTTGATCTTTCCGTTTCGCGTAGTCCCAAACATTAATTTATTCCCATAACCCGTTTTTCACACAATAGCATCTTAATCCAAGCGTTCAAAGATTTAATATACTTACCTTGCAGTCCCTTGAGAAAACGTCGCTCGGTCTCACTGTAGCGGATGGTCATGTCTACCGCAAACTCAGTGATAAATCCTCCTATTATTCGGTCGAGCCAGTGGTCCCCAACTCGCGGTATCTTATCTTCTGAGGCTTCTAGTCTGCGCACTAGTTCCAGAGTCTACACTATTGGTTTGTCGAGCCTACACCTTCCCTGGCTGTCTGTTAACTTCACGATCCATTCATACAACTTGGAAGGAAAAGATGCAAAGAAACTTTCATGGATTTCAATGTATAAGTAGTGATCCAACCACTATTCCTTGGATACTTGCAGATTTCTGTTTTCCTGCGCCGCAAACTCGTGAATCTTCTTGTCTAACCACTCTTCAATTTCTTTCTTTGTAGGGTTCCAGTGGCACGACATCAAACATCCTTTATGCAGATCCTGGTCCCGGCAACGAAACCATTTGTTGGCTTAGTGGGGCCTGACCTAGGTTCAGAGGTGATTTAGCCAAGCAAATCTCGATACTACTAGCCCTTTCGGCAACAGTCCGTGGAGCGCGGACTGAGGTCTCACCCGAAGTAGTATGGGAGGGTGCTAGAACCAGGTTTCCACACCTTGAGGATGTCTGATATGTTGGGATTGGTACGGAGTCCAACCTTTGCGCTCATTGTGCTACACGCACTAGTGGGCACCTTGCGGCCTACGATGCTCTCTTCACGCAGTCCTATTCATAGCGTGATCCTTGTTATTTACCCAAGTCTTTCCTGATTATGAGCTGTTATCTGATTACTTAGATTATTTTCACATATAAGTATTTTGAACCATACAAGCATCTACTCAACTGGCAAAGTAAATAAACAGAGTAAAAGTAATACATAACAACAGAAGAACGATTCAAGACTAGATGCACAAAATTAAGATAAACTTCTCTTTATTAGCTTTCTGTCCCGATTACAGACTCAACTCTGCCATGCGCACTCAGTTGCAGGGGTCCGCGCACTTAGCTGCGGACTCTACTAGGCCTCTGCGCACTCAACTGCAGAGCCTCTTCCTACTACTACAACCAAAGATACTTAGAATTCTACTCTAAGGTCAAACCATTCCTTCGCTACTCTCTCTATCTTCTATTACTTCTACAACTTAGAGCCTCGCTCTATTTATACAATCCCATGGTCTGCAGACCATGGGTAGGTCGGCATGACTTTACATTACATTACATTATTTTAGGCCAGATAGCCCTATGACTTAACCTCTACTTCACGCCCCGCTCCCGCAATTCACGGAGTTTTACAACACCTTTGACCAAAACTTGGGCTTTGAGCCCCAAAACCTGATGTGGGGGGATTCCATGCCCAACATAAATCATACATGCAACTTGGTACCTGCAAATCAAACTCATTGTAGTTGTTGATCCTATTTTCCTCTTGCACTTTCCTTCTTTTCCTTTGCCTTCTTGCTCCAAATCCAAAGTATGCCAAAATACTCCAAGAGTTCTCCAAGAAAACTCTAAGTGTGCAAGAGTATGAGAGAGAGAATAGAGTAGAGAGCTCCAAGCTAAAACTGACAAAAGTTGTGAACTGATCCTTAGAAGCCTTTTATCATCAAGGCCTCTATTTTCTTCATTTTCCTTATTTTTCCTTTAATTTCCTCCTCACATGCAACCTGTGACCTTTCACCTTCATTTTCTACTATTTTACATTATTTTGGTAAATAAATGCCACTTTGCCTTTGTCATTGCCTTTTCCAATTTCCATAGCCATGAATTAATCACCAGTGATCCCAATCACTATGTTTTTGCCCAACGTTCAGCTTGGAATACGTGTCCCATGACCTTGGTTATTATTTGCCTTTATTAACTTTATTACATGGATTTTTAACCGAGATTGTTACAAAAACCTCCCCCTTGGGGGAACACCGTCCTTAGTGTTCAATGACACCTACAACTAGCAAGACCATTGAAAAGCATAAACATATTGCCATTGGAGCTTTATAACTTATATCATTGCAGTATTTACAATGAACAACCTGCTAAAAATAAAACCAACATGACAAACATAGCAACACGACAACGATACCTCTTATTAGAGCTTTATAACACAACTCAGAGCAATATTTACATCCATATACATATATACATATACCAAAACTGCTTTTCCTTAATCGACAAACAATGTAGGATTCATAGCCCGCATATGATCAATCATCTCACATGTAGCTTTATTGGGCCCAAAGTGCTTCCACTACACTTTAACATGCTTGATTGAGTGCTTCCATTACACTTTAACCTATTCGATTGCTCAGTTTGGAGCATGAACATCTTTCTCTACAAAATGTACTGAGGTTCCAGCTGGAATTCTCCTTCTGGCTCCACTTGCAGTACAAACCAGTCATCACATGATCAAAATCTTTAACATACTTCTTAAGCAATGACACATGGAATATATCATGGAATTTCACTATCATAGATAGTGTAAGTCGGTAGGCTAGTGGTCCAATCCGCTCAAGAATCTTGAAAAATCCATGATACTAGGGTGCCAACTTGGCACATGATCCGATCCTCAAGGAGCTCTTCTTGGGCTTGATGCACAAGTACACCTGTTCCCAATCCTGAAACTCCTTAAACATCTTGTTTTGATCTGCATAACTCTTTTGTCTATGTTGTTCTGCCTTTAGATTCTTTTTAATAACCTACATATCGTGTTCCATCTCTACCAACATGTCTGGTCCTATTGACACTATGTTCACTAGATCACTCCAACTGATTGGAGTATGTAGTGCCCACTCTAATTTCCTGACCCTAATATGGCATTATCTTAGATACTTTAGTCTACAAGGAACTCAGGTTGAGGATCCAGAAACGTGACTCTATTATTAGTGAATGTGATGGTTATGTATGTTCTCTATTAATATTATGATTACGATATAATTAATGGTTATGTGTACTCTCTATTGATATCATGATGGTGATAGTAGTAAAGGATAGACATGTTTTCTATTGATTTTATAAAGATGATAGCTTTGATCTATATGTATGGTTCCATTAAGGTTATGATGATGCTAGCCATGATGGAGGTATCCCCTATGTTAGCTACTTACATTAGTTCTAGTTCACAAAGAACAATGATGTGAATGACCAGGTGATGGTAATAATGCTATTATGACAATGACTAACACTGAGAAACCTAGTTACTGATTATTATTGAGTATGGCAGGAAACCACCAGAGTCACTCGCACATGACGAGTTGAAGACACCTGGTTTGATGAAAATCTATATTATTTTATCTTTGAAATTCTAAGTCGATTTTGAAACCTGCTATATATGTTTATCTATATTCTGATGATATGTTAATGGTTGTAGGAACAGATTAGTTGCTTGGCCGAATGACTCAAATATGGGTGATGGGGTTGTACAAGTGGATGGAACTACATGGGAGAGGTGGGACAGTGTCCCTGATCTCACCCACTAGCACTCCTGCCATGACTTGGGCTGGAAGGGTTGAAACTCCTTCGCCTTGAATATCACGATGCCATGAGGGCAGGTCCCAAAGTTGGGTCGCTCACGAGGATTTTACCGGGGAGCATGCATCAAGGCGGATTCCTTGATCCCCGACATCATTAGTTTCACTATAGCAGGCAACATAAGAGATGATAACGGTCTATGACGTTGCACCTATACTTTCCCATCGTAGTCACTGAATGATTGAAGGGCAAGTGGCGTGGCACCCTTGGAACTTCAAGGGAATTTCTTGAAGGCCACGACCAACTTGGCACCCTTGGCATCACAAATAAAATGTTCGGCGTGTAACCCTTGGAACTTCAAGGGAATTTCTTGAAGGGCAAGACCAACTTTGTACCCTTGGCATCACAAATAAATTCTTAGTTGTGGCACCCTTGGAGCTTCAAGGGAAGTTCTTGAAGGGCATGACCAAACTTGGCACCTTGGAATCATTAAAAATAAATAAATTAATAAATATAATCAAGAAATGAAAACTAGGTAAATTTACATCAAGGGTAAATGATGTTAGAAACCAAGGTAATTAAATCAAGAATAAAACTTGGGTTAAGAGGATCATAGGAAGAAATAAAATATTTTAGCTTAAAAACTCTACCCTCCCCATATTGGAAAATATTAGGTAGATTATATAGTTTAATTAGGTAAAAGGGGAAAGAGGGACATAATTGTAAGGATAAAGATTAATCCTAAACTAATTAAACCTAATTAAGAGAAGAGGAAGGTGAATTAAAATAAGAATAATAAATTAAATTTAGAGAAATGTAGAGAACTTCCATGTGGCAACAACCAACATAAGAATATCCATCCAAGAGATAACTTGAGTTAAATTGGAGGGGTAGATAGGGGATCAAATCTTGACTCGTTAACTGACTTTAGTAATGAACCCAAATTAAGGAATAAAAAGGGGGATAAAGAGGCAATTAGGAGAAGCAATAGGAATCTTGTTGAGGTGAGGAAAATATTAGTTTTAAATTAAAATTTAAGTAAATAATTTTGGGAGACCCTTGATGAGAGAGTGACACATGGGTGGGTGAATAATCAAGCTATTGAATTATAAAAAATAATTAATTATGCATGACATGCCAAGTGTCACCTATGAGGAGTCCTATAAAAGAAGGGGCAAGCCATGAGAGAATGGACTTTTGGGGGGTAACCCTATTGTTGGATGGATGAGACTATGTTAGAGCAGTGATTAGGAAACTATAGTGAGTTTGGTGAGGTAGAGGATTTTAGAGAGGGGATTCTTGAGCCAAGGAGTGCTCTCCTCTACTAGCTATTGCGTTCCTCCGTTGTACAACCTCATTGCAGCTCGAGGGTCCGCGGGGAAGAAGAGTACCCAAGGAGTAGGCTGGGAGGTTAACCGGTGGGTCATCACATTCGGATCAAGTATGTCGTCATTCACTCTCGGAGGTGACCGGCAACAAGGGAAGACAAGTAACGACAATTCAAGTGGAGTCTCGTCTTCTGGTGAATGGTACATATGTGTTGCAATATTATTTTGTATGATTTCTTTATGGCCTTAGCTAAATATATGTAACTTTTATGATATGTTCAGTGAAATTTATTCAGGAATGTGTTAGACAGTGCTAATTTTTTTTTGAATTCCTAATGTCTTTCTCTTCTGATTGTATTTTATTGTGATTTATTTTAAACATATATAGTATACAACTGGTCCTTACACTTGGTGAGAGGGGACTCTTGAGCGAAGGAGTGATCTCCTTTACCAACTATTTTATTCCTCCATTGTACAACCCCGTTGCAGCTCGAGGGTCCGCAGGAAAGAAGAGTACCCAAGGAGTAGGTTGGGAGGTTATCCGGTGGGTCATCACATTCGGATCAAGTACATCGTCATCCACTCTCGGAGGTGACCGACAATAAGGGAAGACAAGTAACGACAATTCAAGTGGAGTCTCGTCTTCTGGTGAAACATACATATGTGTTGCAATATTATTTTGTATGATTTCTTTATGGCCTTAGCTAAATATATGTAACTTTTATGATATGTTCAGTGAAATTTATTCAAGAATGTGTTAGATAGTGCTAATTTTTTTTTGAATTCCCAATGTCTTTCTCTTCTGGTTGTATTTTATTTTGATTTATTTTAAACATATATAGTATACAATTGGTCCTTACACTTGGTATCAGAGCTATGTTGAACCCTTGAGGCCTATGGGCCCATGCATGCATGACTAGTTTTGTTTGCTATATGTGGGTATTTCTCTAAAATCAAATTACTCAAGTTTCAAAAAAAAAAACGTAAGGCAATAAAAAAAAAATAGAATAAAATAAAATTTGAAGATACATTAAACTTAGAGTAAAGTTGTTGAAACAATTTTTGAGAGTGATTTCCTTGAATTTTTGCATAAGCAAAACAAAGCCATCTCCAAAACAATTTGGCATTGGTGTTGTTTTCAATCCCATAAGAATGGATTAACGAAAATTCAAAACTTTCAAGGGGACCGGAATGAAAAAGCATCATGTGGATCACAAAAAAAAAATGCAGATCTAGGTAGTTAAGGAATTTTTGTATCATTTTCTCTATATATTCGTGTGGCTATTTTGTGTGACCACTGCAGGCTTAGACAAGATACGTGGAGGGTTTTAAAAATGTTTCGTTTGCAGGTATCCCCATGAGAGATTTCAGGAAGCCGAATAGAAGAAAGTGCTCCACCCCTCATAGCCTTCACGGCCAGGGTTTGAGTAAAGAAAAATTTAAAGTTTTGAAGCTGTCTTGCTTAGGCCAAGAGGGACTTTCTCCATTTCAAAATCCAGATTGTTTGCAACGAAGAATAATCACATTTTTCAGAAAATTTCTTTTAAATTTTTATTGAGAATTTGGCTCTAACGTTACTTGCAGGCCGCACTAAAATTTTTAATGGAAATCTGTGGGCTGAAGGGCCTCTTTTTCTGTGAAGAGTTCTTGTGATAATTTCTCCATTAAAATCGAGTTTCAAATTTGCAGAACTTATCACATTACAAAGACAGGGTTTTACCAAGAGGTTCTCAGAAAATTTGAGAGGGTTCCAAATAAATTTCTGAACCTTGAGAATTCTTTTCTTTGGGAAGGTCGCGTCCTTTTCTGATTTAAGGCAAAAGGGTTTCTTTCAAAAACTTCTAAATCTTTTGGCAGGATTTTCATCTTTTTTGGGTTCCAAGAAGAAATTTGTGGCTCAAGAAAATTTATTTGATAATTTTGTGAAGTAGCCGCTAACATACTTGCCTCATTTTGCTACACCACAAGGGGTTTGAAACCAGTTTTCATGGTTATGAATTTTTGTCTTTCTAACCCTTCCTCTTGTAGAGAAAAGATCTGATTTATTAGAGCTTGGTTTGATATTTTTTTTTGTGTGAAGAAATTGAGTGCAGGTGTGATTTCAGGGCCGAGAGAGGTTTTTGGAAGGATCTATTTCTCTTTAACTAAATTTTACATCACTTTGCAGAGGATCAAAGCCATTTTTGCCACATCAAATTGTTGAAGAAATTTGCCATTTTTCTCTCTGGCCTAGGGCCAAGAGTGCTTCTTTACAGTGTCTGGTCATTTGCATAATCTGTGAGGGCTACAGGCTTTGAGACTCCATAAAAAAATTCCCCCAAGAATTTAATAAAACTCAAGCTAAAATTTGATCAAATTTTGGAGTTGACCATAAGCATTTGATTTGGAGTTGACCGTAAGCATTCCTAGACACACACTACGCAGAGAGAAGAAGAAAACCAGATATGGGATGTGTTCTATTAAATTTCAATGCAAAATGTATAAAAATGCCTGCTGCTTTGGAAGATAAAAAAAAAAATAAAAAAAATTGCCTTTGTCTTCAAACAACACAGAGAGAAAAAGTTGGACAAACGCTTGGTCTCAAAATACCATATTCCAAATTAAATCAGAAGAAAGCAAAGATGGGATCAAGGATATGGGTTATTATAAATTTGTTCTAACGTCTTTAGTGGGTAGTTACAGAAATGCCCAAATCTTCAGAATGCAGCCAACACCCAGTTTCAAATCCTCCATGGCACCGCAAGGAAGCACACAACCTCGAAATAGAGCTGGAAACCTAGGAAAAACGTTGTGGGCTCTTGGCATTTCATTTCAAACAAAAAAAAAAAGGTCCTATTCATTCCAATGGTCTACTGCAGTCTTGATTAGGTTGTTTTCTCATTGGTCGGGTTGAAGAATTGGACTATTCCCCTGATCCGTATGCAGGTCCCTCTCATCTGCAAATTCTCCCTCTTCTTCCCTTACCAGAGGTCTGGGTATCGAATCTTTAGTCTCCGTGTGATTTCCTTCCTCAGAGGTCTGGGGTCGAATCTCCAATCTCGTCCCACCTCATTTGCATAACACCACACAATGGCACGATGGAAATGTCTGGGAAAATTAGCAGTCTCAGAGATTCAAACGTGAAAACATAACAATTGCAATTCCAGAAATATGACACAACAACCCAATCCCAAATTCAACCCCGTGAACAAATCTTCAGACTGGAGATTACATTACTCGAGCTTCAGATCTTTGGCGTGGCTTCCGATGGTAGAAGAGTGTCATGAGGACAGAATGGGCCTCAATTCACGTGAAATGGATGGGAAACACGGGAAGCCACCGATAGATTTGGTTGAGCAGTTGACTTCAGTTGAAGTGAAGTGTGTTTCTACTTTAAAGCCCTCTTGTTTACGTGAGTATCCAGCCAAGTACACGCAGATCTGTTTGAGATCAGAGCCAGCTACACTCAGCCTTCACGCTAGCAGTTTTCTAGAACACACGCAGGGACTGATTTGCTCACAGTTTTTTTTGGACTATGGGTTCATGGGATAGTGTTGATTTAGTGGCAGTTCACAACATTCATTACATTTGTTTGCTGGTAGTTTTCAAGAGTAAATTGTGGGATATGTTTCCCTTCATTTCCACACAAATATATGCTTGTGTCGCTCATACGTTGGGCTGAACAGAAATATACACTGCCACATTTCAGATTTAACCTCACATATGTTTTGGTCTTTGACTGGTGACTCCTATTTTAGAAATGGTTCTGGCCAAGAAACAATAAGGGGCTTTTCCCAGTTCTCACAACCCAGAGTGCATCTAACCAAATTTATCTCATATTTTCCTATCAATCTGTTTCTTAAGATCATTATGCTATGTGCCTATTTTATCCTTGACTTATTTCTTTTACCTCTCAAATCTCAGGTTTCAGTTGACCCAAACTCAGTTCACAACAAACAACATCAAGCCCACACGCTTAGCTACAACCTTAAGTTTTGTTCAGTACAACATTTCCATAAGTTTTAAGAGTTTAGGAATATTCTGAAGTCTGGATCTAGTTGAATGTTTCATATGAGAATCTCCACAACTGTGAGACCACAAACAATGGAAATATACCAGGATGCATTTCAGATTTTAAAACTAAGATTTCAAGATCAAAAGCAGAAGCGAATGAATAAGCAGAACTAGAGACGCTACTCTTCTATTTTTTATTTTTTTATTTTTGTATGGAACAGGTAAATATACTATGTGAACGGTTGCTTTCCTTGTTCATGTTTGTCACAACAACTTTTCTGTTTGCATTTCCCCAGAATTTCTGAAATATTTCATTGAAAATTGTTATTTCTGAGGCCATTTTTATATTAATTTGGTTCGAAAGGGGAATCTCGGAGGGATTTTTGGTTAAAATTGTTTGGCGACATTTGATTGGAAATGGTTGTCTGTTGATCTGGGTATTAAAATTGTTTGATCTACTAAGGTTATGCACAGTATGATGGGCAAAGGTGAGGAACTTTCACCCACATACGCACAGATATAAACATCTGCCAGTCTATTCAGGCCATATGCGTCTACTGGGACCAAATTACACCCACATGTAGCTGGTCTAGAGGGCCTCTTTTCTTGGAACAAAAATCCAGTCATTTGGAGATTTTATCATTTCCCACTGAGATTCCAACTTACTCTTCGAAGTTTAAACTCCAACTCTAGTCTTTTGCTCTTTAGTATTTTCTTAAGGCCAATGACTTCATTGAAGAGTAAGGTAACGGTCTCGCTTTGCACTCTTTCAGAGTCTGCCTGAGATAAAATTTCAACCTCAGAACCGTGCTTAAAACCATTGCCTTAATTTATTTCGTTTAATTCAGAATAGATTGAATCATACATCCTTGGGGTTTAAGTTGAAAGCGAGCAGCTACAAGCTCGAAGGCCATAGAGTATCAAGAATATTTTGATATATTATTTAAATACCTCGACATATATAACAGTTAAGTCTAGTGAAAATCTATGATAGTTGATTTTGGCATAAAGTTAAATTGATTAATGGGGTTTTAGCTTTCTTTCATAATTCTTAACTAATGAGCTTTTGAAATGTGTCTAAATGATATTTCAAACATTTAGTCGAATGGATTAGGAAATTCAGGTTCTACTTCAATCAATATTGTTTTCCACATACAGGTATTTCTCGGAGATTATTTTCTTCACATATATATTTAAATTATAACTATGTGCAATGCATTTTTGTTTTTATTTTTTCAATTCAAAAAAAAAAAAGGAGAGACCAAATTGAACATTGAGTATCCAATCAATTATATTTGCAACTGTACCTTCAATTTCTCTCAATTTTTCAATCAGAATTCTTTTTAAAGGGACTTACTGGAATACCACCCTTACTGGAATATTAGCTAAATTTAAGACAAATAGAAACTTCAAAGCAATATCTAAACATGCAATTTTATAATACTTTAAGTAGCATATTGTTCCTTTCTTCAGTCCATTCTCTTTTATCTTCTTAGACATCTTCCAAACGGTTGAACAATATTTTGACCCTACATTTGCCTATTCATTGGATATACTCCATGTAAATTTTTAGGATATCAAACAGTGCACAAACATTTTGTGATGTATCTGAATAAATAAATGATAGTTACAGCATGTGTAGAATAAATGTATATTTATATATAGAACTGCTAAAGCTACAAAATCAGAGACTTTGTTTAGGGTGGTATTGAAATATACAACTAAGAAGCCCTCATCCTTAAAATGAATTGGTTAATGCACATGTTTTATGACAGCTAAGGATGTTTAAATGTGCTCAATATATATATATAATAATCTAATGATTAACAATCACCAGAAAATAATAATAAAATAAAACATAAGAATAAGTTTAACTAATGAAACTAGTTCCATCTCATTTCAATAAGTTGTCCTTTTTCGTCGTATAATACCAAAAACTTAATCTTGACTTCGTCATACGCTAATTTTCTTGGTTTAGGCTTTATGAGTGGTTGGATGTGAAGCATTTTAATGCTCTAACAATAATCAAGCCATTCTTTTAAAAATTAATACCGAGTTAAAAGTGCCACATTATAAATTGACATATGGAAATTATGTTTTATGTAGTAATATCTTGGTTAAATTTAATATTTACATCAATTGTATAGAAGTTTTATATATTGGTATGTATTAAAGAGAAGCCAATAATTAAATATTGATTGCAAAAGGATGTTTTTTTTTATGGGTACATGAAAAGTTAGGAGTGTGTTTTAAAATATTATTAAATTAATTTGTTTTGAAATTTTTAATAATAATTTGAATTAAATTATAGTTTTCATAAATATAATTATTGATGTAAATACATATTATAATTTGGAGATCATATTTTCAATAGGTTGCTATGATAATTTGATAATTTATTTAATAATTTATGCATGAGTAAGTGAAGTGCAGTGGTCACTGGTCACAAGTTGTGATCACTTAATAGTATCCTTGGGTTTTCTTTGAAAAAGGTTGGGATCTTTCTTTGGAGATGAACTTGAGTGATAGCAGGGATGTCACTATCTCTTTCTTGATAGGTGAGGTGTGGTAGGTGTTATAACCAATTTGATTCCTCTCGATAGTTTTGATTCCTTGGATTGGGAAGTATGTTTTTGAATGATTGGCATAATTTCCTTATTTAGAGTATTCTTCTTTATGCCCAATTCAATGCTCGATATATTATCAACTGCATGTTTAGATTCTTCCATTGTCAAGACATGTGCCACATCATCTCTAACTAGTTAAGAAACTAACATCATTGCTTACTAGGATATGATCTATAATTAAGTAATATGGTGATGTTTCAAAGAGTTTCTTGGTTGGATGAACTCCTAGGAACTATTTATTGAACACTACATCTTGATGCACAAACACTTGCTTTGTAATTTATCTAATTATTTATTTATTTACAACTGCTAATAAGAATGTTTTAATTTTTAGAACTTTTGACATCAAAGTCCTTCATCTTTTTTCTAGCTCGTAAGCTTAAGTTCGCCATTTGAATTTCTTATTCTTACTTGTCCACCTCTTTTGACATTTTTCTGCCTATGGCCTAAATGCAATGATACAAATATCATTTTAGGGAACATACTGACAAGAGTCCAAAATGACACTTATTGAGATATTGGGGAAATATTGCAGAATTATCAAAAGGGATAACTTAGAATTTAAGACTTTTGAAAATATCAAACATATAGACAACTTTTTGAATAATTTATACGATATTTTCTTCTACGACAATATTATTGCAACATCTATGACAATGAACTCTACCGTATGCAATGATGATTATACAAATCACTTTGTGTTACATATTGTCCCCAATATTGTCACTTATAGGGTCATGTAGACATAGTTTGAAACGAATGACTATATTTGGAGGCTACAGGAGTATAGTGTGTGGACAACTTTTTTTTTTTTTCTAGTTAAGACTAACCTAAGTACCCACGGGGGATTTGAACCGGTGACCTATCGCAAGGAGTGCCTTAACAGCGCACCCATTCACCGTCAATCCAAAACCCATGGGCTGTGTGTGGACAACTTTACTTGGTTGAAAGCATCATATATTAATTGTACCATGACATGAATATTGATTGTGATTATCCTGCCCTTGTTTTGTTGTTGCTTAGTCCATAAAAAAAAAAAATTGGGCTGCAATGTTCCCCAAATATGGTCCTTTAGTTATAATGGAATTCGTGGTATAGATACCTTGGGAAAATTATAACCTGCCCACTAGAAGGTTAGCAAGAGTTTCAGGAAGGGTTCCTAGGATTATGTGTCGTCGTTTTTCCTTTATGTTCTAAAGGACTTATGGACGAAGTCCATTGTTAAGAGGGGGTGTATGTAGTGCCCACTCTAGTTTCCTGACCCTAATATGACATTATCTTAGATATTTTAGTCTATGAGGAATTCAGGTTGAGGATCCAGAAACGTGACTCTATTATTAGTGAATGTGATGGTTATGTATGTTCTCTATTAATATTATGAGTACGATATAATTAATGGTTATGTGTACTCTCTATTGATATCATGATGGTGATAGTAGTAAAGGATATACATGTTTTCTATTGATGATAGCTTTGATCTATATGTATGGTTCCATTAAGGTTATGATGATGCTAGCCATGATGGAGGTATCCCCTATGTTAGCTACTTACATTAATTCTGGTTCACAATGAACAATGATGTGAATGACCAGGTGATGGTAATAATGCTATTATGACAATGATTAACACTAAGAAACCTGTTTTGATGAAAATTTATATTATTTTATCTTTGAAATTCTAAGTCGATTTTGAAACCTGCTATATATGTTTATCTATATTTTGATGATATGTTAATGGTTGTAGGCATAGATTAGTTGCTTGGCAAAATGACTCACATATGGGTGATGGGGTTGTACAAGTGGATGGAACTACATGGGAGGGTGGGACAGTGTCCCTGATCTCACCCACTAGCACTCCCGTCGTGACTTGGGCTGGAAGGGTTGAAACACCTTCGCCTTGAAGATCACGATGCCATGAGGGCAGGTCCCAAAGTTGGGTCACTCATGTGTATTTTACTGGGGGCGCGCATCAAGGCGGATTCCTTGATCGCCGACACCATTAGTCTCACTATATCAGGCAACATAAGAGATGATAGCGGTCTATGATGTTGCACCTATACTTTCCCCTCATAGTCACTGAATGCTTGAAGGGCAAGTGGCATGGCACCCTTGGAACTTCAAGGGAATTTCTTGAAGGGCACGACCAACTTCGAACCCTTGGCATCACAAATAAAATGTTCGACGTGGAACCCTTGGAACTTCAAAGGAATTTCTTAAAGGGCACGACCAACTTTACACCCTTGGCATCACAAATAAATTCTTAGGCGTGGCACCCTTGGAGCTTCAAGGGAAGTTCTTGAAGGGCACGACCAAACTTGGCACCTTGGAATCATTAAAAATAAATAAATTAATAAATATAATCAAGAAATGGAAACTAGGTAAATTTACATCAAGGGTAAATGATGTTAGAAACCGAAGTAGTTAAATCAAGAATAAAACTTGGGTTAAGAGGATCATAGGAAGAAATAAAATATTTTAGCTTAAAAACTCTACCCTCCCCATATTAGAAAATATTAGGTAGATTATGTAGTTTAATTAGGTAAAAGGGGAAAGAGGGACATAATTGTAAGGATAAAGATTAATCCTAAACTAATTAAACCTAATTAAGAGAAGAGGAAGGTGAATTAAAATAAGAATAATAAATTAAATTTAGAGAAATGTAGAGAACCTCTATGTGGCAACAACCAACATAAGAATATCCATATAAAAGATAACTTGAGTTAAATTGGGGGGGTAGATAGGGGATGGAATCTTGACTTATTAATTGACTTTAGTAATGAACCCAAATTAAGGAATAAAAAGGGGGATAAAGAGGCAACTAGGAGAAGAAATAGGAATCTTATTGAGGTGAGGAAAACATTAGTTTTAAATTAAAATTTAAGTAAATAATTTTGGGAGACCCTTGATGAGAGAGTGACACATGGGTGGGTGAATAATCAAGCTATTGAATTATAAAAAATAATTAATTATGCATGACATGCCAATTGTCACCTATGAAGAGTCCTATAAAAGAAGGGGCAAGCCATGGGAGAAGGGACTTTTGGGGGGAACCCTATTGTTGGATGGATGAGACTATGTCAGAGCAGTGATTACGAAACTATAGTGAGTTTGGTGAGGTAGAGGATTTTAGAGAGGGGACTCTTGAGCCAAGGAGTGCTCTCCTCTACCAGCTATTGAATTCCTCCATTGTACAACCCTGTTGTAGCTCGAGGGTCCGCGGGGAAGAAGAGTACCCAAGGAGTAGGTTGGGAGGTTAACCGTTGGGTCATCACATTCGGATCAAGTACATTGTCATTCACTCCCAGAGGTGACCGACAACAAGGGAAGACAAGTAACGGAAATTTAAGTGGAGTCTCGTCTTCTGGTGAATGGTACATATGTGTTGCAATATTATTTTGTATGATTTCTTTATGGCCTTAGATAAATATATGTAACTTTTATGATATGTTCAGTGAAATTTATTTAGGAATGTGTTAGACAATGCTAATTTTTTTTTGAATTCCCAATGTCTTTCTCTTCTGGTTGTATTTTATTGTGATTTATTTTAAACATATATAGTATACAACTAGTCCTTACAGAGTATTACAACTCTACCGATAGAGTGCCTCAAATAGACTCATCCTCAGAGACTCCTGATACCCATTGTTGTAAGTGAACTTAACTAGTTCAAGATACTCTTCCCACTTTCATTGTTGATGCATGATGCACATGCTCAACATGTCCTCCAAAATCCTATTGACCCTCTTTATATGTCCATCTATCTGCGAATGATAAGCTTTACTCAAGGCAAACTTTGTACCCAAACCTGCAAATAACTCCTTCCATAACCTAAAAGTGAACTTGGCATCCTTATTTGACACGATCTTCTTTGGAACACCATGCAACCTCACTACATCTCTGATGAAGCGTTGTGCTACATCATTAGCTGAATAAGTAGACTTCACTGGAATGAAGTGTGCTGCCTTTGTCAGCCTTTCTAGCACAACCATGATAGAATCATGTTGTCTAGATGTATTTGGCAAACCTGTAATGAAATCCATGGAAATGACCTCCCGTTTCCACTCTGGAATCAAAACCAACTGTAGTAATCCACCTGGATGCTTACACTCTGCTTTTACATGTTGACAATCCAAGCACCTAGCCACAAACTATGCTACTTCCTTCTTCAAATTCGGCCAATAATATAACTTATTCACCATTGTCAATGTCTTGTGATATCCTGGGTGACCTGAATATAATTTAACATGAAATTTTCTTAGGATAAGCTTCTTGAGCTCATTGTCGTTCGACACATAGATCATGTCTGTAAATCTAACCAAACCATATGTTGTGAGACGATAGTCCACATCCTGATCACTAGTACCCTGTTGTAACCTGTGTATAAGCTCCCTATACCTGTCATCCTATTGTCTTGCCTGCAATATCTGATCCTGTAATTTTGTCCCATAGAAGCTCATAGTTGTTATGTGATTTACCTGTACTCTCTTGCTAAGAGCATTTGCAACCCTACTCTCTTTACCTTTAATGTGCCTCATCTCAAAGTCGAACTCACTGATCGTGGCCAACCATCTAGCTTGTCTGGCATTGAGGTTTGGTTGGTCAAATAGATATCTCAATCCACTGTGATCACACATCAATACAGACCTCCTTCCAAGAATATATTTCCTCCACATCTTTAATGCATGGACAACCGCTGCCAACTCAAGATCATGCGTCACATAATTCTTCTCATGCTCTTTCAGTTTCCTTGATTCACAACACACTACTTGCCCTTCCTGCATAAGGACTCCTTGAAGTCGTCTCTTCCAAGCATATGTACATACCACAAACTCTTTGTCCAGATTTGCAATCTTTAAAACTAGAGCATTTGTCAACAAGTGCTTCAACTACTCAAAACTAGCTACACATTCCCCTGTCCGTTCAAATTTCTTACCTTTCCTCTGCAATTATGTAATGGGATAGGAAATCTGTGAGAAGTTCTTGATGAGCCTCCTATAATAACATGATAGTCCCATGAATGATTTTACCTCATCCACGTTTCTAGGAGTTTCCCATTCCATGATAGCTCTTATCTTTTCTGGATCCATTGTTATGCCTTCCTTGGAAACGACATGTACCAAGTAATGTACCTCCATCTGAAAGAAACTATACTTATTGAGATTAGCATACAACTGATGCTCTCTTAGCAATCTCAACATTGTTTCTAAGTGTTCGGCATGCTCTTCATCATTCTTATAATATACCAATATATCATCAATGAATACAATCACAAACTTGTCCAAATAAGGACGCAATACATTATTCATCAAGCACATAAAAATAGTTGGAGCATTACTAAAACTGAAAGGAAGTACAACAAACTCATAATTCCCATACCTGGTCCGGAAAGCAGTCTTGTAGATTTCATCTTCTTTAATGTGTACCGGATGATATCCAGATCTCAAGTCAATCTTTGAGAACATTGTTGCTCCCTTCAACTTATCAAACAAGTCATAAATCCTCAGCAAGATATATTTGTTCTTGATGGTTACCTTGTTTGCCTGCTTGTAGTCAATACACAACTAGAGAGTACCATCCTTCTTCTTCACAAACAACACTGGTGCACCCCAAGGCGATACAATTGGCCTAATGTATCCCTTATCAAGAATTTCCTTCAACTACAACTTCAATTCCACTAACTCCGATGTGCTCATCCTGTATGGTGCCTTTGATGTTGGTGTTGCCTCTCGTACGAACTCAATAGAAAAGTCCACTTCCTTGTGAAGCGAAAACTCTAAAATATCTGTCGAGAACACATCCCGAAATTGCTATAAAGCCGGGTACCTCCTCAAGACATCTACATCCTCAATTTCCTTACCTTTATCAGTAGAAATATATATTGCAAACAATACACATCATTTTCTACTACTGTGCTTTGCTTGAATAGTTGTCACCATTCTAATTGATGTTTCCTTCTTCTTACCCTGCAAGATTCTCTATTCTCCATTGTCATCCAAGCACTCAATGGCCTTGTCATAAAATTCCACATTGGTCTTATGAAGATATAGCCAATCCATACCTAAAAGCATACTATATGATCCCAATGGAAGTACATTCAGATGCGTTATTGTAGGCATACCATTTAACTCAAATGCACAAGCTCTTACTCAATGATGAATTTTCTTCTTAGTACCTGTGTCCAACTATACTACCAAGGCTCTACATGAACTTATTTATTTAAACCACACTTATCCACTAGGCCAGGATTAACATAACTATAATTATATCGAGGGTCAATCAAAATAGAAACAACTTGTTCACCAATCTTATCGTCCATATCGATAATATATGCCTGGTCATCTACCTGCCTGTTATCCAGCAATATATGAATCTGAGGAATACTATGTCTAACATCCCCCACTGCATGTACCTCCTGACCACTGTAGATCTGCGGTATACCACCCTGATGTTATGGATAATCTCTCCTGCGATGCTCTCGTCCACGAGTCCAACACTGCAAGGTATTCCTACCATCACCCTTCTTCTCCTCCTCATACAGAAATCCCTGTCCTCTATCAGATGCATTGAACTTCTTAAGCGGTGCTGCATTATCTTTATTACCTATGCCCTGAGGTCTTATTCGCTTCTTATCCCATTTTCCCTTATTCTTCTCATTACCTTTCCAATCCTGCTTAGTCTCAGATCTGCACTTTGACTACTCATAACAATGCTTTAGCTTCTTGATGGCATCCTTCAACGATCTAGGCTCATCAAACTCAATCATGTCCTTGAATGCTACGAGAAACCCACTAATGAATATTTGAATCTTTGCTTTCTCATCCTTTTATAAGGCACATACCTCAATAAATCCATGAATTTGCTAGTGTACTCCTCATTAATCATGGATCCCATCTTCAACTCATTGAATTATTTTGCTTTTTCATCATAGTATCTCTCAGATAGATACTTCTTACTAAAAAGTCTCTCGAACTCTCTCCAAGTCAACTCCTCTTCATGAATACCTCTGACATTATTTACATCTTCCCACCAAATGCCTCCTTTACCTTTAAGACTGAAATTCGGTATCTTAGACTCCATGTTCTCCAAGTAATCATGCAATCTGAAGAAATTATTCATCGCAAGAAACCATGCTTCGACATCCTATGACTTCTTCATTTCTCCATCAAATGTAGGTGGTTTTTCTTTCTTGAACTCATTCAGCAAATATCCCCTATCACTATTCTTGTAAGAATGATAACAATGATGACCATGATACTTGTTTGAACCATAGATAGAATGAACCCCATGTCCATTTCCTCGCCTATCTGATGTATCCAATAATATGCCATCTTTGACTATGTCATCTTGATTTGACCTGTGCCCACCATGTGACCTGCTACAATAAGCTCCATTAGTCCTATCCTCCTGTCCATAACTGATTCTAAGCAGTCCTTGTCTCTGCAACTCTGAAAAGATCTAAAGGATAACTGCATTAATTTTTTCTTGTTTCTCTTGTGCCCTAGAAAGTCTCTCTTGTAATTGAATGATTCAGTCATTATCTTCTTTATAACTTCTTATCTCTGCCTTCAAACTTCTCAGAGTTTTTGTTATGTGAGGGGAGTACTCATCACCATGTTTCTCCTCTAATCTATAGGGATAATCCTATAAACTAAAGTCTACCATATTGCTAGTCATTTTTGATATTTTATTCATGGAAGGTATATCATGTCAGCGAAAGCAAATTATAAACAACCAATGTACCTCAATAAATTTTAGGGGAGGATATCTCATCTGCAAGATCAACCAGATTAGCGCAATACATGTATAATCATAATCATAATAGTATATAGACATCATCTCAATCATTATCTCAGTTACCATGCATAATGCCACAATTATAACACTGACTAGATACTATGCATAACAAACATATGGATGACACACATTCATAAATAATACATATAAACACTGGCATGCATTCATAGTGAACACATCCCAACAACAACCTCATCAACTTATGCATTACAATACAATGACAAAAATGTCCTTTACCATGCATACATAACAAACACATAGACCACAAGAATAATGAACATATATGCAATTGACATGTACGCATGACAACACATTCATCCAAAGAGAAAGGGGAACCAAACATCACCCAAGGAGAACAAAACCATGCTTTGATATCACTCTGCAACACCCTCCTCCCACATTTACCCAAGTTAACTAGTCCACTAGGGTAAACATATGACGAAGAGTTACTATGATATGATTCAACTTCCCATGTATAGTTAAGGAAGTGGAACCGACAAGAAAAGACCAATTTGACCTTCCTCAGAAGCTATAGAACCTTTAAGAACCAACCAACCCATCTACGTGTCCAACCCCTGAGACAAGCTGAACTAGACCCCCACTCGCTCCCATGACAAGCCTTACATGCGAACGAGACCCTCCAGTTACTCCACATCAAGGCATCCATGTGACTGTAGCCTTTTTCATGCAATTTAGTGCCAGCAACCTCGAATTATGAGCCACTTTTTCAAGGCTAGGACTCAAGCCTCTTCCCAAAACTTCATGAAACTTCCAGAAATAGTAAATAACGATGAAATAAGGCTACTAATGCAAACACTTGAACAAGGACTTGACCTGACCCCTACTAGCCATGACAGGCATTCTGTCAAACATATCATAAACATGTAATGTACAAGTCATAAATACACATTTGAACATAGGGGTCTCATACTTATCTGAGAATCATTAAGAAGGATTGATGCCTCCTCATAATAGTTGCAAGATCATCTATTAGGTCATGCATTCATTAACATTTCATCTACTAATAAAAACATGATGAGAGCCATAACTCAAATCTGTCATAAACCATGCTTATAACCAACAAATAACTAGACAAATATCAATGATGAAACCACCATTAAAGCCACATAATTACAAGCACATTTACTCATGAAATACCAAAGGGAAAGGAGGTTATATTAACATATGTAAATCCAACCAAGTCAGGGACTTCCACGGACCACCCTACCATAGATTGGGCTAAACCAAATATCTCTTTCAGCCAATCATCCCCATGCCATATTCCAAGGATGAATGTGGGATCTCATGGAATAAACTAAGAACACCAAACCAAGGCTTCCATAGTCCAAAACACCTCAACCAGTGATTCCACCTCACGGTTGTACATCATTAACCATCACCAGATCGGTTTCCACCCAAACTGTCTAGGGCTCTAGAGCATTTGTTCCAACCGAGGCTTCCAGGACTAGTAACTCAACCCACCAAGGGCTCCAGAGCATTTTTCCAACCAAGGTTTCTAGGACTAGTAACTCAATCCACCTGTTAGTGCCTAAATCTACCTTAGGCTGAAGGAAGGTAGGTCTAGGGTAACATCAAACCACACTTAACCTAGTAGATAGCCCTACTAGGTCAGGAGAGGGCTCTCTCCTTTTCAATCTCAAAGAGAATATGGCAACTAAGGCTTGAGATGACTGAAAGTTAATGCTAATTTTAGGCTAGGTATATTTGCTCAGAGGATTTTGATTGATTTTAATGGTTGGTTGCTGGATCAGATGAGGAAGGTAGCTTTGGGTCCGGGAAATCAACTCAGATTTGCAAAGGTTTTTGTGGGGCGAGGTAGGCAAGTGTTTTAGCACTTTGAAATGAATGTGATGGTGAGTCTAAAGACTGGTGAGGAGTTGGAGAGGGCATGCAAGGTTCATGAGTCCTCTTCAAACAACAGAAAACATTAAAAACTAAATGTATCCTCTAGGCAGAGCACTGAATATCAATGGATTCTACCTAATTCTCTTGATTCATTTAGTTATGAAGAAATAAATAGATGCTGGAACATATACACATAAGAGAAACTAAATCACAGAGGAAAAAACAATGCCAAGACACATTACCACAAGAATCCCACAAAATGCTGCAAAACCCTGGTTCATTTCCTTGCCAAACTGTAGAAGTGATTTACAATAATGCTCAATGCATCCACAAGAGTCCAACACTTCTGCAAAATTCCAACATCTACACTATGAAATTCATAAAATATATACATTTTCTCATCCCTGTACTAAGGGAATTGAGCTCAACCATTTTCTTCAAAATAGAATCAGTTACATTAAACTTGGATCGAATTTCTGAAAATAGGTGTTGAAGATGAACTCGTATCTCCTAAACCATAGCACCTGTTACAAAAATAAAAGAGGTTTTTGTAGATAAGGTCATTTTTGAGAAAGACCTCTCTCAAATTTTGAAAATTCCTTTCCAGTTGCTCGCAATATGTGCCACAAAATCATCTCTAAAACAGAAAATTATTAAAAAATTAAATTTGTGAAAATGAGCTGTAAAGATCTAGTCACATATACCAATTCATGATACCTGTGAATAAAATAAAAGAGGTTTTTGTTATATGGCTCATTTTTAACAAAAACCTCCTTGGGTTTTGCAAAATTACTTTCCATCTGTTGTAAAATGGCACCGCACTAAAATGACTAAAACAGTAAAATAAATGAAAAATTTGCTTTGTTTTAATGCAGGCTCCAAATATCACTGTATATCTCTCACATAGTAGCACCTGTGCATAAAATGAAGGAGGTTTTTTCTATTTGGTATGTGATGGACAAAAGCCTCTTTCACTTCTGAAAAATTCCTTACCATTATTTCAGAAACTGATCTCATGCTAAACTTGTCATTGTGTGCAGCAACTGACCTCAAAACATGCATAACCAAGAAGCACTCATTCATTTCAATCATATCTTATGATCCAGAAACCGGTTACAGGAGTGTCATATACCATCGGAAAGATTTTTCCAAGCTTCTTCTGATGGACACATTTGTGACATGTTTTGTGCTGAATATCATGTGCAAAACATCTAACCAAACCAAACCTAGTAAGAGCTCATGTTGATCCCTGGTGACAGGCTGCGAAGACTGGCACTAACACCACCAAGGGATCCAGAGCATTTTTCCAACCAAGGCTTCCAGGACTAGTAACTCAACCCAATTTTTTATAGAGCTTCCAACACGTTTGTCCAACCAAGGCTTCAGGAACTAATAACTCAATCCACAACCATAAGGAACATGAGTACCAATCAGAAAACAAAAGGGAAAAACCCCCAACACCATGGCTATCCAGGAAACGACAAGGCTAGGAAAAACCGTTGTCAATCTAGGCAATCATCTATGCCAATGACAAATCACAACCAAACAACCACATGCATATGCCATGCATGCCAAAACTAGCAAGGAAATCATACATGCAACTCGGTAACTGCAAATAAAACCTATTGTAGTTGATGATCCCATTGTCCCCTTGCACTTTCCTACTTTTCCTTTGCCTTCTTGCTCCAAATCCCAAGTATGCCACAATACTCCAAGAGTGCTCCAAGAAAACTCTAAGTGTGCAAGAGTATGAGAGAGAGAATAGAGTAGAGAGCTCCAAGCTAAAACTGACAAAAGTTGTGAACTGGTCCTCATATGCCTTTTATCATTGAGGCCTCTATTTTCTTCATTTTCCTTATTTTTCTTTCAATTTCCTCCTCACATGAAACCTGTGACCTTTCACCTTCCTTTTCTCCTATTTTCCATTATTTTCGTAAATAAATGCCAATAAATGCCACTTTGCCTTTGCCATTTCCTTTGCCAATTTCCATAGCCATTAATTAATCACCAATCATCCCCGTCGCTATGTTTTTTCTCAACATTAAGATTGGAATACGTGTCCCATAACGTTGGTTATTGTTTTCATTTATTAAATTTATTATATGGATTTTTGAATGGGGTTGTTACAATCATTATGCATATCTCAAGTTGGAAGGCATGTGTTTCAAATATGTAGTGTTATATGCCAATAACATGTTGTTGTTTGTAAACGACATGGTTAAAATCGAGTAGGTGAAGAAGTAGTTATCCTCCAAGTTTTATATGAAGGACCTTGGAGCTAAACATTTTATTCCAGGAATGTAGATCAAAAGAGATTACATAGTTAAGGAACTTTGGGTGAATCAGAGGAATTATAGAGAAACAAAGTTGAAACATTTCAATATGTAGGGATGCAAACTGGTCAAGGTACTTATTCTTGTAGGGGAAATACTAACTATTGAACAATGTCCAAAGACATAGGAAAAAATAGAGGACATGGCACACGTCCCCTATGCTAGTGTCGTTGGGAGTATAATGTATGTTATGGTATTCACTCATCCAGATGTTACTCATGCAATGGGAGTGTTGAGTAGATACATGGTAACACCTAGAAAATAGCACTAAATTGTTTTCAAGAGAGTGTTCAGGTACTTCCATAACATAATTGATCATGCAATATACTACCAAGGGATGCCTAGAATTAATACGAAAGAATTTGCACATATTTCTATCGATGTTGACTAGGATGGCAATATGAATGGGAAAAAGGTTGATAAGTGGGTACATGTTCAAGATGTTTGAAATAGATATATGTTGGATGATTAAGCGAAAATTGTTAATGTCACTATCGACAATGAAAGTTAAATCATCATAGTCACTCAAGCAAGCAAGGAAGCATATAGTTTTAGAGGTTGTTTTCAGGGATTGGGTTTGGATAGCAAGTGATAACAAATGGTTGTGATAGTTAGAGTGCAATCTTCCTGGAGAATAACTCAAATTACCATTCCAAGACAAATCACATTTATGTACAATACCACTTCATCAAAGAGATGGTGGAAGAAAAGAAAGTGTTGTTGAATGTAGACACTTTAGAGAATGTTGTAGACTTTCTAACAAATTTGGTGAGTGTTGTGAAGTTATCTTGGTGCATATACATGGTAGGCATTAGTGCCCTGGTTAAATAAAGAAAAATATTGTTTGTTTGTAGAAAGAAGACAACAAGTGAGAAAATGTTGAGGTGTTATGTTCTTTATAAAAATAATTAGTCAACTTGCTAATTGAGTGGATTGACTAGGGATGAGCCTCAATGGTATATTTTTGGGGAATCGACTAGGTAAATTATTGATGGGATGGTCAATTCAAATCAAGAACATGTTGATGTTTGAGTCGAGGACAATAACCTTAGTTGAAGTTGATAGGCAATTAAGAAACCAAGGAAGTTGATAGTCAACTAGAGCATTCGATCATGTCCATAGTTAGTTGGGACTAGTGGTCAAAAGGTAATCAACTACTGTCAAATTGTGTCAAAGATGGTTAGGAATATCGAGGTCCTTAGGATCTTGGCCAATAGGATCAAATCATCCATAACTAATTTGGGTGCTACGAATTATGGTTTCTTATACACATAAATAAAGCATGATGTAAGGCTCATGGAATGTAATGAAAAATTCATGTTGATAGAGATTAGGTGATGTATGAGTGAATTTGTCTTAGGTGTGGACCTGTTGCTGCCTCGAAAATTGCTGCATCAACATTAGGGAAAACCACCCGGTCTGGACCTTTAAAGCAGCTCCTTTTCCGTTTGGTGTGGTGGCTCCGACTGGATATAATGGGACTAGTTTCCCAATGATTTATAAATGGGATGGATAAATGATCGATTTTCTAATATCTAATGGGAATGATGGATGATTTATTCTAAAATGCAGCAATATATGTTGCACAAAATATTGTCACCATGACATTCTGCAATCAGTGTGAGTCTATCACCACTCATACTTTCCTCCTTTGCAAGTCTTAAACCTCAGCTCTTCATGTCAAGCCTTGAAAAATAAGAGAAAGCCCTTAAAAATCTCTAAAACTCTGGTTCCGCACTTTCTCTTAGCATTACCTGCGGTCTCGCACCCACTGGTCATGTCCCTTGTGGACCTGCCCGCTCTGTTTCTGTGTAATGGGTGCGGACCCCTGTAAAAGTCAAAAAGGCGCAAGTATATTCTTAAAAACTCACTTTGGGTTATTTTTGGAAGCTTCTAGAGGGAATCTTGAGGTGGCAAGTTCGCTCCTTTGAGGTTCATGCATCCCATAACTAAAGGAGCTAACCCCTTGATGTGAGGAGCTTATCCCTTTGAAGGAGGACTCTATCCCTTCATAGGTGGACCTGTAACTTCCTTCCTCTGCACTATAAAATGAGGCATTGGGTTGGTTACTAAGGAGGTTGAAAGCTGAATATTTTTGAGGGTAAATGCTATTGGAATTTAGACTTCCTAATTGAGCTTGAGAGGAGAGATTACATACCTTTTGATCTTATTGGGAAGAGTGTGAGGCTTGTCAAAGTAGAGGAGATTCTTGCTTGGACCCTGGGAGGAGCTTGTACAACATCAAGGCACCAAGGTTGTAAATTTCTTCTTTGTTTAAAGTTAATACATCAAGTTTATTTTTCTCAATAAGCTGTCTCTTATGGTTTATTTCATGGATTCCTTGATAACCATGATGAATATGATTTATTATATTAGCTATGCAGGTGTTATTTGATGTGTGCTTGTTTGTGTTTGCGGGTTCTTAAAAGGAAACTCATTCGGACGGTCGAAGCATGGTTGCCACAAACTAGCGTTGGACTTAAGGTAGGGTCTAAAACACCTCTTGGTTTTTATTTATAAATCGCAATATTTAGATAAAGGTAGATTTGCTTGTTTTGCTTGCCGCTCGATATCTTTAGATACTAGGGAGATCGGTCTTGTCCGCAAGAATGATTTATCCGGCCGACAAATTGGCGACTCCACTGGGGACTTGAATTTTGGTTTTTGCCTTTACTTTTACTTTGACTTGAGAAACTTTTTCTCTGTTTTTGGTTTTTGCTTGATGTGTGTGGGATTGGGTAGTTTTTTAGATTCTGAATTGTTTTTTATTTTTTCACGTTTTTGAAAGAGGACCGCACGTTCTGTTTGTAACACAGTGCGGACATCCCCGCACTGTTGCTTTACTACACAGAGCGGTACCGCATCTGGTTATACCGGAAGCCTGCGGACCCTGTCAAATTTTTGAAAAAACCTAAAATCTTTTCATCCAGTTAAGCTTAGGATTTGTTTATGTTTTTTAGCCTCTGCCTAGATCTGCATGTGTCCTGTCAGAAATTTCTTGTAAGTGAGTTCCATTGGCATTTTGGTTTTAGGTGATTTTCTAGAAGTTTTGCGTGCCTGGTTTGATTTTCGTTTGGTCTTTGTAGTAACTCAGAGATTAGAAGCCTAAGAAACCTCAGATTACCTTGGTCTTTTTGGTCTTCTTAATGAGTCTGACTGATTTGTGAAATCTGCCTTTGGTGAGGAATAGATCTCGTTTTCTCTTTGCAAAACTTTGAAAGAACTTGTTTGAAAGTTTTGAATTTCATTTAAAAAAAAAAGAAAACATAGCTGGGTGTTTTTTGATTAATTTGTTATTCTGAACAAATTAGTCCTTAGTTTGTTGAATAACTAAGTAAAACGTCCTCAAAAAGAAATTTTTAAAGCTTTTACTTCAATTAGGTTTTTAGAAGTTGTAGATCTCAAGATTAGATTTTTCATAGTTTTGAGTGTTTTCTAGAAATTTTAAAATCTCTTTTGAAAGAAATTGTTTTTTGTAGTTTTTGAGTGTTGAAAAGAAAGGGATATTTTTCGTGAGCATAATTAGAAGTCTCGTTTTTTAGTTTATTGAAAAAGACAAAAAAGATTTTCTTTTCATTTATATGTTGAAGAAAGATTTGTTTTTCAAAGAAATGCATTCTCAACTCTTTCTTTAGCTAGAAATTCATTGAAGAAAAAGAATTGTTTATCATCTTAGGTGCATTTTTAGTGTTTTGGAGTCGAGTCTTCACACCATAAAGTTTCATCTCCATTCCTATTGACTTAAGTAACAACCAATAATAACGCTTAAAGTAAAATTTATCTAGCAATCTTTTTATTTCTAGGGCTCTTTATCACCAACATAGCTTAGGCTAGTATCTTGGAGTAGGGAGTAATTAACTCTCCAAGATAGTTAAAACAAACAAGTAGCTATATCTTGTGGTAGGAAATAAATTCCAATTGTTACATCTATGCTCTGGGAAGCTCCTCTTAAAGGAGTCAAGCACGAGATCATATCCGAACCAGTGAGGTAACTAATGCTTTCTCATTGGGAACGATAGCAGATATACACGTATTAAAAACGGTAAACCTCGGATTGACCATTGTCGAGGAGCTTGAGGTCACTTGTTGGTAAACCTTGGATTATGTCAAGGAGCCTTCAAGGGGATTGAGCTTTGTTACTCTGCCCTTGTGTTTGTATCGGATCACACACTGTTCCCCCAGGTTTATTTGTTTCTGTTGGTAACCATAGTGACCATAATCTATAGGATTCTTTCCTAAGGTGATGGTGGAGGGAAGATCCCACTGTACCTAGAGCAGACATCGACTAGACTCACTTGGACTCTCTAGGGGGTTCTCTTCACTCGAGACGGTTTAGTGAAGAAACTTATGCCAGTTTGTTTCAGTAAGCAGGTTGTCGGGGTAACTGTTCCAACCACCCTTTCTGTATTGAATTCTGCGACGTTGGATTTCATCACCAACTAGTGTTTTTGGTACGGAAAGTTACTGTTTATGTGTGGTTTGAACTCCTAGATTTTTTAGGCGTGTGATTCAAATTGTTTGGTTCTTTAGAGACTTTAGGTGGTTTTATTGAGATTTTTCTTTGTTTGCGTGTGAAGTAATTAAAATATTTAATCTTGGCTAAATTACCGAGACAATCCCGCAGACTTCGGGGGCAACCTCCCGAGTATTCACCAAGCCAGCTTGAAGGGCTACGAGCTCTTGTAACTCCTAGTGACAGTAGAGTTGGGTCACCGGAAGAAAGAGAATCTTCTTTAGTTGTTCATCATGATTATCAAGTTCAAGAAACAGAGTATATTTCCGAACCAATTTCATTTTCCGAAGTTACTGGTAGTGTTTCTTCTATTAGTTAATTAGCTGAAGAACCTGGAATTTCTAAGCCTGAAACTGAACCTGCTGCTACTCCATCCTCAGGATTTGCTTCTCCAACTTCCAGTGGTCTTGGTTCACCCAGGGTAGGAAGGATCATTACCCAAAATCTTCCCTCTGGACTTATTTCTATTGAAGAACTTGTTAGTCTGGAAGAAGGTATATCTATCCCTGAAAATCAACCAACTTTAGAACTTAGGGAGCGTGAATCAATCTTTTACAGTCCACCTAGGAGGGATGCTTGGTACGTCTCGTTGACCAACTTTTTAGAAAATCCGGGTCTAAGTTTTTCACCACCTCGAATTCCTTTCCATCCAACACCTAGAGGTTATTATCCTCCTTTGAATATGTCGAGACAGTCATCCATGTTTTCCCAATCACCGGAAACATTTTTATATGGCAATCCTTCTCTTCCTTTTGGGTATCAGTCACTCACTGGTACTTTTTCAGGAGCATCTCCTCAACCCATTGAACATGGGCTATCAACTGGTAATAATGGAACTAAACCGTTGAGTGTAGAAGACATTCTTATGATGTCAGGTACCATTCCAAATCCGCAACCTCAAGGTAGTCAGTTACCGCTTGGGGGGCAACCTCAAGGTACTCAATTATCGCCTGGGGGGCAACCTCAAGGTAGTCAGTTACCGACTGGGGGGCAACCTCAAGGACAGTACATACCTTTAGGACAGTACATTCCTCAAGGTCAACCCCAGACTCAGTACATACCTCAAGGTCAACCCCAGTATCAATATATACCTCAAGGTCAACCCCAGTTTCAGTACGTGCCTCAAGGTTATCAACCTCAAGGTCAGTACCCAACCCAAGGTTACCAACCACCTTCTGGTCAATCATTTGTACAAGGAGCTGGAAATGTACCTTTGAATTATCAACCCTACGCTCAACCTGGTTACGGTCCTCAATATGTTCAACCTACTATGGGTCAATACCCCGGAATGAACATGGTGTGGGATCCATCTCAATCTCAACAGATTTTGCAACCTAATGTGCAGTTTTCATCTCAATCTGGACAACCTTTAGTTTCTGGTTCAACCCAGCAACCCGTCCAGACTACTATTCAAACTTCTACACTTGGTATAGCTCATCAGTCTGGGCCTAGTTCGCCTCGAACTCCGCCTCAAACGACTGATGCAACTACTGCAGCTTCTGTTCAATCTACCCCACCTACTTCTGGAGTATCGACAACTTCGGTTTCTACTGTTCCTGCATCAACTCCTCAAGCATCTTTACCTCAGTTTGGACCCACAATTCAGACTTCGATTCAGATGCCTGTAGAACAACCTAGTCCAAGTACAGTTGTCACAAGTCAACCTCAATTTACTTATCAACCGTACCAGGGACAGTACCAATTCGGTCCTGTTGTTCAGAACCCAGTCTACCAGTATCAACCATACCCTGGATATACTTATCAGCAACCTCAACAACCCCAGTATGGTCCGGTTAATCCTGGTTTTTCGAGAGGATATAATATTCCAAATGCAATTCCAATTCCAAGTTATCTAGGATATCCTCTTTCTGGGGCTGGTATTATGAACCAGGGTTTTCGAGACCCTAACCGTCAGTTACTGTTCATTGCAACTTTGGACTTGCCTGATTTGCCGTGTCTTACGAACGATCCAATTAATTATCTTCCCTTTTGGCCGCCAATGCCAAATAATTTGCCCAGTGATATCCTAAAGTTTGAAGGTAAATCAGGAGAGGATCCGTCAAACCATGTGATGACTTATCACCTCTGGTGTGCATCTAACTCCATTATAGATGATTCAATTTGTTTACGTCTTTTTCAACGCACTCTGATTGGTCTTGCAGCCAAGTGGTACATTGAGTTACCGCGAGCCTCTTTTTATAACTTTAGTCAGCTAGCTACTTCATTCTTAACTCATTTTCAGTTGCCTGTCAGATATGACAATGGCATGGAATTATTAACTTCATTAAAATAGTCAACGTCCACTTATATTTCAGATCACATTCATGAATGGCGGCGTCGACGACGTTTAGTGAAAGTTTTTATTCCGGATCAAATTTTAGCTGAATGGTTTGTTAAATCATTATTACCTAAGATCACTGAAGATGTAGCTAAGGCAGGAGTTGTTACTGAAGAGCAAGTAATTGCTCAAGCTCAGTACATTGACCTTATTTATACGCAGTCGGGTACTTTACACGAAAAAATCCCCGACCTTTCGAAACAAAATCAAATAACTGCAGCTCCTTTAGGGTCTCATGCCGCTGATGGTATGATTGGTTCAATTAACACCAAAAGTAAGAAGAAATCTTCAAAGAATTCTTCTCCTATTATAACTTTACCAGATTCCCCGACAAGAGACTCTTCCGCTGAAATTCCTGCCGATATTCATGTCGTAGAATCATCTATGGCCAAATCAAAATCCGGTGGTAAAAAGAAGGGGAAGAAGAAAAATAAACAAAATTCGAAAGAGAAATCAGATAAAACTGAATCTACTAACGAGAAATGTAAACTTCATTATCCTTGTCTCATTTGTGATGAAGAGCATTTTACAAGAGACTGTCCTCATTGCGCTGAGGTTGCGAAAATCGTCAAAGGTTCTCAAACGTCTGCTGTCTTGAAGGATCCTTTTCCTAGTCAAGATAGTAAGATGGTTGGTTTTTCCTCAAATGCCTCAGAAGAACCCATAATGATGATATCCCATGTAAGGATTGTGACACGATCGCAATATTATGGCAGTAAAAGTCCTGTTGGTGGTAAGGAAGCAGAATCTTCTAATTCAAACCCATCAACTTCAACGCCTGGTTCTGATCCACTACAGATCGAGAAACCTAACCCAGACTTAGTAATCAAACCGCCTGCTAAAGGTATACTTCGAAAGTCAGCTTTCAATCCGCATGCGAGAGCTGCTCAGAACTATAACATTGTTGAAGACTTAGCTATTTCCCCTTCAGCAATGTCGGCTTTGGAGGTGCTGCAATCATGCCCAGCACAACGTAAATTGCTATTGTTGGCTATAGGAGCTGTTGATATTTAGGACTCGAACCTTATAATCTTCGATTTAGAAAATAGTACACCTCGCCTACCTCATCAAATGGCTTTCTAGATTCCAGTGTTAGTAAAAAACAGACCTTGCTTTAGGACTATAATTGATGAGGGAGGTTCAACGTGTATTATGTCGATCCAATGTTGGAGATCGCTTGGTTCTCCTACACTCAATCAATCCCCGATGATTCTAAAGGCTTTTGATGGCCGTGGGTTCCATCCTTTTGGTATTCTACAGGATTTACCTATAGGGGTTGAAGGAAAAACTGTTAATCTAGATGTGGAAGTGGTTGATGCCCCTCTAGATTACAACCTTCTCTTGGGTCGTAGTTGGTCTTATGCTATGACTGCTGTTGTTTCATCGGTCTTTCGACTTATAAAGTTTCCTCATAATGGAAAGATCGTAACCATAGACCAGCTGACATACTTTTCATTCGACCCAGCCTCTTCTGAAAGTATACAACATGTCGGTAAAACAACTATCCCTTACAAAGATGTTGGAGTAGGATTAGTTAAAGATTCTGGTTTAATAGGAACTTTTTCCTTTCCTCCTCCTAACGTATCGCCTTCTACTACAACCATTCATATGATCTCATCAAACACTATTGTTTTGCATGATCCTTGGATCGTGCCTTCCGAATCAGAGGTGGATTCATTTGGTGATGCGATGCCTTTGAGTCCCTATGAAATTGTGTATCAAGTTGTACAATCATTTTCCGACCCTTGTTCAACTGAAATTGATCTAATGAATGTGGTCCATGGAGAATCACTTTCAACATCAAACTCAGATTCAACAACTTTTTCCGAGCTTGTTCATACTGATGAGCAGATTCGTGAAATTTTGTCTGTTGATGACTTACCATGGGAAGATCTTCATCATCGATCTTCATTCTTACCTGAGCTTGATCACTTTGAGAATGATTTTTCATCTATTTTTACTACTGATTATGTCAAAGAACCACAAAATCCATTGCAAAATCCTGATTCTGAGTTAAATTTGGGAAATATTTCTTGAACGGTTCCTATTAAACCTGGAATTGTTGAGAACATTCATATAGGTGCCTCCTGTACCGAAAATGAACTCCAAACTTATAAGGCCCTATTTCAAGAATTCTGCGACGTATTTGCCTGGTCATATGAAGAAATGCCAGGAATTGATCCAACAATTGTTGTTCATGAAATCAAAACTTACCCAGATGCTAAACCCGTCCGACAACGTTTGCGTCAGATCCACCCGCGAAAAGTTGCTGCTATTAAAGCAAAAGTTGAGAAATTACTTAAAGCAGGTTTCATTTATCCAATTCCCTTAACGGATTGGGTATAGAATATTGTTCCTGTTAGCAAAAAGCAAGGAACGATAAGAATATGCATCGATTATAGGGATATTAATCGAGCTTGTCCCAAAGACAATTACCTAACCCCCTATATCAATCAAATCATTGATGATTGTGCCGACAATGAAATGTTCTCCTTTATGGATGGTTTTTATGGTTACAATCAAATTAACATTCTACCTGCTGACCAACAAAAAACGGCTTTTATTTGTCCATGGGGGACATTTGCTTATTGCAAATTACCTTTTGGGTTGAAAATTTCGGAGCAACTTTTCAAAGAGTTGTCTTACATGTTTCATGACATCAAGCACATTGTGCAGCAATATCTTGATGATTTACCTACCCATTCATTACGTAGAGCCGATCATCTCATTCATTTACGAGCAATCTTTATGAGATGTAGGCATTATCGAATTAGGCTGAATCCACACAAATGTGTTTTCTGTATAGAAACGGGTCGTTTACTGGGATTTTTTGTTTCGAAATCCAGCATTCGTGTCGATCCCTTGAAGGTTGAAGCTATTGTCAAATTGCCTCTTCCTTCGACTCTTCACCAACTCCAAAGTTTGCAAGGGAAAGCAAACTTTTTACGTCGATTCATTCCTAACTATGCCGAGATAACAAAGGGTTTTACTAGGTTGTTGAAACAGAATACTCCATTCTTTTGGGATGAGATAGTTGACAGATCTTTTGATGCACTTAAACACGCGTTGACCCATGCACCGTTATTGCATCCTCCCAACTACAACCAGGATTACTTCTTGTATCTCGCTGCTTCTCATTCCACCATCGGGATGGTGTTAGTTCAGGAAGATGAATTCAATAGTGAACATGTGATTTACTATCTTAGTCGAACTTTGAATCCGACTGAGCTAAAATATTCGCATGTGGAGAAATTGGCCTTGGCAGCTGTTCAAGCTGTCCAAAGATTTCGTCATTACATCTTACTACGCAAAACTACTGTAATTTCTGACTGTAACCCTATGATCTATATTTTGACCAAACAATTGCTAGGGGCAAGTATTCCAAATGGATTGTTATCCTACACGAATTTGACTTGGAATTTGAAAAATCCAAGTCAAAGAAATCTTTAGTTTTTGTGGAATTGATGTGTCACTTCCCGCGTGCTGATACTGAAACTGTGGCGGAAGAGCATTTTATAGATGAATCCTTGTTTCTTATCAGCACTCTTGATCCATGGTATGGAGATATCATAGTTTATCTCCAAACCCAATCTTTTTGGCCTGAAATTTCATGATCTCAGCGCCGGAAAATACGTTTCCAATCCTAACAATACAAGATTATCGGAGATACACTCTATCGTCGTGGGGCGGATTCTGTTTTCCAACGTTGTTTAACTCATGAAGAAGCTGAAAAGGTTTTAAATGACTGTCACTCTGGAGCATGTGGCGGTCATATGTTTGGGTATGCCACAGCCCAAAAGATATTGCGCGCTAGCTATTTCTAGCCGTCTTTATTTAAAGATTGTATCTATGCTGTCCGAACAGTAAATTTAAAAACATTCCATAACATGTCTTACAAGATAGCCAATAATAGTGATATAGCATAGCATAGAAGTGTGTCAAATATACATCGTCTTTGATCATAGGTTGAAAAACACCTTATGATCGACAAAAATGATAGTACAAAAAGCAAAAATGTCGTATCAAGTCTACAAAGCGATCATCCTATCACTGGTGATGATCACGATAAGAAACCACTGCTCGGGCCACCCTACAAAGGAACCTCCTGAAAGGTCCTGGGACCCCAATCACATAGCGCTGTAACCTAAGAGGGATGTCATCTATGCTAGTCTCCGGAATGTCTGTTGTCAAACGCTCTAGATGATTTTCCAATTCGGTCAGGGTCTCTGTAGATTCATCTCGTGGGGCTAGTACTGCTGCAGCTGGGTGTCTCCTCTCATAAGGCCAGAGAGTGGTTGGTCGTCGTGGACCCACATCTGCATTTGAAACTTTTTACTATCAGTTTTGGACGATTTAAAAAAAAATTAGAACTTAGAAAATGTTGAGAATGATTTTACCTGAGTCATCCCACTACTCTCCTGGTGGAAGAGTCATGTCTAGGTCACCACGATAATCCATCACAGCATAAGGAAAATCCTGAATAACGAAAAGTTTGTTCTCCAATCAATGAAAATACTTAGGAGGAAATTGAACAACCTCTGAACTCTCCTCAGGATGACGGGCCATAACTGCAACCCAACGCATCAGCTTGGGCTCTCGAGGAAGTCCAACTCCAATGGAAAGATGCTGTGGGACCAACATCAAGACCCTCTCTAGACCAAAGCTCACAACTAAGAAACCATATCCAAAGTTTTTTAGTTGTCCGTTCTTTGCTCTAGTCAGTTGGCCTTTTACATTCGCCAACACAGCTTCGCACCAGTTGAAGATGGTGCCTCGATAATAGTCTACTGCCATTCGCATTTGGGATCCGGTAGCTACATGCAGTGCTACGCTTCCGCAGAGTCTGGTGATAGTAAATGCAATCACTTTGAGTTCAGGACGGGAGATGGTTTTGATATCAATCCCTTTGTCCTTTGTTTGGTCATTACAAAACTCTAGTCGGAGACTATCGACAGACTGGCCACCTGGCCTAGTCCTGAATAGAGATAATCGTTCACCTCTCTTAGGCAAACCAGTCAAGAAGTAAATGTCCTCTAGCTCCATTTCAAGCTGGTGGCCACCAATAATGAAACACTAGTCCTGTATATTCCATCTGTCCACCGGCCACTGCAAAAAGTCTACTTGGGCCCTCATGCTAGGTATGGCCCCAAATTTAAATAGCCTGCATGCCCTCAATGCATCTATTGAGGGTTGATGATTAATTGCGGCAAGGTCCACATCTTCGTGCTCTCGTTCCCGCCAAATGAGCATTGTGTATATCCTACATTGAAAGAAAAAGGCGGATTAGAACATTTTAGTTCAAAGTTTTTGGGCGGAAATTGAAAAAATTGAAGTTGTAAAACCTATGTTGCGGGGTCTGCACTCTCCAGTTAGGGACAGTGCATAGGTCCGCACTCTTCCCAAGCAGCAGGTGTGGGCCCCTGGCTCTTTCCTTTGTGGGAAAAAGTTGGGGTCTGCAGGTTTCGCATGTTGCGCCTGCGGACCCCCGCGAGCGGTCTTTTAAACTAATTTTTCTCTAAAAATTCAAAATGGAAGCCTAAAAACAAAATTCAAACGGTTGAAATGCAAGATTAAAGTGATGTGGATTACTTGGAGGTGACGATTTTCGATTCCAACGGACGGATTTTCCGCAATCTTCACAGGAAGTTTCTTACCCAAAAGCTCTCTTTTCTCACTCTGAAGTCAAACGGTAAAAATGAATTTACAAAAGCCCTTTTTATAAGCTTTTTTGAATAAATGAATTTTTAATTTGTTTATTTTTCACTTTAAAAAGGTAACTTTTTGATACATTTTTATTTATTTTAAATAGGTATGAGTAATGTTTGAGTTTTTGTGCAGAATATTGGATTTTTCAGGAGAAATTGATCATTTTCAACAAAAAACATTGGAGTCCTCTTTAAGCTCTTTTCTGACTCGTAAAATATGAAAAGATTGCCGAGTTTTTCTTTTTAAGCTCGTTAAAATGGAATTAAAAGGACGGTCCACTTACAGCTCTTTTCTGACCATATAAACATGAAAAGATTGCCAGAATTTTGTCGTTTCAAGTTCGATATTGGTAATAAAACGACGTGTCTTTGATCGCTTTTTTACTTTTTCAAATCATACACTAATTATGAAAAGTATTGCTTGATCATAATGGTCAAGTAGTTCTCTTAAGTATTATTTTATACTTTTTTGGGCTTGGGAGACACAAATTTACGAAAAAGGACAACCATGGAGTTTTCTTAATTTTTTCTTCTGACTCCCTAAAATTGAAAAACACCGAGTTTCTCCTATACTGCACTCGTTAAAATTTAACAGTAAAGGACCTGTTCAATTTCAAACAGGGACGGACCACTCCTTCTTAGGGTTTGAATTTTAAACTAAGTTGGACTCATCCGAAGGATGAGCTTATAACCAAGCAAATGTTATCCTCCTTAAGCTTGTAAAAAATAAAGAGGTACTTGCCAGAAATGGTGGGGGAAAAGAGAGAAAATGAACCTGTTTGTTATACTTTGTGTCTCAGAAAAGCATTCAACCACTCTTGAACACGACACTTTTTGTTCACCTAGGTTGGGAAATCCTTTGCCTAACAGTTAATCAAACCATATTGAAAGTCTTCAGCCGGTCTCTGGGTATTAGCTTTGGGTCAATTGTCACCAAACCATCTGCAGTGTCATTATGTGTTCAAGAGGTCAATTCAAATAAACCATTCATCTGCAAAATATTTGTCATCCATCTTGACCATCCCTGAGTTAGTCCTTGCAAATATATTTCTTCAAACTTGATCTATGATTTCGTGTTGTAGGCTTGCCTACGACGGATCGCTTTCTATCGACTTCGGCTCATTATCTAGAAAGATGATCTAGAAATTGTCAGTACCTTGGAATCTGCATGCCTCAATGGTAGGTTTCTCGCCTTCGATGACAGGTTGCATCATTGACCTTCGATCAAAGGATTTCGTGACATGTTCGACATCAACTCATCTATTCACATTTCATGGATTGTACTGAGTACTTTGAGAGCCATTGACATTACATTACTAGTGATTTCTCTCACACTTGTTAACAGTTTACATCATTTACTGGTAATCAAGTGGTTTCTACTATGTTCGACTTCGACACATTCATTCACATGGATAGAATCATACTATTTCGGGAAGCAGAAATCAAGATCCTGGATCTAGTTTCCGCCATCCAAGCTACGAGGAATTTTGTTATTCATTATACAGTGGACTATTCATAAACAGATGGCTATGCCCATACTGTGTCTACATATGTCTATACTTGTGATGTATTACAAGATCATTCCTATATCAGAGCAGTTTAGTTAGTTTTCTAGTCAGTTTTGATATGAGCATGGGAATGCCTACCTCAGCGATGATATGATCACACATATATATATTTTGTATTGAATGTTTTTACAGGTTCCGAATGGGCATCCATAGGATGATCTTTGAAATGATAAAGTACTTCACTCTTCTTAGATGACGAATGAAATCCTCATCTATTACAGACTTCACACTTTAGGGGGCAATCTGTTGCACAAAATATTGTCACCATGACATTCAGCAATCAGTGTGAGTCTATCACCACTCATACTTTCCTCCTTTACAAGTCTTAAACCTCAGCTCTTCATGTCAAGCCTTGAAAAATAAGAGAAAGCCCTTAAAAATCTCTAAAACTCTGGTTCCGCACTTTCTCTTAGCATTACCTGCGGTCTCGCACCCACTGGTCATGTCCCCTGCGGACCTGCCCGCTCTATTTCTGTGTAATGGGTGCGGACCCCTGTAAAAGTAAAAAAGGCGCAAGTATATTCTTAAAAACTCACTTTGGGTTATTTCTGGAAGCTTCTAGAGGGAATCTTGAGGTGGCAAGTTCGCTCCTTTGAGGTTCATGCATCCCATAACTAAAGGAGCTAACCCCTTGATGTGAGGAGCTTATCCCTTTGAAGGAGGACTCTATCCCTTCATAGGTGGACCTGTAACTTCCTTCCTCTGCACTATAAAATGAGGCATTGGGTTGGTTACTAAGGAGGTTGAAAGTTGAATATTTTTTAGGGTAAATGCTGTTGGAATTTAGACTTCCTAATTGAGCTTGAGAGGAGAGATTACATACCTTTTGATCTTATTGGGAAGAGTGTGAGGCTTGTCAAAGTAGAGGAGATTCTTGCTTGGACCCTGGGAGGAGCTTGTACAACATCAAGGCACCAAGGTTGTAAAGTTCTTCTTTGTTTAAAGTTAATACAATCATGTTTATTTTTCTCAATAAGCTGTCTCTTATGGTTTATTTCATGGATTCCTTGATCACCATGATGAATATGATTTATTATATTAGCTATGCAAGTGTTATTTGATGTGTGCTTGTTTGTGTTTGCATGTTCTTAAAAGGAAACTCATTTGGACGGTCGAAGCATGGCTGCCACAAACTAGCGTTGGACTTAAGGTAGGGTCTAAAACACCTCTTGGTTTTTATCTATAAATCACAATATTTATAGAAAGGTAGATTTGCTTGTTCTGCTTGTCGCTAGATATCTGTAGATACTAGGGAGATCGGTCTTGTCTGCAAGAACGATTTATCCGACTGACAATATAAATAACTAATCTATCCCGGGAAGTCTTTCTCTTAGTGCAATTTTGGATGGTTCTTATTGACAAGTAGGCATTTAGATGACTCTACTTATAAACAAAAAATATTCATTCATATGATAATTGCTTTGTTCAAGTAGTTGAACAAAGTAATAATTAAAATATTATCACACTAATATTTTATATTACTGATACACATACACATGAAAAATAACAACTCTTAAACATTCAATAGTGATAAGTGAAAGACTTGTTGTAAGAGCATATACATATATCAATAATAACAAAATTAAATAAATGTTGATTCACATAAAAGCATGAAACAAAAACATAGATAGTAGTACCATATGCATTTGAGTCTCCTCCGATATAAATCGCATTCAGATCCCGCCTTTTAACTTGGAAATGCTTTCACAAGAAGCAATAGTGCATATCATATAAAAGCATTCTTCATCAAAACTTAGAATTCAAGTCCAGTTTTTATAAAAATAAATATATTGGAAGTACAATAGTGCAACTTCCGATCCAAGTCTTAATACAAAAATTTGAGGACCCTTTCTAAAAACATGAAAGGGTCTATAAATACTATTTAAACTAACAAACTATGAAATAAATATGCTATGCACTGGTATAACCAAATCACAAATATGTGAAAATCTTCTCGAAATAGGCATGCTGCAGTCGATCAGAATGGTTCACTGTATTGGCTGATCATCTTGTGACTTGAGCTGACAAATGGCGAGCATTGGTTGAAGTTCTGGTGGATGACTCATGTGTGAGTGTAACTGAGCAGTGTATGTGGCATCAGTAAGTTCGGGAATCATATGGCCGATTGCATCGGTGAGGCATTTCATCGCTGTCCACTGACTATGTGGTTTAACAAGGAAAAACCAAAAGGTTTCCCATGTTAAAGTTTGAATACCTGCAATCAATCTTTCCCTCTGCTCCAACTCTTGTTTCCATGTCTGTTCTAATGCTTTTACTGATGGAAGTTTCCCTAGAGAACACTCTGTAATTAAATTTGATAAATAAAGAGTATCATTAATCAATTCAACCAGATTGTTTGTTGCCAATCTGCATCTTGATGTCACTCTTTCTGCCTTCATTAGTTGAGATTGCCATTCAGCGAATATGATTTCTTTATGCGATTCCAGAATTTGTGGTAGATTAGCAGCTTTTCCTTCTTTGGTTTCTTGCCAAGAGAGAAAATTTGTTAATCTTTCATCTGCTTGCTCCAAGTTTAGTCTCGCATCAACTGATTTATTAACCATGGATGATGAAATTTCACACAGAGGAAGAGCGAGTGAGATATTATGACACAGTAGGCTCAACTGAGTAGACAATGCTTTGGTAATTTGTAGAGCCTCCGATCTAAATTCTCCCACTTGGGGATATTCTTTGAATCTTTCTATCTGGAGTGATAGTTGAGCGATCTGTTCTTCCTTTGATTTACTCAACTGTTCATTTAATGATTGCAACTTGCTCAATGCTTGGGATAATTCCTGTTGCTTATGAATTGCATGTTGATCAATCCTTTGTTTTTCTTTGAGCAATTGCTCGTTCAATTGGTCATTTAATTGCCTCTAGACTGCTAACTGTTGCTCCAACTGCTCTATCTTTTGTTGTTTCTCTTGTGCCTGTGTTTCTAGCAAAATGATTGCTTGGTCTTTTTCTTTGAGCAAGTTACTGACCTCCGATGCTTTGTCCATTGTGGCCGCTGTGTATGCTCCAACATACTGAGAAAGTTTAGTGAGATCTTCAGAAGGATTAACTTCTTCTCTCCATACCATGTTTGTTATCTCCATTTGTGAAGTCAAAAGAGGAGATTGATCAACTTTCCTCTTTTTCCTTTGTCTTTTGATTACAACCCTATGCTTAGGGTTGTAGAAGACATCCAGTGGTGGTATTTCTTCTACATGCAAAACAATTTCATCGAAGGGATTTTTGGGGATTATTTCTACATCCTTGTGAGTTATGGGTGGGCTGCTAGTTCCTTCAGTCGGAACTGTATTGATTACTGATTTCTGACCAGTTGTCACCTCAGGTGTGCTAAATCCTTGAAGGCTCTCAGTATTACTAATGATGGAATCAAATTGCTGCCATTCCTTGATCAGTTTAGGATCAACATAAATGCTTGAATCAATGAGTTCACTACTTTTTCCTTGTCCCTGCTCCTGCTCTGGCAATTTTTCTTTTTCGGGAATCTTCTCCACTATAGGAGTCTTGTCGGCAGCTTTCTGTTCACTTTGACTCTGTGGCTGAACTGTCGGGGCTGTAGCTAATAGGTCCAAAGGCAGAGTTTGCAACCTCTGGGCTCTGAGCCTATTGAATGTTTCTAACCCCTCTTCTCCATACCTGATCCTAGCCAATCCTTTAACCTAAAAAAATATTTCGGCTGAAGCAAATAAATCATCAAAGTCATCTACTTCATGATCGAATTTGGCAAGTTTAGCTTGAGCGGTAACGTTATAGGCAACCTTCCTTGGGTCATATTGCCTATTCGGAATGGTGGCAAGATTCAGCATTTGAATCTTCTCTGCCTCTTTCTCTGCATGCTTGTAATCATGTAAGGTAAAAATGCCACATCGTAGGGGGAATATAGGCCACATATGTTTCTTGGAATCCTTAAGGGTTCTTGATGTTCCTTCAACTGTTATCTGATATGCCAATTCTCGGGCTAACAATTTATCAGGAACATATAGAGGGAGAACATGGGGTTTAGTGAGACTGCCAAAAAGCCTCACATAGGTAAATTTCTCCTCTCCGAACCAGCTACCTACTGCTGTCAGGTCAATTGCTGCTTCCTAAGATATCCTAGGGTAGGCTTATTGAAAATAGAATAATATACAAGTAAAACAAAACCATTGCAAATTCTGTACAAGTGATTTTTATAGTGTGCCTTCCACAACTGTTTGTGATAGATATGAATAGGGTTAGGATCTTGGGAAGTCCACTTCCATCCGAGTACCGGGTATTCAGAATTAAAACAAATAATATCCAGAATATATGCACTATAGTAGAAAGGAGGAATGATCCGGGAAGTTGTATATGCTTTTCTTCTGTATTCTAATATCTCAGTGGCTAGTCTATTAGATAAAATATTTGCCCAATCCATAACATAACCATTAATCGCAGCTTCCATTAACGGGACCATATTTATAGAAAATTTTGCATAATCATGTTGTCTCCACAGTTTACGCATCATAGCTCTAGCATAGCAATAAGGAGAAGCTAATGAGTCAACAGAATACTTACCCGATGACTCGTGCTTATGTTTTTATGGGAAATGCCTCCAGTGCTTGATCGGGTCCGATTCCAAGTCGTTTTCCTTTGCAAATGCTTCCAGGAATGCCTTGTTATAGCACTTCTCGGGTGGAGGTAGATGGTACATTTTCCTGAGATCTTCAGGTTTGAATGACCCGAATATCCTTCCATCAGCCATGGAAAATGTTCTATCTGAAGTTGGGATTTTCTCGACAACCCATCTAACCACATCAGTGTATGGCAAAATTTTGGCCCGTGCTGCTATCCTGTGAAGGTATGAATAGGCCAATTCTTTGAGAGTTCCCTCTGACTTGTTGGTTGAATTGGCTGTGGCTTCCTCTTCTAATTCTTCGGGCTCCTCTGCTTCTATCAAATTATAAATGCTTTCCAAGCTAGCATTTCCCAGACTGAGACATGTTGTATTTGATATTAATCCCTTCTTGCTCAGTCTTGGTTCTTTGGCTACAGGAGTTGCTTTGGCCTTCTTAGATTTCTTCCCCATCTTCTCTGGATTCATGGGTTCGAAGAAACTCTGCATAGACAATTACAAACTGTAACACAGAGATATTGCTGCTGAAAGCCAGTATGAAAATGAACAGAATTAGGGTGATTGTCATATGATAAATCGGATGTAGTTAAGAATTACCACGAATGAAATCTTTTGAAGGATTTACTCTTAACTGTAAAATTTAATAGCCGTTCGAGCCACCAATCGTGATGAATAAATACCATAAATACCCGTCTCGTCGATCATATATCAAATGATTATCTCAAGCGTGTCTTCGGATTTCCTCGATCAGCGATCGGCGATAAATCGCAAATCGCGATCGGGAGTTTCAAAGGGAAAGGCTTTATCACTTGCAACGAATATCTCCGATTGCCGAAAAGTGATATTATAATAAAGCGGAGTATTATGCATGCAAACCGTTTTAGCGTATGTTTTCCTCTTGAGATGTGCGCCCAATTGATTGATCGCAATCGGGGTTTGGCTTGTGCTTTTATCCCTTTGTCATATGATATCTCCGATTGCCGATTGTGATTTCCTTCATCGGATTGGAGGATTTGATGAGGCCTTGTTTGTGTGTGTCTCTTTGTCAATCTCCGATCGCTTTATCGCAATGTAGAATTATTTATAATATTTTTTAAAGGAACACTTTGTTCTTTTAAAAAGGATTTATAAAATGAATTATTTACATCGAGCCTTTTGATAAAGATTTTTCTTGTAAAGAGGTCAATACCAATTTTATTTATCAACTCACAAATCTAACTAAGTTTATTTAAAAAGGGACCCATTTCTTATTAAAAATTTTGTGTAAAAGTTTTATAGAAATGGGGGGGTTGCTGTATAGCACAACAGGACCAAGGCCAACATTCATTATAATATGGTTGCATATTCAATGAAGAATATAAGAGTAACAAAGCTTAAAGGTTGGTTGGTTTTCTCGGTTAAGGTTTTCCAAGGTAATATTGTTATGGCCTTTAGGCCTTAATAAGCATTCATTATTAGTTTAATTGTTATATAAGGAGGTTGGCTAGAACCTTTCCTAGTCCCATTTTACTATAATTGTACCCCTTGTATCCTACACACACACACACAAAGGAGACCTAGTCTTAAGACCATCAAATCTTACCTTGTACATAATATTCATTGTAAAAGGAGGCTTCCCCCTTGAGGTGTACTATAATTATTGGTTTCTTATAATTTTTAAGGCAAAAATTTCATAACATTTGGTATAAGAGCATATGATTCTAGGGCTTTGTTGCTTTAAATGTGTCATCTAGACATTTTCGTTGTAATTATTTTTCTAGGATGCTTCAAATGGTGAAATTTTGAGCATGTTGAGAAATCTTGGGGAACATCTATTAAATTTTTAGATGTTGGTTTGCTATACTTTCAGAGATATTCTTTGAGGAAGGTAGGGTTTCTAAATGCTTCTAAAATCAGTTTCAAACTAGTCAGTTTGGTATTTTTTCTCTCTTTTTTGGAGTTTTAAGATGGTGAATTTGGACCATATTAAGGTGAGAACTTCAGGAACATCTGATTAAAATTTTTGAGTTTGCTTCACTATACTTTATGAGATATACTCTATGGAAATTAGGGTTTTTGAAGGATCATGAAATCAATTTCAAACAAGTGAGCTTGGAATTTTCACTATAACTTATTTATGGGATGCTTCATATAGTTAAAATTTGAGCATATTGTAGGGTTCTCTATGGGAACATCTATTTAAAATTTCATATTTTGGTTTTCTATTATTTTGGAGATATACTCTCTAGAAGTTAGGGTTTGTGAAGGGTCATGGAATCAGTTTCAAACAAGTGAGCATGGCATTTTCGTTATAATTGTTTCCTATGATACCTTAAAGTATGGAATTTTCAAAAATCTAAGGAGACATAATAAACTACCTTAGGTAAAAAAATCGTAATTATATCTGAATAATTGGACGTGTACAACTTTTCTCTTGGGAAGAGGCCAAAAATCAACAAGTCTTGGGAAAGTTACCATAATTTTCACTTGGCATATCAAGTTTTGGTTATACCTTTGGAATTGTATAGAAGAAATATCAGAGTATTAGAGACCAAAACTTCAGATTCAAAAGGGCTCAATTCTCCAAGAAAAAGGTCTATTATTAAGATATTTTCCAAATTAAGGATTTAAGGTACATAACTTACAAGTGACATAAATTTTGATTAGAAGATCCATTTGATTTTGGATGACGAAAACTTGTGATAAAGTGAAGTACTATTATTATTATTATTTCCCCACTTGCCTCCAAAGAAATATCCAAAAGCTACTACACCAATTAAACTTCCTAAAAGCTCATCCATGACTCATGAAGAAATAGAAGATGTCAACTACCATGTAACCAAGCTGGAAAGTCGGTTGTCACAATTATAAGAATTAGTTAAAAGGGATATCAAACAAAAAATGGAGGAAAATAAGGAAGAAATGGGTAAGAAGGTGAAACAAATGGAATGAAATATTGTAGAAGTTGTAAATGGGAGGTTCCTTTATATTGATAATGTGTTTGAAATAACTCATAAAAACAAAGGTAATATTCAAGCTAAACAACTTGCCAATAATAAGATTCTTTCAAGTGGATTTGACTCTAATTGTGGAGCTACTCATGGATGGTTCCCTAAAGGAGTGAACTTTCCCAAGGTTGAATTAATGAAGTTTGATGGAACAAATATCTTTACCTAGGTGCACCAAATATAACAATATTTTGAATTGCATAATATTATGGATGACAAGCAAAGGATTCACATAACAATTTTGAACTTTGAGATAAAATCCTATTAATGGTATCAATGGGTATTTAAAAGGAAACCCCATTCTTATCATTATACTTGGGTTTTATTTACAACAGACTCAAAAGCAAAATATGCAATGATTGGGAACTCGACTATTTTAGTCAATTGACAAGAATCAAACCATTTGGTGATATTGAAGGCTATAATTCAAACTTTTAGGTTTTCACCACAAGGGTGGATAACATAAGTGATGAGTCATTGTTGGAATATTACATGGGTGGATTAAAAGAAGGCATTAAATATGAAATTTTCCTAAAATAACTAAAAAATATTATGAAATCTATGCAAATTTTTAATTATATTCAAGCCAAGAACAAGCTGACATACAATTATGCTATGGGAGCATACACATGAAGCAAATATCATTTTGGGTTCCATAAAACAACTCTACCTCAACCTATGACTAGAATATCATAGAAGGAAATGGAGGAAATAAGAGAAAAAGGACAATGCTTTAGTTGTAACAACAAATGGTCAAAAGGGCATAAATATTAACAAACAAAATTGTTTACCTTGGAAAGTAATGATGAAGAGGAAATGGAGGCATCTACACAAAGAACAAGGAAGAACTTGTCGACTTAAAAGAGCAAGAAATATAGATGAAAATTGTGCACAACATTGGTTCAGACATGTGTGAGATTTATGTTCATGCATTGGCAGGTTTTTCAACTCCTCAAACCACGAAGATTGTTGGTTACATGAAGAAGCAAAGGGTTATATTAATTCTTGACTTAGGTAGTACCCACAATTTCATTAATAAAAGTTTGGTAGATCACCTCAATTGGTTTGTATATCCAATGAAAAAATTTCAAGTTTTGGTTGCCAAGGGAGGGAGTATTGATTGTGTGGGAAAATGGATCAACATCAAAATGAATATGGGAGAATATAAATTGGAAAACTTAATGTATTCCATTCCAATTGGAGGTGTAGATGTTGTTATAAGGATTCAATGGTTTAGAAGATTGGGTACGATTTCTAAAAACTATAATGAAATATTCATGATATTTAAATTGAAATGAGTTCAATATGATCTCAAAGGGTTAAAATTTGGACCTTGTCAAGCCATCAACTCTCATAGAATGGAAAAGCTCCTAAAAAAGGGTAGAAATGGAATTGTGGTTAAATTGTATTCTATGGAAGTCAAACAAGAAGATGAAAATATTCCCAAGGAATTAAAAGACATCTTGGAAAAGAATTGTAGAGACTTCCAAGAAATTCCGAAAGGTCTACATCCATATATAAGTCATGAACATCAAATTGAATTAATGCCAAGAAGTACTCCTCCTAATTCCATTTTTTTTTGTTATCAATAGACTCTCAAAATATGTAATTTTTTGTCAAATTCAAAGTACATACACAACAATCCAAGTAGCATAAGTGTTGGTGAAGTAAATTACTATACTTCATGATCTTCCTAAGGTAATAGTTTTTGGAAATAATTATGGAAGATGAGTACAGCAACATTAGCAATGAGTTCAACATATCATCCACAAACAAATGATCAAACACAAATAGTGAACAAACATTTAGAGGGTTATCTACAATGTTATTCTTCAAACAAGAAATCTCAATGGATGAAGTAGCTTCCTCTAGTTGAATGGTTAGATAACACTACATATCATACACCTACTAAAAATAACCCCATTTGAGGCTCTTTATGGATATTTGACTCCCAATATCTCATATTTTTACAACATAAGTCTAAAGTACAAGAAATAGGGTCACACTTGGAAAATACTAAAGAAACTTTGACATTTTTAATGAAAACTTTCAAATGGAAAAATAGGATGAAGCAACAAGTACATCAACCTCAAAGTGAAAGTCAATTTGAGGAGGGTGATTGGCTATTTTTAAGACAACAACCTTACAAGCCATCTACACTCAAACAAATGAAGAATAAAAAAATCAACTTCAAGATCTTATGGGCCCTACAAGGTTATTCATAGGGTTGGACAAATGGCATATGAGCAAGATTTTCGTTCTTCTCACATTCATAAGGTTTTTCATGTATCTTGCCTAAAAAAGTTTGTGGGACAAACCATACTTGTGCAAAATGAACTTCCAAAATTAAATGAAGAAGGAAAGTTGATTCTTGAATGAGAAAATGGTATGGATCAATGTTCTCTATCTCTTTGAAATAGAACCATTATAGAGTACCTAATCAAGTGGAAGAACATGCCTCTAGAAGAAGCTACTTGGGAAAATGAGCAGTTCATGAAGAAACACCATCAACTACAAGTTTTGAGGGCAAAGATTTTTTAAAAGAGGGGGATAATGTTATGGCCTTTGGGCCTTATATTAAGGCCCTAATAAGAATTCATTATTAGTTTATTTGTTACATTAATAGGTTGACTAGAACCTTTCATCATTCCATTTTATTATAAGTGTGCCCCTTGTCTCCTATATTTATAATAAGGAAACCTAGTCTTAGGATCATCAAATCTTATAGTGTACATTGTTTTCATTGTAAAAGGAGTTTTCCCTGTCAAAGTGCACTATAATTATTGGTTTCTTATCATTTTTAAGGCCCAAGGTTCATAACAAAAAAAAATTGTAGTTCCAAATATTTATGTGTGTTCTTAATCTCTTCTTTAAAGGCCTATGCTAATTGAGACTTTCATACTAGTTTATATGTTTGGTCAATCTATGTAGTTAGACATAAATAATTGGTTAATTGGACTAGGTGATCCGGAAAGTGGTATTAGAACTTGGTGAAAAGTTCTAGTATACCCAACATTTCACCCTTATATTTCACCACATTTCATTACTTTGCTTAGATAATTTGTATATCATGCCACATCTCTACTTTTTCCTAGGTAAGATTCATATTAACATAGAAATTCCACTTCATTCCATCTCCTAGGAGGTGCATGGCATAATTATCTTAAAATCCTTGAAATTTACCTTATAATAACCCATCAATTATTATATCTTCATTATTTTTAGTGTGAGCACACATAACTAGTTTGGGATGTTTTAATTAAAATCACAAATCGCAAATCTTACGTTTAATGGCCAAGTATAGGTCTATTACCACTTTATTATTCTAATTATTCATTAAGAAATTTTCCCTAAGTTTCACTTCCTAATTAGTACCCATAAGTCATAACTATAATTCCATGTCATACACATGACACTAGGCACTCCCCCTTTTGGCATGTATTGAGGTGATGCCCCAAAAAAAGATAATTTACCCTAGCGATTTCACATATTTATCCTTTTGACCCAAATTTTTAGGACTTTTTTGGTCTTCATTTTTTATTAGGAGCTCATTATCCATGTGTGCCCTAGTGTTTTAGCCATCTGCATCATTATTTTCACCTGATGACACACATCCATGGGCTACTATATGATGCACCCTACTAATTGGACTTATTTGACCTTGTTCACAACTTTACACACATGTGAAGTGACTTGTAATTTGGACCATTACACAATTTATTTATTTTTTTGTGTAGCATTGGGAGGTATTCCTCCATGTCAAAGAGGTCTCCAAGTCGGCCTAAGAAAATTAAAATTAAAAAATAAAAATAAATAAATAAATAAATAAATATATATATATATATATATATATATATATATATATATATATATATATATATATATATATATATATATATATATATATATATATATATTTGGCCCAACTCATGAAAGGGTGTGTCCCTTGGGTTAATTTACCCCCATTTGACTAGTATATATAGATGATGTGACATCTCATTTTTCTCCAACCAGGCAAGTGAGTTTCTTCTTCATCTTTCTAAGGCCTCTTGGACAACCACACTTGGAGAAAAGGAGGAAGAGTTGATTTTTTTTTGAATGAGTTGTTTCTCGGTCTATTTGACAAAGTTTAACTCTAGTTGACTAAACAATTTTAGGTTGAGTTTAACCAAGGTTGACCAAGCTGTAGGAAGGCCACACATGCATAGGAATTTGATCGAAGTTAACCACAATTGATCGCATTAGTCATAAGGCCAAAATTTTACCACAGTCAACCATAGTGGATCGTAGGAGCCACAAGGTCGAAGTTTTACCATGGGTTGATTATTTGACCATCGTTGAATTATGAACATTTTGGTTGGTTTGACCAATGTTAGCCTGCTGCTACTTTGATCAAGTTTTGTCTGGTATTTGGATTTGTACTTAGAACAGATTTCTAGACAAATTTTTGATTTGTAAACCTTGCTAAAGAATAATTTCTCCCAAGAAAATAAGTTGGGTTTTCTCCCAAGGTTAGGTTTCCTAGGGTTAAAATATTGTCTCTATTGTGCATGGTTGTCTTTTTCTGATATTTACTATTTAAGTTGCATTTACTATTGATATTTTTATGTGTATAATTTCTAAATGATATCAGTGACATGAGATAAATTGATTGAACATGGTATCAGAGCTTTGTTGAAAGGGCAATTTGAAGTCAACCTAAGAGACAAGTGTTCAACACATTAGTTTTGACATCTCTTGTCAAAATGGCACCGAGTCTTAGAGTTGAAGATAGGTTAGATGTAGCCATCAAATTCAGATTTTGGAAGACCGAGACGCTCTTTATCTTGGAAGAAAATGAGCTTCAATATCATGTGGAGAAATTTATTGCAGAGTCATAGGGAGTTGTTGTACTATGAAACAACCCCCCCATTTATGAATAACAATAGCTAAGGTTAGATATATAAATGGGGAGCCTTTTTAAATTTTTAGTCTTAGGATAATAAAACCTAACTCTAAGAAATTGCCTTAAGAAATCTTTCAAAACAACCCAAGGATGTGATCCTCATCGCAAATTGCAAATCACGCTTTTCCATGGGATGATCATAAAACACCTTTAAAAAATTGCGATGCGCGATCAAACCTCCCGTTGTGATATCCCAATCAAAAGCACCTTGTTATTTCGCAAATCGCACTTCGCAAAAATCACAAGTAATTAAGCTATGCCACTATGACATCCATTAACGATTTGCGAAATGCGATATTGCGACAATCACAATCACATTTCGCCTTATTGAGCAGGCAACGCTATATTGCATCCTTTTAAAGATTGTGATGTGCGAATAAGAGTGGTAAGTGTGTGAAATAATTGCATTTTAATATAAAAACGAATGAATTGACAGGTTAATAAATGTTTAGCGGCCCGAGGAGAGGTAATGATTTTCCAAGTTATGGGTAGTTAATGTTGAGTATCTCATTTAAACCTTTCTCACGATCCAAAGTCATTTCAAAAAAGCTTTCAGTCTTAATTGCCCGACACCATCTGCGCTGATATATCTTGTCCATTTCAGGCAAGCTACAAAAGGCATGTCATTGAGAAAGGTGATGTTGAAACAGAAAAAGCAGAGCATCGTTGAATCCGAGTTTACAGAGATGGCTCATATATTCTCGAATATAGTATGCATCGCTAACAGAGGAGAAACTGCTTGGGAGGTCATATACAATAGGCTTGAGGACGTGTGTCCCAAGAATACTGTCACAAGAGAAACAACTGACTCAACAAGACCTTCGGGACTTCAGTTAAAGGATGTTGCATGTTCTTTCCTTCATAGGATAGGAGCAAGGGCTAAAATCCTCCCATACACTGATATGATCAAGTGGGTGGTCGAAAACCTCACCATTGAAGATAGGTAATTCAAGAATTCAAGAATGGAACTCATGGGGTCATTCAAAGCAGAGGACCTGAAGAAAATGTACCATATACCCGACCCTCAGGATATATATGACAAGACATACGTGGCCAACTTCGTAAAGAAGAACCCAGACCCCTTCAAGCTGATTCAAGGTTGGATAGTATTGGAGAACAAATTCAAATTTGACAAACTGGGTATGTATGCTATACCCTCTTTGGCAAACCCCTACAACTATGCAACTGCTATGTTATGTAGATTATATGGGTTTCCCAATAATTCTAACTTTTCCATAGAATGGATTCCTCTGATTGATGCCTGTGTTAATTCCCACATCATGAATTGGGCCACCATCCTATTTGATAACCTAGCCACCATCATTACTGAATATCGACAGAAGAGATCCTGCTCTCCAGAGAACCTTCCTTTGTTCTATTTTAGTGCCTACATTATGGACGCCATCTATTTTGCACTACATTTCCGACCACGGGTTGGAAATGGACCTTACAGGACCCCTACCCTATCCACCTCAGTCATAAGAAAATATGGGAATCCCATTATATACCCCATTTCTATAAAATATGTCATGCTGTTATTTTGCCCCTGCATCAAATAATTTTCAATAAGAAAGTACCCAGGTTTTCCCATGAAGCCACTACAGACCTTCTAGCTGTCGGAAAATATTTTATTGAAGAATGGTTCACCTATATTAGGGTTTTTGGTAGCATAGCCGACCCATATTTCCTTCCTTTGTTTGTTTCTGATAAATTGTTGGCAAGGGAAATTGCCCACCAGACTGTGGGAAAAGGCCTAACTAAAGTTCTCAAAGAAAGCAAGAAGTTATTGTGGTCCTTTTTCCTATCAAGTGCGGTTCTTTTTCCTTAGCAAATTTTAATCATGCGATTAAGGAGTCAGTAAGCATGGAAGCCCTCAGGCTTCATACTTTGCCGAAGAGGCAATTTGATTTAGACCAGGTAGCATATAACATCACTATTATGGTAAAGATCAAGCCATACAACCATGAGGATAACGATTTTGAAGACTTGTTACAGTCGGCTGAATCCTTCGAACAAGAGTTCGAATGGGCTAAAGCCAACCTGAGTCCTGAAGATTTTGAAATCTAGAATTTAGAAATGAAAGGCTCGAAGTAATCCCAATGCAGTTGTTGAAGATCGAAAATAAGCCTACGCCCAGTGTGACTGTTAACAGTGAAGGACCTAGTTCTCACATAGAATCTCAGGTGAATACTGAGAAAACACCAGGTACAAGGAAGGCCCAAGACGAAGATAATACATCAGAGTCCAGCAGGAAGTCAGCTGAGAAACATGTTATGAGCACCCCACCTAAAGAAATCATTTCAAAGGTGAAAAGCAGCAGTTTGGAGCAAGAGTGGGATCAATTTAATAAAAACTGCGAGACACTCCCAAAATGATAGATACCCAAGAAACAATGGAGTGTCAAACTCCTCTGCATATTCAGGAGAATACAGAGTCCAAGTCTATGGACGAGCAGTCCAAATCCATGGATGAGCAGTCCAAGCCTATGGATGAGCAGGCAACAACATCCCAGCAGACTGAGATTATCCCTTCTCCGCCCACATCAGAGATCGTCTTGAAAGTGACTAAAATCCCTCCACTTGATGTTTTCTACAACCCACTCCACAAGGTTGTAGTAAGAAGACAGAGGAAAAGGAAAAGGGTAGAAACACTTGAGCTCCCACCTGGAAATGAGCTAATGGACATAGTTTGGAGGGACATTCCTTTCAACCCAGCTGAGAACTTGACTAGATTGTCAGAGTTCACGAGATCATATGCAACGACCACCATGGAAAAAGCTACTGAAGTCTCTACTTTGTTGAGAGAAAAGGAGGAGAGGATTGCACAGCTCGAGCAACAGCTCGAAACAAAGAAAGCAAGTGCGAACATGCAAGCAGTTGAGCAGCTTTCCCAATTGAAACAGAGCGTGGAGGTCTTGAAGATAAGCCATGAAGCTGATATATTAGCCAAAAACATGCAACTCTGGGAATTGCAACAAGCCATGGAAAGATATAAGGAAGTTCCTACTACTGAGGAATTCATTAAAGAGGCAATGGAACTGAATTCCCTCCTGATGAAACATCAAGAGCATTTCTACCAAAATATGTCATACATTACTCCTTATCTGATCACTAGCGACCAACTAACAGATAAGGCAATAGACCATAGAACTGAGTTTATTGATTTGAACACCAGAATCTCAAAGCATCAAATGGTAGGGAACATAAGACGAAAGGAAAGCCAATATGCTTGAGATTGAGGAGACACACAAGGACATTCTTTTCACGGATTGGGACGCATGAATTAAGCAAGCTGAACTAGCAATGGCAAGGGAAGATGGGGTATCAAAGAATATAATCAAGGCGGTGAACCACAATCTATTTGTCACCAACCTGGTAAAGGAAGACAATCTAAAAGAAATGCCCAATTTAGGTGCTTTGCATAAAAGCTGATATAAAAAGCCAGGACTCAAAGGGAAGCAATCGCAAAATTGACCAAGACCGAATGGGATTCATATTGGCAATACCTCGTCAAGCCACACAGTCAAATCATGACCCTTAACTACTCACTTCATTTGACTCAGCGGATGTTGCCACCTCTCACTGATGTGATTTTCGCAGGACAACTCAGGACACATTTTGGGGCACCCCCTCAACTCAAACCAATGACCAATATATGCGATTTGAAGGACAAGATGGCAGACAAAAAATCACCATCTTAGCCTCTGCTCATCAAGCCACTATTTATTTTTAGAGTTAATTAACTAGTTAGGAGGAAGGTTGTTTGAAATCTCCTCAAATTTTTGTATAATCTATTTTTGCACAATAGTTAGAATAATATTTATACCCTTCTCATGCATTTAAAGAATGGTTCAAAATTTTATCAAAAACATTTGCAAAGAATGCACTTTTGTAAGTTTGTGAATGATTTGGTGAAATTATGGAACATGATCGTTTCTTTTAGATATTAGACTACTTTCTTTTCTTGACGCATTATTGTGTCCTTGGGAGATAATTTGATTTGAAGAAAGGAGTTGATCCATGTCATTAGTCAAATGAGAAGAACTTCTCACATATGGTACTATTATCTTGTATGATTGATTATGTTTTTGTTTAATTAGTGACAACACTTTACTTTCATGAATTGTATGTGAGATTTATCCTTTCTGTTAAGCGTTAATTGCACTATTGTATGATGCCTAGCTGAAATTGTTGATTTTCATATATAACTCATCATATATGCGATATATTTTATAAATTTCTTTGACTAACTATTTAGTCAAAGAAATTGTCTTTATACGTTCTCATCTCTGCTTATGCATTATTGATCTTTATTATCACATGTTAAGCAAATATCTTTGTAGATCGCATACAACACAAAATACCTGGGTTTATATTAGAATAAGTTAGTTTAGAGATTTGCATGATAGAATAGGGCATTTTGATTATCATTATTCTATTGCAATCACTCGTGAACCACCCACTCTCATCTTAAAACCCACATTGGGAAACTGATCCCATTATCCCCAGTCGGAGCCACCACTTTAAACGAAAAAGGAGTTGTCTTAAGGTCCAGACCGGGTGGTTATCCCCCATGTTGGGGTAGTAGAAATCTAGAGCCGCAACATTTTGGCACTAGAAGGAGGGCCATATGACTATGAATGACATATAAACCTAAAAATCAATCGATAAATATTCATAAGAGTTAAAATCCCTCCACAACTTCTACACCTTCTAGATCTCGTTCAAAATCACCTGATCAGAAATCTAAAGTTATAGAAACATATCCTCATCTCCTAAAGTAGTAAGAAAACCACCTTCCCCAAATTACATTCCTGACTCTCCTGAAGTCCATTCTTTGATATAGAAATTGGAACATATATCCATTTCTAGTGAGAAACCAGAGAGGCCCGAAGCTTTCTGAAGAAAGTGTTACTTCCTTATTACAACAAACTAGTGTGTTAACTAGATTGCAAAGTGAAGGCTTGGAGTAACCCCTTTTGAGTTCCCCATACCTCCACGACATAGGAAAGTTACCTCACCAAGATTTGAATCGGATACCAGCACATCACCTTTCCATCCATTCACTTCTACTCAATCCACAACTTCTCAACTATCCACTTCTCCAATTAGTATTGCCACTAGTAGTACTAACCCAGTAGTAAGTTCTTTGCCATCTATACCTACTTCTGGACCGACCTTCCCATCTTCTCAGTCTCCAACTCATGTTATGGCCAATCAACCCGCTCAACCTTGGACAAGCCTTGGTGTTGTCCTGGTCACAAATCCAAATGCACTCCCAGCAAACCTAGAAAATGGCTACCCAAGTATTGTTATCACCCCAAGAAACTCTCCTAGGTTGTAGCACGGAGATGCTCGGGACATCACAAACTCAACTTAATGTTGGAATTGGATGAATGGAAGGACTGATGCATATTCAAGCCAGATAACCACTCCTACTTTGCTTGACTCTAGACATGCGTGAACACCCCCAGACTACAAGGCTTTAGACCACCAATTACTCTCAGTTTAAAGATTTGGTGAATATAGAGAATACTGAACACACTAGCAGATGCACAGGACCCTGTGATGGCCGGCTGCAACCAGTAAAGAGGTCTGCAAATCTAAGTCCCTAGTACATAGACAGGATGACAGCTCTCTGTCACTAAGTGAAAAGAAACCTGATTGACAGATTCACTGATACATACAAGATTATAACACAGAGGTGGGATGACATCCCCTCTAATGCTACACATCAAGAGTTCAAGAAGAAATGAAAATCAAGCATAGCCTAGAACAGAAAAAAGGTGGAAAGTGAGCATTTAACAGCAAAAGAAGCTTGTATTAGTTGAAAATGCCGACGAGACGCTGCAAGTATCAAAGCAGTTACAGTCTCCAGAAGTTGAACCTTACATCAAAACAACAACCATCAACCCTAATTACATCTATTTTTTGGGTATATATAGGGTTTCATTACAAAAAATGTTCTGCTGTTCAATGCGTGGAGGGGTCATAATGGACCACCAACCGCTTTAACTGCCTGGCAGAACTTTTGAGTGCAATTGCTTGCTGTAGTGAACAAAATTGATCTTCTATGGATGCTCTATTGTACATATCGAGCAGGTGGGGTGTTGTAGAAGATGGAACTCCATAACTGTTGAATGTGTCTACCTGCTCAGCTCTGTACCTTTCCTTCTCGACCATAATGTCTCTTGAATGCAGTTGTTGATGATATAATGAGCCGGATACTGGTGGGTGATCGTCTTCATCCTTCGGGTGCATGGCATGATCGAGGTGAGTGGACTACATGGCGGATGTATGAGCAAGGCGGAGGAGGGACATCAACTGTTGGATCAAGTGCATGAACGACGGAGATCTCTTGGCAGGAGGTATTGAGTGGAAGAGGGAGTGGGTGATCGCGAGCCGTTGGATCTGGGCACGGCGGATCCGATGGTCATTGGGCAGAAAAGATGTTTGGAGTTTAACGAACGGGGAGGAAAATTTTGGCGGTAAGCAGTGTTCCCCGCACCGCTTTGGAGGTTCGGGCGGTAATCATACGTGGGGGAGCGATGCCAGTCAACGTATGACGCGTGGTGGACAGGACATGACGAAACCGCTTTGATCGCGAGTTAATGTCCGGGGGGTTTGAAGGCACGGGAGGTGCGACTGCCATCCGATCGCGGTGGAGTTGATCGGAAGGTGGAGGAAATAACGGGCAGATCGTTCATTGAATGCACTGGGGGCCGTTAGATCAAGGTGCGGTGATTAACGATTGTGATCAAAAGGTGGTGATGGAGTATGGGAGCGCAGGATCACATGAATATGGTTGTGCGGGGACTTAAGCTTTGCACTCAAGGCTTAGAGAAACAGGGTTTAGACAGAGTTTTGGAGGAAAAACAGAGGTGGCGGGGGTAATGAGAGTGTGAGCGGGGTGAAAGTGAATGAGAAAGATAACTGATACAAGTCCCTTTTTAGCCGCAACAACCCGGCTCGGCTTGCATTTGACCCTCAAAAGTGTCCAAAAATGTAGCAGAGCTAACACTGGCTCCTTTTGGGGATGAGATCCTCCCTGTGAGGTCTCAAGAACTTGCAGATCGATGCCTTTCCTGTAAAAACAAATTAACAAAATTTTCTAGTGTTCCATTGGGCATGGAGTCTGACTGATCCTACACTAAAATTGATAGAATAATATATTTACAACTTCAAGGCCAAAAGACCTTAAATAACATAAATTTTCAGAAAATGCCCATTAACTGGGCCATCAAAAACTGTTTCTCCTCCCACGCTTTTCAGCATGAAGGTATTGTTCCCCTGGATCTGAGAAATAATAAAAGGCCCTATCCAAAAAGCATCAAACTTCCCATGGTTGCCTTTCTTTTCTTTCCATGCATCCCACTTCAGAACCATGTCTCCAACCTGAAATTTATCTGTTTTTGTCCTTCTGTCAAAAGCTTCCTTGATCTTCTTCTGATGTGCTGCTGACTTCTCAACCAGCTGCTCTCTGATCTGATGTACCTCTGCTAAATTAGTGATCCTTTTTGCCATGTCTTCTTCCTCATTCTGCTCTTCTTGTAGGAACTTTGCCACAGGGAGAGTTAATTGAATCAGGAATATAGCCTCAGTGCCATATACCAGCCTAAATGGAGAATTCCCTGTGGATTTCTTGATGGTCACTCTGTCGGCCCACAATGCATATTTGAGCTTAGAATCCCAATTCTTTTTATTGTCTTCCAACAGCTTTTTAATTATCCTTATCAGGCTTTTATTGGAAGATTCTACTAGACCGTTGCCTTGAGGGTAATAAGAGGTGGAATGAACTAGCTTAATGCCCATTGAGTCACACATATCCACCAACTCTTTTTCCCTGAAGGCTGCTGCATTATCTGTGATTATTTTATGTGGACACCCAAATCTGGTGAAGATATTCTCTGTCAAAAACTTCATGACCACATTATGATCAGCCTTTCTGGTAGGGATTGCTTCAATCCATTTAGTGAAGTAATCAGTGGCTACTAATATCCATCTATGCTGGCCACTGGAATGTGGATTGATCTCTCCAATGAAATCTAAGCCCCACTGCTGAAAAGGTCCATTAGCATGTATTGGTTTTAAGGGCAGGGACTTCAATTACTGTTTTCCTTCAAATCTTTGGCACCTGTCGCAAGATTTAACAAATGAAAATACATCAGAAAATAAGGTGGGCCAATAGTACCTAGCTCTGAGAATTTTGTGGGCTGTAGTTTTCCAATAATGGTGCCCTCCACACATGCTGGAATGAAATTTCTGCATGACTTCAATGGATTGTTCTTTGTCTAGACATCTCAGAAAAATTCTAGAGGAGTCCCTCCAATAGAGTAGATTTTCATGAATGCAATATTTTGCTGCCCTGAGTTTAACAGTTCTAGCTTGACTTTGAGTAAAGCCTGGAGGGATTTCTAGCTTCAGCAAGAATTTAGCTATTGCAGAGTACTAATCACAAGAAGCTAGATTTTCTGCCAATGACTGTTCTTCCCCTGGTTCAACTACTTCCTCTTCTTCTGTTTGACCATTTTTTGCAACTACGCTTATGAGATTTATGTCTAATGATTTGCAATTTTCTTCAGCCAATAGTCTGGCAATGCCTTGACCTCTGAGCAACTTAGTGGGCTTCAATTCTATATTAAATTCAATTAACTTTGCAATCCATTTAGCCCTTCTTCCATCAGCATCAGGCGGTGTTAAGACATCTTTTATTGAAGCAGAGGGTACATATGCAATTATCTTGGAATGCAGAATATAAACTCTGAAAGCTTTTAAATACTTGATAAGAGCATATGCCTATTTCTCCATAATATCATACCTCAACTCAGCATACCTTAATATTTTGCTAAAAAATGCCACTGGATGCTCCGAGCCTTCTTCATCTGCTTGCAATAAAACTGCTACAAGGGTGTATTTAGAGGCAAAGGAAAATATGTGGAACTCCTTGCTGTAATATGGACTTCTTAAAGTGGGAAACTCCATAATAGCTTTCTTAATGGACTCAAATAATTTTCTTGCTGAATCAATCCACTTAATCTCTGACCCCTTTTTCAACATGGAGGTAATATGCTTTACAAGTTCTGCAAAATTTGGGATAAACCTCCTTACAAAATTTATTTTGCCCAGAAAGGACTGGATGTCTTTCTTTGATCTTGGGACAAACAAAGTTTGTATTGCTCTTACTCTTTCTGGGTCAATTTTGACACCTGCAGCAGAAACAACATGTCCTAACAGCTTGCCTTCTTGTAAAGCAAACTGTGATTTTTTAGGATTGACTGAAATCCCAAACCTCCTGCACTTCAGAAACACTTTCTTCAAATGCTGCAAATGGTCTTGATGGCTGCTAGAGTATACTGTTATATCATCAAGGTAAATAAGGACAAATTTGTCCTTCTCTCATACAAATGTTATATCCATAGCCCTCTAAAAGGTGGCTCTAGCATTCATCAGCCCAAAAGGCATCTTGGAATACATAAAAGTGCCCAAAGGAGTGGTGAAGCAGTCTTCTCTTGGTCATCTGGATGTACAGGAACCTGATTATACCCTGAAAATCTGTCTAGGAAAGACATCACTTTGGCTCCTGAGACCTTCTGCAACAAATGCTCCATCTTTGGTAGAGGGTAGTTGTCTTTCTTAGAGCATTTGTTTAAGTTTCTGAAATCAACACAGAGTCTGATTTCTCCACTTTTCTTCCTCACTACGACTAAGTTGGCTACCCATTTGGAATATCTGAGAGGAACTATGATTTTGGCAGCTAGTAACTTCTTTATTTCTTTTTCAATCAAAGGGATGAGCAAAGGATTTATCGGTCTCAGCTTCTGCTTAAAAGGGATGGTGTCTTTCTCTAAAGGAATTTTATTTTGAATGATCTTTTTGCCATATGTTTTCAGGTCACTATATTCCCAAGCAAAGACATCAACAAATTGCTTCATTAAATTGCAGTATTTAGCACTTTGGGTAGCAGACAGATGGGTAGACAGATTTATGTATCTTGGCTGACTTGGACTCCCTATATTATGCTTACAGACTGCAGATTGGTCTTCTTTTTGGGTAGCCTTATAAGGCACACCATTTTGGTCAAACAACTTTTCTAATGGAACTAGGCCCTTAGGTATATGATTGCTAGGCAGTTGGACAATGTTTTCTTTACCAATTTTGTTTCTAAGCTGGGACTGGGGATTTTCCTCCAAGGCTTCATTCTCTTGGTAAATTTGCATTTCGGAAAACTCATCAATGACTTGTAGGAATCTATTTACTTCAGCATCATCCTCAAAAACTTTCCAGTGCTAGACATTATGGGGCAAGGACGATCTATATTTCATTTGGACTTCATAAATTAGTCTGGGAGGCATGGGAGGGATAAACATGCTAGCAGACACAGCAAGGGAATCAACAAGATGATTTTTGGCTCTAGGGATGTATGAGATACAAAAATTATCAAAAGAATCTCTGAGTCTCCATACCTCATCTCTGTATGCTTTCAGCCTTGGGTGCTTTGCTTGAAATGTTCTGTTCACTTGCTGAATGATAAGATCAGCATCTCCAAACACCTTTATGTTCCTGATTCCTCTATCTTTAGCTGCATTGAGACCCAATATCAGAGCTTCATACTCTGCTATATTGTTCGTGACTTGAAAATCCAGCTTGAAAGACAGATAGACGCTTTCTTGTTTTGGAGATATCAGCACCACCCCTGCTCCTGCAATCTCCCTAGAACATGCTCCATCAAAGAACATCTCCCAAACCAGACCTCCTTGTTCTCCCTTGGCCTGATTTATTTGTTTCCTGAGCTACATTGAGGCCTTCTAGGATTCCTCAATTTGGAGGATACATGCTCCAAAATCAGTGTCCACAACATATATGGGATGATTGGAAAGATTCTTCTCATCACTGATGATGTAGGCCAGTTGTGCTTCTCTACACAATTTCCTGCTTTCTCCTCCAAAGACTAGGACAGTGGCATAAGATAAGTCATTCTGTAATGTCCCACCTAGTCTCTTAATCCACCCTCTGGAAAACAACATGCCAAACTTAGGAGGGACGTCTGCTACCACAATATCCATCATCATACTCTTCATGGGCAGCTGAGTTAGGGTAATGGCCAAGTCTTTGATTAATCCTAGGCATTTTACCTTCCTTGAATCAAATGAGAATAAATCATGATATGGTTTGGTGATGTCAAGGCCTAACTCTTCCATGACAGATTTAGGCATCAAATTGTGGCTGGCCCCTGTGTCTAGCGGAAATTGTGGAGGATTTTGTCATGAATGGTCAAGGAGACATAAAATGAAGGAGAATTATTATCAGCAGGTTCAATCATAGGGCTAAGCACAACTATAGGTTTGTCATCTTGCAAATTGACATTGTCAGTGGGGGTTTGTGTGGCTTTGAGCTCAAGAGCATCAAGGATAGGCTTTCTAAAAACTTCACCCTTTACAAGTTCTAGCAGAGGCACAAATATTTTTAACTTTTGGACTTCTGACTCAAAACTTAAAGGGGAAGGGGATTTATCAGGACCTCTTACCTCTTGAGCTGGTGCTTTGAGGATGACTGGATCAGCTGCTAGCTTCTTTTGTCTGCTATTCTGTGACTTTGTCTGGACAACAACTTTTTGGGCAGGACTCTCCTTGACATTGTTTGCCTTTGAACTCAGATTATATCTTTGCTATTCACCAGTTTGCAGAACATCGTCTCTGTCCCACTCTTGACTGGTTTGGTCCAGTAGTAATGATTCTTCATATGTAGCCAATGTAAAAAAGGTAGCACTACCTTTATCTTCCATGCAATGAATTTCATCCTCTTCTTCAAACTGCTCCTCCTCCATGACTACATTCTGGAAAGGAGCCTTAACTCTTTGTTCTTCATTTTCTTCTTTACCCCTTTGAAGGACTTGTAATTGTTCATTTGCTCTTCTAAATGGATTTGGATTTCTTGGAGCAAATGTGTTTTGAAACCTTGTTCTCCCAGAACTCTACTCAACTTTAAGCTTAGATATCTCAGCAGCCAATGACTCTATCATCTTAGTCATTTGATCTAACTTGGGTTTTGAAGATGAAGCAAAGGAAGAAGAAGCCTCACCTCTCTACCTCCTTCTATCAACATGACTTTTAAGCTTTTCTATAGCCATGATATTTGATTCCACCTCAAGTGCTGCATCCTGCATATCAACTAGAGTAGCACATCTTCTTTCTCTCAAAAGCAGGCAGAAATCCGAGTCAAAAGCATTGGCATAAGTGAGTTTGGTAGAGGTGGGGGTGGGCTTTACTTCAGCTGGTATCTTACGATACATACGGTTAAATCTCTTATTAAAATTAGGTAAAGATTCCCCATTCTCCCTCTTTAGGTTTCCAAACTCTGTATGGTAGTAGAGTAGATCTTTCCTATCTCCCCATTGCTTCAGGGATGCATCATCCAATGCCTCAATGTCTGTTATGGACCTATGGGGCAATTCCCTGAACCATTTTCTAGCCTCTCCATTAAGGCTCTGAACAAACACTCTCATCCACACATCATCTTCACTAATATACAAGTTATTAACATAACTATAAAAAGACTCAAGGTGTTCTTCAGCTGTTACTCCCTCTGTACCAGTGAATTTTGGCATGTATTTATGATATTCTCCTGCAGGCATGGCATTCAAAGGGACAGGCAAGACCAGGGGTCCATACCTAGCGGCTATGATTCTTTCCATCTTCGTGAGAGCTTGCTGGCCTACCATGACTGGGATAGGTGGAAGGACACTGGCAGTTTGAACGGTAGGAAGCAATGAAATAGATGACAGAAATAAAGGAAATTGATGGACTGCATGTGAGGCTTTCTTTGGACTGAGATCCAAAGGGGAACTGACTAAATAAGGAGCTGTATGAGTCTCTGAAGGTATTTCTTTACTAACAAAGCTAGGCTCTAAATCTTCAAACTGTATATCCTCAGCTATAACCTTATCCTTCAGAGATGCATAAGTTTTCTTAGGCTTACCTGATCCCGATGCTCCTTTCTGTGATGTTTTCTTCTGCTTAGAAATCTTCTCAGGGTCAAGCATTGGGTCAGCTGGTGATTTTTGAGGATTTCTCTGGGTATGCCTCACAAACTGAGCCAGAACTGAAACGTGGAGTCGCCACCAGATAGGTTCTCTAGTAGAGTCGCCAGATAGATGATTACAACCAAAAATGTGCCAAGACTTTGTCTATCAGCAAAGCATAGAACTGTGTCGTTCTCCCACGGAAGCCGAGCTTCAATCTCCTCTCCCCGGTAGCGGCACCAATCAATGTTATCACCCCAAGAAAATCTCCTAGGTTGTAGCTCGGAGATTCTCGGGACATCACAAACTCAACTTAATGTTGGAATTGGATGAATGGAAGGAATGATGCATATTCAAGCCAGATAACCACTCCTACTTTGCTTGACTCCAAACATGTGTGAACACCCCTAGCCTACAAGGCTTTAGACCAACAATTACTCATAGTTTAAGGATTTGGTGATTATGGAGAATACTGACCACACCAGTAGATGCACAGGACCCTGTGATGGCCTGCTACAAACAATAAAGAGGTCTGAAAATCTAATTCCCTAGTACACAGACAGGATGACAGCTCTTTGTCACTAAGAGAAAAGAACCCTGATTGACAGATTCACTAATACATACAAGATTATAACATAGAGGTGGGATGGCAGCCCCTCTAATGCTACACATCAAGAGTTTATGAAGAAATGAAAATCAAGCACAACCTAGAACAGAAAAGAGGTGGAAAGTGAGCAATTAACAGCAAAAGAAGCTTGTAGTAGCTGAAAATTCCGATGATACGCTGGAAGTATCAAAGCAGTTACAGTCTCCAGAAGTTGAACCTTACATCAAAACAACAACCATCAACCCTGATTACATCTGTTTTTCGGGTATATATAGGGTTTCATTACAAAAAATGTTCTGTTGTTCTATGCGTGGAGGGGTCATAATGGACCACAAACTGCTTTAAATGCCTGGCAGAACTTCTGAGTGCAATTGCTTGCTGTAGTGAACAAAATTGATCTTCTATGGATGCTCTATTGTACTTCTCGAGCAGGTGGGGTGTCGTAGAAGATGGAACTCCATAACTGTTGAATGTGTCTACCTGCTCAGCTTTGTACCTTTCCTTCTCGGCCATAATGCCTCTTGAATGCAGTTGTTGATGATATAATGTGTCGGGTACTGGTGGGTGATCGTCTTCGTCCTTCGGGTGCATGGCATGATCGAGGTGAGTGGACTGCATGGCAGATGTATGAGCAAGGCGGTGGAGGGACATCGGTCGTTGGATCAAGTGCATGAACGACAGAGATCTCTTAGCAGGAGGTATTGAGTGGAAGAGGGAGCGGGCGATTGTGAGCTGTTGGATCTGGGCGCGGCGGATCCAACGGTCATCGGGTGGAAAAGATGTGTGGAGTTTAACGAGTGGGGAGGACGGTTTTGGCGGTAAGCGGTATTCCCCGCACCGCTTTGGAGGGTCGGGCGGTAATCGTATGCGGGGGAGCGATGCTAGTCAATGTATGACGTGTGGCGGACGGGACGTGACGAAACCGCTTTGATCACGAGTTAACATCCGGGTGGTTTGAAGGCGTGGGAGGTGCGACTGCCATCCAATCGCGGTTGAGTTGATCAGACGGTGGAGGAAATAACGGGCAGATCGTTCATTGAATGCAACGGGGGCTGTTAGATCAAGGTGCGGCGATCAACGGCTGGGATCAAAAGGTGGTGATGGACTATGGGAGCGCGGGATCACATGAATATTGTTGTGTGGGGACTTAAGCTTTGCACTCAAGGCTTGGAGAAACAGGGTTTATACAGAGTTTTGGAGGAAAAATAGAGGTGGCGGGAGTAATGAGAGTGTGAGCAGGGTGAAAGGGAATGAGAAAGATAATTGATACAAGTCCCTTTTTAGCCACAACAACCCAGCCCGTCTTGCATTTGACCCTCAAAAGTGTCCAAAAATGTAGCAGAGCTAACAAGTACAATCCCAATGATGGTCTTCCAGCCGAAGAACATCTAAATAACTTTATGCTAGCCATGAATCTTAATGGAGTTGCACATGAAGATGTTGTAGTCATACTGTTCCCTTATACCTTCCAAGGATCTACTGGATCTTGGTATTTTTCCCTTCTAGCAGGTTCAATTAGGGACTGGGATACTTTTCAAGAGGCGTTTCTTGCAAAATTTGGTGATGACAGGACCATAGCATCCTTGATCAATGATCTTTCTAATTTAAAAACTAATTTAGATGAAAAGATCAAAGACTTCAAATCTAGATTTAACAAATTGCTAAAGAAAATCCCAGCTGCCTCAAAACCCACAGTAGATGTACAAATAGAATGGTACATATCATCTCTTCCTTCTAATATTGCGATTTTCGTAGATAGAGCCAATAAGGCTACCCTTGTAGAAAACATGAAAGAAGCCCTGTCTGTAGAAAGAAGGATTATAGCTTTGGAAAAGAGATCACAAACAGACGAGAGGAAGTCAAAGAAAGTAACATTTAAGGATGATTCTAAAAATAAAGCTTCAAAGGACCCTTTCGATCTCGAAGGCCTTCAGAAAGTGTTAAAAACAATGTCTAATGAAATGGTCGAAATCAAGAAACATGTCGCAGAATCCTCTGCTCCCAAGAAATCTTTTCGTTCATTTAAAATGAATCCTTATTCTACTTCACAACCCCCAAACACCATTTCAAATGCTGAGTCTGATCAAGAAGCAGAGGAAGACTCACCAGCCGAAGAGGAAGCCAAAACGGAAGAAGAAGTTGAATTAAATGGAATGTGGGATTTCATCCTCCCAACTGAAGAAGAAGCACAAGCTATGCCAGTGACTACATGAAGCAAAAACTCTCTTGACATGTCTATCACAAATCAGAAACAAAAAACTGCTACTCTTGTAAAGGAGAAAACAGTAAGTAATAAATCTAAGACTAGTCAAACATATCCTATTCCTCTAGATCCTCCAAATACTTCCAAAACATTGGTAATCTTAGACACAGTGGAATATAATATAGTTGAAGACATGAAAAAGACTAGAGCAAATATTTCATTGCATGAACTCACTAAACTTAAGCAACAACAGAAAATTGTATGAAGATAGTTAAAAGCAGTTCCTGTATCCCCTATGCCATCTACTGTAGTTACCCAAGCTACTTGCGATATGGGAAAACCTCCATCATCTTCTAACAAAGTAGATCCTTCAGATTTAGTCCTAATCGGTGATAGATCTATTTCTCATATTCCTCCATTTCTTCTCACTTATGAAATTTTCAACAGAAATGTTCATAACTGCTTTGTTGATTCAGAAGCCTCTTCAAATATTATGCCTAGAGTTGTGTGCACCAAATTAAATATTACACCTTGAAAATCTGTAGTACACATAGTTCAATTAGATAGGACAAAAGTAGAGGTACTTGGATAAATAACATTAGTCTCAATTAGGCTTTCCTCTAATCCAAAAGTTTCCCAAATAATTGATATTTTAGTGGCTGATATCCTTGAATTTTATGGTTTAATCTTAAGTAAGGATTGGTCTGAAAAGTTGCATGGTTACTTTGCAACTGATTGGTCTCACATGTGATTGCCACATAATGGTAAACCAAACCAAATAAGGGTAGACCGAGAAAAGTTCATGAAATATATAGTCACTGACCTTGAGGTAAGCAATGAACCTGTTTCCTTCACCAATAACATCATTAGAAATTACTTGGTTGAGTCATTTTTGGGATCCTTTAATTCTCAGAGGTCTCCCTTTCCAGATAATGCTGTAGTATCTCAAATAGAAAAATTTTCACAAACGGATGCTTCCAAGTCTGTAAATTTACTAGATAAAATTTCAAATAATTCTTTGTTCTGGAATCTCTATTTTGACGATTCCGAATCTGAAGATGGCGGAGGCGCAGGATGCATTTTGATCAATCTGCAAGGAGAGAAAACCATGTTAGCCTACAGACTTGAATTTCAGTGCACCAATAATATCACTGAATATGAAGCATTGATCCAAGGACTGTATAAATCCATTGGTCTTAATGTCAAATATCTGCAAGTCTATGGTGATTCTGAAATAATTGTGAAACAGGTAAGAAATAAAATTCATTGTGTCTATGGGCACCTTAAACATTATCAATCATTAGCCCAAAATCTGACTTCTCACTTCTTTGCTTTTAACATTTCTTCAGTTCCTAGACTACAAAATGCAAGTGCTGACTTACTTGCTAATGTGGCATCCAAGCTTATACCCTTAGAAGATTTCAGTCTAGACAAATTTTCAATAGAGTTAATATTTAGGCCATCTATTCCTAATAATGTAACAAATTGGAGAGTATTCAATAACGATGCGGATATAGTTAATTTCCTTACATCAGAAGGGTCCTATGAGGAACAGATCATAGATGAACAAGAGCATGATCTGCAAATTAAAAATGATCAGAATCAAAACCCAATCTCGAAGTCTGTAGTTAAGATGGAAGATCTCTATGATCTAAAGGATAGATTCAAGAAAGTTACTAACTCCAAAACTCAAAGTTCTACTTTGAGATTTGAAGTAGTAAACTTAGGGTCAACTGAAAAACCTCAAAATGTCAACCTAGGTCTTGGCCTATCATCAAAAGAAAGAATATCATTCATTAGGTTGTTGAAAACATAGAAAAATGTCTTTGCCTGGGATTACACAGATCTCAAAACCTATGATAACTCTGTGATTCAACATACCATACCTATGACTTCAAACGAAAAACCAGTTCAATAGAAGCTTAGAAAAATTCACCCAAACCTTGAGAGTCAAATCAAATCCGAATTGAACAAGCTTCTGAAAGCCAAAATAATATTCCCTATTAGACACTCTAAGTGGGTATCAAATATGGTGCTTGTAAGGAAAAATAACGATGATATTAGGATTTGTATTGATTTTAGGAACCTGAATAAAGCTTGTCAAAAAGATAACTTTCCTTTGCCTACCATGGAGCAAATATTGCAATCAGTTGCAGGTTCCAAATTAATGTCTTTTCTAGATGGATTCTCAGGATATAATCAAATTCTTGTGCATCCAGATGACAGATTAAAAACAACATTCAGGACCAAGTGGGGAACATACACCTATCAGAAGATGCCTTTTGGACTCATTAACGCAGGTGCTACATTTCAACATGCTATGGATATTGCTTTTAAAGGTCTGATTAATAAATAAGTTGTTATTTACTTAGATGACATCACAGTCTATTCTAAGGATAGGAACAATCATTTAAGTGACCTAAAGCACATTTTTGAAAGATGCAAGAAATATGGCATTTCCTTAAATCCAAAAAAATCTTATTTGCTTTACCAGAAGGCAAACTCCTTGGGTTTATAGTGTCCAAAAAAGGGAGTTACATTGACCCCGATAGAGTTTAAGAGGTCGAAAAGATTCCTCTCCCACATATAAAAAAGACTATGCAATCATTCCTAGGCCAATTTAATTTTGTAAAAAGATTTATTCCAGATTTTTCTCAGATCGTCTTATCCCTTCAAAAAATGATACGAAAAAATGTAGTTTTCAAATGGGGCAAACATGAAAGGGAGTCATTTGAGTGGATTAAAAAAGCCATTATTAATGCTCCTTCGCTGGCAACTCCCGACTTTCTCAAACCTTTTGTGTTATATACTTTTTCATCCGATACATCATATGCAATAGTTTTAACACAGCTGAACGATGAAAATATCAAGGCACCCATATCTTTTTTTAGTTCTAATTTGCAAGGTGCCGAGTTAAATTATTCAGCTGTCGAGAAACAACCATTTGCTGTTTTTAAAACCTTGAAACATTTCAGACCTTTTCTTCTCAAAGCCCATACAAAGATAGTAGTACCCTACCTTGTAGTAAGACAATTATTAATCCAAAGAGAAGAAGGGGAGAAAAGAGCCCTTTGGGTTACTGCGCTTCAAGAATATGATGTAGAAATCCAACCAACTAAAATTGTTAGGGGCCAAGGTTTTTGCAGGATGTTAACATGAGCTTCCCAGTTGTCAGCAGAAGAAGATCAAGGTAATGAAGTGCAAATATCAGAGGTAATCCTCAATGATACACAATCACAATATGCTGATTTGAAATTTTATTTGAAGAACGGATATGCTCCTATGCATCTTAATTATAAAACAAAGCGTGCCTTAAGGTTGAAATCAAATCAGTATGAATTAGTCAATGATGTATTGTTTAGAAAAAATTATGATTCAATATTGCTAAGATGCTTGGAGAAACTTGAAGCTGAAAAGGTCATGTAGGAATTACATGATGGACTAGCTGGAGGACATTTCGGAGGAAATACCACAACTCACAAAATCCTGCATGCAGGATATTATTGGCCAACGATATTTAAGGATGCACATGAATATGCAAGAAAGTGTAAAACTTTTCAAACCACATCTGGAAGAGAAAGGAAGCCAACATTCCCTTTGCAACCAGTAAACATCCAACAACCATTCGAACAATGGGGATTAGAAATAATTGGTGAGATTGTTCATAACTCTTCCAAACAACATAGATTCATCCTTACAACTACTGATTATTTTACAAAATGGGTAGAAGCTATCCCCCTAAAGATAGCTAATACATAAATCATTACGGACTTCATTGATCAGTACATAATTACCAGGTTTGGCTTACCCTTAGCTTTAATGTTTGACAATGCATCTTACTTTTCTAGAACTGCAATGGTAGAATTTTCTCTAAAGAGAGGTTTTAAATTAAAATAATTAGCCAACTATTATCCACAAGGCAATGGATTAGTAGAATCAACGAACAAAACCTCATCAGAATTATCAAAAGGACTATTGACCAAAATCATAGGAATTGGCACAAAGCATTGAAATTTGTTCTATGGGCAGACATAATTATGCAGAAGGCCTCTATCAGTTCTTCTCCTTTTGCTTTAGTTTATGGAAAATAAGTTGTTCTTCCCACAAACATAGCAATCCCATCTCTTTTCCTAGTGGAATTCATCGATGAAAACCCTTCTTCCTCTCTCCAAGATAGACAGTTTCAGATTCTTAAGCTTGAAGAAGAATGAGAAAAGGCCAAAGCAACCCACTTGCATCATCAACAATTAGTCAAAGCCTCTTTTGATACAACCTCTGCCAATCGAAAAACTTTTCAAGTAGGTGATTTCATTTTGAAATGGGACAAGGAACACGAGGAAAAAGGTAAACATACCAAATTCCAAAGACTATGGCTTGGCCCTTTTCAAATCATTGAGAAAATTGGAGAATCAACGTTTCTTCTACAAGACTTCTCTCATAAGAAGGATTCTTTTCCCGTTAATGGGCAAATCTTGAAAAAATACTTTTCCTAGAAGATAGCCTCTTCCAATTTTGTATCATATCGCCCTGTTGTGGCCAGCAACAACCCCCCTTCTTATTTAGTGTTATTCCTAATACTAAATAAGTGGGGACCCTTAGTCAAAAATTTAAAAAATCAATTAGTGCTTGGATTTCCTTTTTCAATAAAACTTACCATCATAAACTTAGGAAAATACCCTTAAAAAATCTAAAAAGCCTAAGTTTTATGATAAAGTAGAATCTTTCCTTAAGAAAAATCGCATCGCAAAAAGGATAACGAGATACCTCCTTACAAACAAGAGTCTAATATTGCGAGATCGCGATGCAAAACTATACATTAAGAAAACATTTATCGCATCGCATGCATCAAAGACCGCTTACGTTGAGAAAACCTCAAACTACCGATATGCGATGGTGCATATCACAAATCGCATTTCGCAGAAAACATATTAACGAAAATTGTCATATGCCACGCTCCTGCGATTTGTGATATTGCAATATAGCAATATTGCGATTTTGCGATAATGCAATAATGCGATAAAGCGACAAAGCGATTTTTCGATATAGCAAGCAAGCGATAAAGCGATGTTGCGATTTTGCGATATTGCGAAGCAAATCACAAAATCGCTTCGTCGCAGATCTTTTGGGCTCGTTATTCAAAAAAGTGTTTTCCATAAACCGAGACCTGGTTATGCACTTTAATGCTAATTAATGAGTTAGTTGCCAATCATTAATGAAATAGGGTTTTGTGCTTATCAAGAAGTCATTTCACGTAAGGTGGTATATTTTATACGTCTTTGGCATTTAAGACTTTCCCGTCACCTTTCCTTATCATTATTCTTACTTCACTTGTAAATTGCAGGAACGGAAAGCAGAGAACGATACAAAGCAGTACGCAGGATACTATGGGAAAGAAAGGCAAAGCCTTGAGCTCTGAAGAGAAAGAAATGGCACCCTTGTATATAGACACTTCCTGTAACAGAGACATTGGTATTGCTACTTGGGAAGGCATGTATAATCTACTTGAGGAAGAGAATTCGAGAGTAATGGAGGTTGAGGCTACTGCAGGCTCACATAGTTCTTCTGAGGCATCCATTACAGAGCTAGCTTGTTCGTTCTTACACAGGATAGCGGTGAGGCCCAAAATTCTCCCATACACAGACATGATTAAATGGATACTGGAAAACACTGATATCAGAAATAAACAATTTAAAACTCAGGGTCAAGAGCTTGCGAAATCATTATTTCTACAAAATTTGTGCTTTATATTCGCTAAAAGAAAACGCGCAAAAGGAAAAAAATCGCACCAGGGAAGCCCGGATCAAGAAACGGAGGTAGTTTTCGATGCTAATTGCGCATCGCTGAGAAAAACTTCTTGAAAAGGAAAGCTTCTAATTGCTCAGTCACCTGTAAGCCCAGAAATTTGTAAGAAAGCAACGATAGAGGTAAAAAGTAAAACTTGAATCCTAAAACCAGTGGTATTTGTCAGAAATATCTTCAAAATGATATGTATATATGCTCAGCAAACTGGAGACGGAAGGCTCAAGAAAAGGCAGAATCGATCCAAAGGTTAACCAAGTTGAATTGGGATTATTACTGGGCATACTTGGTAAAGCCACACAGCCAGTGCATGACTCTCAAGTGCATCATCAATTCTGTCGAGAAGATGGCGCCAACTCTCGCTGATTCTGTTTTCGCAGCACAGCTAAAATCGGAAGTCGGCCACCTGACTCTTCTCAAACAAATGTTGAACGTGTGCGATTTCAAGGAGCAGATACAGAAATAGTTAGTAGTTTTAATTTTAGATTCAGTTTTAGTTTTAATTTTGTTTTATTTTTGCCTGAAATGAGGACGGTCATTTAAACCGCATCCTACATTTTTGTAATAAGTTATTTTTAGATTTAGTTAGTAGTATTTAAACCCTTCTCATGCATTTAGAGAAGGGTCCTGAAATTTATCAAAAACTTATCCCCAGAACATGCACTTTTGTACCCTCTGAGGAGGTTTTGATGAATGAATGGAACAAGATTTATTGATATCTATATTTAATATCTGCTACTGATGTTGCACTTCTGTACTCTTAGTGGATGTTGGATTAAGAAGAGATAAATCATTATCGCTTGAATCTCACGAGTAGAACTAGTTATAAATGGTACTTTTATCTCTTAACTACTTCTGCCTTTGTGTTAAAAGTGATATTCATGTTCAGTTGTTTATATATTTATGCGTGAATGCTTGAGTTATCATTTGCCACTTTTGTACGGTGATAGCTATTTATTTATGCTCAGTGTATGAGTAGCTTATTATGTGATATGCCTTTCACAACTGTTTCGTCTAACTTTTTATACGAAGTGGTTTATCTGTATTGAATTCTTTTCTCATAACAATTGAATGATCTTTATTACCAATTGTTATCTGAAATCATTTTAGATCGCATAACAGAAGGATTACACCCCGGGTTAGAGTAGATTTAGATATTTATGCTTATTAGAATACAATTTGCATGTTTTTAGATTAGAGTTAGAATTATAGCATCTCACTTAGGAACTCTTCGAAAGGGAAATATCAATTCTTCACACACACACACATAAATTGGGAAACTGGTCCCATATCCCCAGTCGGACCCACTATACCAAATGGAAAAGGAGCTGCTAACCAAGGTCCAGATTGGGTGGGTATCCCCCTTGTTGTAGACCCGATTTTCGGGGCTTCAACATGCCCTTAAGATTCTTAGGAAAATAAAGGTTAAGTAGTATTTACTTTTGGCTTCTCAAAATAAAATCTTTGACAATATTTCTGATTTTTCGCTTCTACAAGTAAGAAAATGTTAAAAGAAATAATTAGACATTTGAGTACCAAAGTAAGCCTGATTTCTTTGGAAAAACTTGATCTTACTAAAAAACATTTATTCTATGAATAAACTCTTATCTTTTTAGAGTATGAATGTTTTGTTATCAGTCAAGAAAAGAATCTTTAACCTAATAAGGACTTTCTGCATATGAGTATCTTAAAACTCTATCATTATCATCCAAAACCCTTAAAAGAGCCAATGATTCACCCCATTTGATAAAATTTCCCTTTTTCACAGTGTAATTCTAAAATATGCAAAACTTAGAAGATAAAAAGTCTCATTACGAGCTTGTTTACCATGGTCATAGGGAAATAATTAAACTGATATTACCAATACTGCATATCAAAATAGGGTAAAAGCCAATGATCTCATCGATCAAAAGACAAGGGGTGTCATCAAGAGCCAACTTGTTTAGTTTAATTACAACCAGTGAATGGAATTGTCATTATTAGGTTACCAAGCCTAGATGATGTCCTCTAAGAAACCTAAAAGAAAAAATTATATTAAAAAGGAAAAAGGGACAAGATCCAGGTGAGATTCAAAGCAAGTGAATATCATTTTGAAATTTGAAAATTGCTTCAGATGGGACAATGAATCATTGTTGGTTAAAAGATAACCATGTCAAGGCTATGAATGCCTGCTGGAAGCAAAGGCTCTATCTATGATAAATGAGTAAACACCAAAAACTAATATGTAGAAAACACCTGCTATATCACTTTAAATCTTACTATTGACTGATGTAAACATTTGTATTTTTATCATTACAAGAGTAAAGTAGTTCAATAAATAGATTGAGTAAGTGATTACGATTCTAAAGAAATGTTGTTTACTTTATATCTCATGTAATTATTATTTCTATAACTCTAATTACTTTGAAAGTTTTAGAAATTTTAGAAAACTACTCAGAGATAATTGGTTCTCCCAAGAGAATCACCAATTTTTGTACTATGAAACAACCCCCCCATTTATGAATAAAAATAGCTAAGGTTAGGGATATAAATGGGGACCCTTTTTAAATTTTTAGTCTTAGGGTAATAAAACCTAACTCTAAGAAATTGCCTTAAGAAATTTTGCAAAACAACCCATGGATGTGATCCTGATAGCAAATTGCAAATCACGCTTTTCCATGTGATGATCATAAAACACCTTTAAAAAATTGCAATGCATGATCAAACCTCTCGCTGCGATATCCTGATCAAAAGCACCTTGTTATTTCGCAAATCACACTTCGCAAAAATCGTAAGAAATCAAGCTATGCCACTAGGACATCCATTAACGATTTGCAAAATGCGATATTGCGACAATCACAATCGCATTTTGCCTTATTAAGCAGGAAACGCTATATTGCATCCTTTTAAATATTGCGATGTGCGAATAAGAGTGGTAAGTGTGTGAAATAATTGCGTTTTAATATAAAAACAAACGGATTGACAGGTTAATAAATGTTTAGCGGCCCGAGGAGAGGTAATGATTTTCCAAGTTATGGGTAGTTAACATTGGGTATCTCATTTAAACCTTTCTCATGATCCAAAGTCATTTTAGAAAAGCTTTCAGTATTAATTGCCCAACACCGTCTGCGCTGATATATCTTGTCCATTTTAGGCAAGCTACAAAAGACATGTCATTGAGGAAGGTGATGCTGAAACAGAAAAAGCAGAGCATCGCTGAATTCGAGTTTATAGAGATGGCTCCTATATTCTTTGATACAGTCTGTAGTGCTGACGAAGGAGCAACCGCTTGGGAGGTCATATACAATAGGCTTGAGGATGAGCATCCCAAGATTATTGTCATAAGAGCAACAACTGACTCAACAAGACCTTCGGGACTTCAATTCAAGGATGTTTCTTGTTCTTTCCTTCATAGGATAGGAGTGAGGGCTAAAATCCTCCCATACACTGATATGATTAGGTGGGTGGTCGAAAACCTCACTATTGACGATAGGCAATTCAAGAATTCAAGAATGGAACTCATGGGGTCATTCAAAGCAGAGGACCTGAAGAAAATGTACCATATACCTGACCCTTAGGATATATATGACAAGACATACATGGCCAAATTTGCAAAGAAGAACCCAGACCCCTTCAAGCTGATTCAGGGTTGGAGAGTATTGGAGAACAAATTCAAATTTGAAAAATCGGGTATGTATGCTATAACCTCTTTGGCAAACCCCTACAACCATGTTGCAGCTATGGTTTGTAGATTATATGGGTTGCCCAATAATTCTAAGTTTTCCATAGAATGGATTCCTCTGATTGGCGTCTGTGTTAATTCCCACATCATGAATTGGGCCATCATCCTATCTGATAACCTAGCCACCATCATTACTGAATATTGACAGAAGAGATCCTCCTCTCCATAGAACCTTCCTTTGTTCTATTTTAGTGCCTACATTATGGACACCATCTGTTTCTGCACTACATTTCTGACCATGGGTTGGAAATGGACCTTACAGGACCCCTACCCTATCCACCTAGGTCATAAGCAATATGGGAGTCCCATTATATACCCCATTTCTATAAAATATGTCATGCTATTATTTTGCCCTTGCATCAAATAATTTTGAATAAGAAAGCCCCCACATTTTCCAAGGAAGCCGCTACAGACCTTCTAGCTGTCGGCAAATATTTTATTGAAGGATGGTTCACCTATATTAGGGTTTTTGGTAGCACAATTGACCCACATGTCCTTCCTTTATATGTTTCTGATAAATTTTTGGCAAGGGAAATCTCCCACCAGACCATGGGAAAAGGCCTAACTAAAGTTCTCAAAGAAAGCAAGAAGTTATTGTGGCCCTCTTTTCCTGTCAAGTGCGGTTCTTTTTATTTAGAAAATTTTAATCATGCGATTAAGGAGTCAGTAAGCATGGAAGCCCTCAGGCTTCATACTTTGTCGAAAAGGCAATTTGATCCAGACCAGGTACCATATAACATCACTATTGCGTAAAGCTCAAGCCATACAACCACGAGGATAACAATTTTGAAGACCTGTTACAGTCAGATGAATCCTTCGAACAAGCATTCGAATGGGCTAAATCCAACACGAGTCCTGAAGATTTTGAAAATTTTAGGAATTCAGAAATGAAAGGGTCGAAGTAGTCCCAATGCACTTGTCGAGGATTGAAAATAAGCCTACGCCTAGTGTGACTGTTAACAGTGAAGGACCTAGTTCTCACATAGAATCTCAGGTGAATACTGAGAAAACACCAGGGATAGGGAAGGCCCAAGACACAGGTAATACAGCAGAGTCCAGCAGGAAGTCAGTTGAGAAATAGGTTATGAGCACCCCACCTAAAGAAATTAGTTTGGAGGTCAAAAGCAGCAGTTTGGAGCAAGAGTGGGATCAGTTTAATAAAAAACTGGAAGACAAAATGACAGATACCCAAGAAAAAATGGAGTGTCAAACTCCTTTGCATATTCAGGAGAATAGAGAGTCCAAGTATATGGACGAGTAGTCCAAATCCATGGATGATCAGTCCAAGCCTATGGATGAGCAGGTGACAACATCCCATCAGACTAAAATTATCCCTGCTCTGCCCACATCAGAGATCGTCTTGAAAGTGGTTGAAATCCCTCCACTTGATGTTTTCTATAGCTCGCTCCACAAGGCTGTAGTAAGAAGATAGAGGAAAAGGAAAAGGGTAGAAACACCCGAGCTCCCACCTAGAAATGAGCCAATGGACATAGTTTGGAGGGACATTCCTTTCAACCCAGCTGAGAACTTGACTAGATTGTCATAGTTCATGAGAGCATATGCAATGACCACCATGGACAAAGCTACTAAAGTCTCTACTTTGTTGAGAGAAAAGGAGGAGAGGATTGCATAGCTCGAGCAGCAGCTCGAAACAAAGAAAGCAAGTGTGAACAGGCAAGCAACTGAGCAACTTTCCCAATTGCAACAAAGCATGGAGGTCCTGAAGATAAGCCATGAAGCTGATATATCGGCCAAAAACATGCAACTCCGGAAATTGCAGCAAGCCATGGAAAGATGCAAGGAAGCTCCTACTACTAAGGAATTCATTAAAGAGGCGTTGGAACTAAATTCCCTCCTGATGAAATAGCAAGAGCACTTCTGCCAAAAGATGTCACACATTACTCCTTATCTGATCACTAGCGACCAGCTAACAGATAAGGTGATCGACCAGAGAACCGAGTTTACTAATCTAAACACCAGAATCTCAGAGTTCATCGAATGGCAGGAAACAGAAGATGAAAGGAAAGCCAATCTGCCTAAGATTGAGGAGACACACAAAGACATTCTTTTCACGGATTGGGACGCGAGAATCAAGCAAGCTGAGCTAGTAGTGGCAAGGGCAGCTAGGGTATCGAAGAATATAATCAAGGTGGTGAACCACACTTTGTTTGTCACCAACCTGGTAAAGGAAGGAAATCTAAAAGAAATGCCCGATTTAGGTGCTTTGCATAAAAGCTGGCAGAAAAGGGCAAGACTCAAAGGGAAGCAATTGCAAAATTTACCAAGACCAACTGGGATTCATATTGGCAATACCTCATCAAGCTGCACAGTCAAATCATGACCCTTAACTTCTCACTTCATTTGACTCAACAAATGCTGCCACCTCTCACCGATGCGATTTTCGCAGGACAACTCAGGACACATTTTGGGGCACCTCCTCAACTCAAACCAATGACTGATATATATGATTTGAAGGACAAGCTGGCAGACAACAAATCATCATCTTAGCCTTTGCTCATCAAGCCACTGTTTATTTTTAGAGTTAGTTAACTAGTTAGGAGGAAGGTTGTTTGAAACCTCCTCAAATATTTGTATAATCTATTTTTGTACATTAGTTAGAATAGTATTTATACCCTTCTCATGCATTTAGAGAAGGGTCCAGAATTTTATCAAAAGCATTTGCAAAGAATGCACTTTTGTAAGTTTGTGAATAATTTGGTGAAATTATGGAACATGATTGTTTCTTTTAGATATCAGACTACTTTCCTTTGTTGATGCACTATTGTGTTCTTGGGAGATAATTTGATTTGAAGAAAGCAGTTGATCCATGTCATTAGTCAAATGAGCAGAACTTTGCACATATGTTACTATTATCTTGTATGATTGATCTATTTTTGTTTAATTAGTGACAACACTTTACTTTCATGAATTGTATGTGAGATTTATCCTTTCTGTTAAGCGTTAATTGCACTATTGTATGATGCCTAGTTGAAATTGTTGATTTTCATATATAATTCATCATATATGCGATATATTTTATAAATTTCTTTGACTAACTATTTAGTCAAAGAAATTATCTTTATACGTTCTCATCTCTGTTTATGCGTGACTGATCTTTATTATCACATTTTAAGCAGATATCTTTGTAGATCGCATACAACACAGAAATACCTAGGTTTATATTAGAATAAGTTAGTTTAGAGATTTGCATGATATAATAGGTCATTTAGATTATCATTATTCTATTGCAATCACTCGTGAACCACCCACTCTCATCTTAAAACCCACATTGGGAAATTGGTCCCATTATCCCCAGTCGGAGCCACCACCTTAAACAAAAAAGGAGTTGTCTTAAGGTCTGGACCGGGTGGTTATCCCCCCTGTTGGGGCAGCTGAAATCTGAGGCCACAACAGGAGCTAAGGAGAAAGCCAAGTATAAGAAGAATGAAGCCAATGCAAAGAGAACCTTGGTAGATTCCATTAAGGACCACTTGATTCCTCATGTTGCTCCATTGAAGACTGCCAAGGAAGTATATGATGCTCTGTTAGGGTTGTATAAGAAAAATAAAATTGGTAGGAAGTTAACCTTGAGAAATCATGTCTGTAATGTCATGTTGACTAGCTCATATTTTATTGTCTCACATATTATGAGAGACCCCTAGATTAGAGATGAGCTTGTAGCCATTGGAGATACCATTTATGATACAAAGCTAGTTGCAATGACTCTCAATGGATTCCCTTCCTCATGGGAGCCATTTATTCATGGATTTGTGCATGAGAAAATCTACCCAAGTTTGATAAACTATGAACTAATTGTGTTTAAGAGGAGGCCATATTGTTGTGCAGGAAAAACTTGCAGAATCTGCAATATGAAGAAACTCATACTCTTGCAGCTCATACAAGGAAAGAAAAAGGGAGACAGAACTCTGGAAAATTTGATAAGAAGAATACAGGTAGAAGAACCACTCACGATCCAAAGAAGAAGGATGTGTCAAAGGTTAAGTGCTTCATTTGTCATGATTTTGGACATTATGCTTCCTAGTCTCCTGAGAAGAAAAGGAAGGAAAAGCAACATGCATCAACAACTAGTGTTGATGATGACGATGAACATCCACCTCAGAAGAAGTTAAAGGAATTTTTTCCTTAGGATCTACTACCAAAAATGTTTATGGAAAGTTATGCCTCTAGGCACATGAAAAATTTCTAAGTTTCTCTTATATATTTTTTAGAGAGGGTGTTGACAATCCTCAACAGTTTCTTCCTTAATCAAGCGATAAGTACTTCATATTTTTTCTTGATTATTATTATTATTATTGGTCAGCCTCTTGTCCTTTTATCTTTCTTGGTTATAATGTTTTCTTCCATGGCCTCATGAGTGGAGTTTTGTAAAAAGAAAGAATTGTGGAGAATACCAATGCAACGATTCATGTAGTAGATGGCAACATCAAGAAGTACACAACAAAGTTTTGTGGCAAGAGAGTTCTCCCATAAAGAGGGAGTGGACTATGAGGAATTTTTTTTTATACTCACTATATGGTGAAGTTCTTGTATCGCCTAAGAGCTCAAGCATAGACTCAATAAGAGTGATTGATGTTCAAGAGGGAGGTGTAAAGATTTTAAGGACATCCAGTATTTTTCCAGATGATAAGAAGAGCTTCCAGTTCCAAGAAAGAAGACAACTTCCAGTTCCAAGGAAATAGACAGTCAGGTAGAATGGAAGGAGAAACCTTCCAAGAGCATGTCATTGGTTGAGATTATCAGACTAGATGCTCAGAGATAGGAGGTTTCTAGGAGAAATATGCATTTTAAGAGGGGAACATGCCAAATGGTAGGAAAAATTTAGTAATAGAGGGAGAAATAGTAGCAAAGGGGGAAGCCAAGATTGCCACAGGATGATTTTCTTCAGTGTCAGATGGAGCACCTAGTCAAGGTGACATAAAGCAGTTGTGGTTATATATCCAGTGAACCGGTTTATGGTTGATCTAAGGCACACAACAAAGCATGTGTTGAGGTACCTGCATTCTACAATTAGATATGGTTTGGAATATTTATCAAGTGGTGAAGTGAGGTTGCAAGGATATACTGATTCAGATTGTGTTGGGAGTGCAAAGGATAGAAAGAGAACATCAAGGTGTTGCTTCAGCTTGGGATCGACTATGATTTCCTAGTTTATCAGGAAGTAGACTTCTGTCACACTTAGTACAACAGATGCATATTATATTGCAGCCGGTGTCACAATTCATGAAGTAGTGTGGATTCGAAATTAAGGCTTTTGCAGGACTCTTTGATTAGGTCACTTCATCTAAGACATGTTGCATATGGGAGTTGTGAATATCTAACACATATCCACAAATGAGCAGACTGCAAACATTATCACCAAGCCTTTGTCTAGAGCAAAGGTTTTATACTTTAGAGACAAGCTTGGCATGATGCAAAATGTCTTCCTAGTTTAGAGGGACTTTTGATGTCTTTGCATGATCGGGAAGAACATCTCTTGAGAAGTCACAATATAAAAGCCTCGGGTTAAAAATCCATGTAATAAAGTTAATAAAGGAAAAATAATAACCAAGGTCATGGGACAAATATTCAAAGTTGAATTTCGGGAAAAAACATAGTGATGGGGATCACTTGTAATTAATTAATGGCTATGGAAATTGGCAAAGGCAATGGCAAAGGATTTGTAAAGGCATGAGGCATTAATTGGAATTTTATTTATGAAAATAATGAAAAATAGGAGAAAAGGAAGGTGAAAGGTCACAAGTTGCATGTGAGGAGGAAAATGAATAAAATAGAGGCCTCATTGATCAAAAGGATTATGAGGATCAGTTCACAACCTTTTGCCAATTTTAGCTTGGAGTGATCTCTTCTATTCTCTCTCTCATACTCTTTGACACTTAGATTTTTCTTGGATCACTCTTAGAGGAGCGTGGCATACTTGGGATTTGGAACAAGGAGACAAAGGAAAAGCAAGAAAGTGCAAGATGACAACAGGATCGACCACTACAATGGGTTTTTATTGTGTTTATCGAATTGCATGTATGATTTCATTGCTAGATTTGGAATGCCTAGCATATCCATGTGGTTTCTTGGTTATGATATATCATTGGCATGGAGGATTGCCTGGATTAACAATGGTTTTGCCTACCCTTGCCATTTCCTGGATAAGCATGGTGTTGTGGGTTTTATATTTATTTTCTGGTTGGTGCTCATGTTTGTTATAGGCTAATTTGTCACATCTAGTCAATAGGCCTTCAAGCTGGATCATTCATATCCTTTGAACACTCTATCATCCTCCCTACACAAAGCCATAAGTATGCCTCTCTCATATCCCTGATTTTCTGCCTAAAACTGCTTTATTTCAATCATTTTTAGGACCAACGCACCCTGGCCCCTCATTGGTTAGTGTTGACTACCAGGTTGTCCTACTTTGCACCTGCGTTGATCACCAACAGGTTGCTCAGTGTTGGGGGTGCGTTGATTCTAGAAATTCGGGAAAACAAAAAGAATCCTGAAGCGTCCTCTTCTAGAAGCTTCTAGGATATGTTGTAACTATTTACCTTGGATAAAAGTCTCGAATCCTATCTTATCCTGACTTGGAGTTTTCATCCCATATCCCTTGAGCTCATCCCATCAAGAGTGAATCTCAAGCCCAAATTGGTACAAGGATAAGAATTCATGAACTACCTCCTTCACCTATCTATTTACTGTCATCCATAGGCTAGGGGTTGTCTCTTGGAGAGTGATTCTACCCTTATGTTGCTGATGTGAGAGATATCTTTCCTTGCATTAGGGTGATTAGAGGTGCATTTTGTGGCAAGGAAAGGACAATTCAACTTGGAGGAGCTCTTCTACAAGATAAACACCTTCTTTTTTTGTTGTAACTCACTCCATTTCTATTAATACAAATAGCTCTTTGTTTTCCTATATACGATGTTATGATTTCATGTATTTCAATACCATGTTGATCTATTGAATAAAGTGATTAGATGATTCTACATAGATTCTTTAAATCATTGGCTTGTGTTGTATGATTGTGCAGGTTCTAATTATAACGATTAGAGATAGGATTGGAGCATACAAGCCAAAGAAGGAGCGAAGCATACGACAGATTCCAGGTAGTATTCATCCCATTCTTTATTTACTTTAAGGAAAACATTAGTCCCTTTGTCTTTATGTTGTTCTAGATCAGTCCACCAGGCCTAGAGAAGATAATTCTATCTGCAATCATAGATTCCACATAACAATGTTCCTTTGGTTGTGGGTTGAGTTACTATTTCCTCTAGCCTTGGTTGGACAAACGCTCTAGAAGCCTTGTAAAAACTTGGATTGAGTTACTAGTCCTGGAAGCCTTGGTTGGAAAAATGCTCGAGAGCCCTCAGTGGGTTGAGTTACTAGTCCTAGAAGCCTTGGTTGGACAAATTCCCTGGAGCCCGACAATAGCTATCAATTGAGTTACTAGTCTTGGAAGCCAGGTTGGAACAAACACTTTGGAGCCCTAGACAACTTGGATAAATACCAATCTGGTGATGGTTAGTGATGTCCAACTATGAGGTGGAATCACTGGTTGGGGGTTGAGGTGGTTTGGCCTCTAAAAGCCCTGATTTGGTTTTCTTCATTTATTCCATAAGATACCACATTCATGGTTGGAATATGGCGTGGGGTGGATTGATTGAAAGAGAGATTTGGTTCAACCCAATCTATGGTCAGGTGGTACTTGGAAGTCCCTGTCTTTGTGGATTTGCATATGTTAATACTAGCTCTTTCCTCTTATGTTTTGTGTGTAAATGTACTTGTTATTATATGGCTTTGATGATTGTTCTATTGTTGTTATTTATTTGGTTATATGTTGGTTATAAGTATGATTTTATGATAGTATTGAGTTATGGCTCTCATCATGTTTTGGTTAGTAAATGAAATGTTAATGAATGAATGACCTAATAGATGATAATTTAGCTAATGTGAGAGGGTATCAAACCTTCTTGATGATTCTCAGATAAGTATGAGGTCCCTATGTTCAGATGCGCTTTTATGACCTGTACATTACATGTTCATGATGTGTTTGACGAAATTCCTGTCATGGTTAGGATGAGTTAGGTCAAGTCCTTGTTCAAGTTTTGCATTAGAGGAATTGTATTCTTGTTATTTACCATTTTTGAGAATTTCATCAAGTTCTGGGCAGAGGCCTAAGTCCTAGCCCTGAAAAAGTAACTCAGAAATTGGGGTCGTTGACACAAAACCGCCTGAAAAAGACTATAGTCGCATAGAGGCCTTGTTGTCGTAGTGACTAGAGGGCTTTAATAGTCACATGGAGGGCTTTTCATGGGAGTGACTAGGGGTCTAGTTAAGTCAAAAGGCAAGTTGACTAAGGGCCTGGGCACCTAGAGTGGTTAGTTAGCTTCTGGGTTCCTATAGCTCCCAGGGAAGGTCAGTTTGGTTTTTGTTTGTCGATTCCACTTTATTAACTGTGATTGGGGAATTGAATCATATCATAGTAACTCTGTATCACATGTTTACCCTGGTGGACCAATTAGCTTGGGTAAATGTGGGAGGAGGGTGGCTACAGATTGGTATTAGAGCATGGTTCAACCCTTGGACTGGATGGGTGGAACATGTTTGTTCGAAATACATGTTGTTTGCATATGTGTCCATTATGCTTGTGGTCTATGTGTCTGTTATGTATGCATGGCATTGGTCATTGTTGCAGTTATGTTGTCATATAGAGTTGATGATGTTATTGTTGGGATGTGTTTTTCGTGAATGCATGACGATTGTATATGCATTGGTTATGCATGTCAGTGCCTATACATTGTTGTGCATGCATTGTGTCTAGTTAGTGTTGTAGTTATGACATCATGCATGGTAACTGGGATGGTGATTGAGATTATGTTTATATGATACTATGATTATGTTTATACATGTATTGTGCTAATTTGGTTGATCTTGCAAATGAGATATCCCCCCCTGAACTATATTGAGCTATGTTGGTTATGTTTATGTTTTGTTTTAGCTAACATGATATACTTGCAGGAAGAGGAAGATCTAAGATGACTAGAAAAATGGTAGACTACAGTTCACGAGACTCTCCCTATAGGTCAGATGAGCATCATGGTGATGGGTACTCTCCTAACATAGCAGAAACTTTGAGAAGTTTGAAGGAAGAAATAAGGAGTTGCAAAGCAGATAATGATAGAATCATTCAGTCACAAGAGAGACTTGCCAAGGCACAAGAGAAACAAGCAGAGGTTAATGCAGTCATCCTTTAGAGCTTGTCAGACTTGCAGAGATAGGGACCACTTAGGATCAACCATGGATAGGAGGACAAGACTAATGGAGCATATGATAACGGGTCTCATGGTGGGCATAGGTCAGATAGAGATGACATAATTAGAAATGGCAGGTTCTTAGATACACCGGATAGATGAGGCAGTAGACACAGGCTTTACTCTAATTCTAGTTTAGACAGGTACCATGGTCATCATTGTTATCATCCTTACGAGAGGAGTGACAGGGAATATTTATAGATGAGTTCAAGAAAGAAAAGCCACCTACATTTGATGGAGAAATGAATAATTCACAATATGGAGAAGCGTCATTTCTCGGGATGAATAAGTTCTTCAGATTGCATGATTACTCAAAGAATATGAAGGCCAAAATAACTACATTCAATGTTAAAGGTAAAGAAGACATTTGGTGGGAAGATGTAAAGAATGTTAGAGGTATTCGAGAAGAGGAGTTGACTTGGAATGAGTTCGAGAGACTTTTAAGGAAGAAGTATCTATTGGATAGATACTCTGATGACAAGGAAAAAGAATGCTCTGAGCTGAAGATGGGATCCATGACCGATGAGGAGTACACTAGTAGATTCTTGGAGTTGTTGAGGTATGCACCTTATCTGAAGGAGGAGAAAGCAAAGATTCAGAGATTCATCAGTGACTTGTCGGTAGTATTCAATGACATGATTGAGTTTGATAAGCCTAGATCGTTGGAGGAAGCGATAAAAAATATAAAGCATTGTTATGAGAAATCGAAGCACAGCTTTGAAAAAAAGCAATATTGGAAAAGTAATGATAAAAACAATAGAAAGTGGGATAAGAAGCGAACAAGACCTGAAGATGAAAGTAATAAAGAGAATGCAACATTGCCTAAGAAGTTCAATGCATCTGTCAGAGGGCATGGATTTTATTTTGAGGAGTAGAACAAGGGTGATGGCATGAAGCCTTTAGAGTGTTGGACTTGTGGAAAAGATCATCATAGGAGAAGTTTTCCATAACATTAGGGTGGTAGACCACAGATCTACAGTGCTCAGGAGGCACAAATAGTGGGGAATGTTGGATAGAGTATTCCTCAGATTTATGCAGCATTGGTTAACAGAAAAGCGGATCTCCAGGTATCTATTATCGAGATGGACAAAGTGAATGCAGAGTCTTGGAAAGTGCAATTGTCTAGAGGTACAAATAAGAGAGTTCATAATTGGGTAAGAGATTGTGCATTTGAATTGAATGGTATGCCTACATCATGTCATTTGAATGTGTTTCCATCGGGATCATACAATATGATGTTGGGTATGGACTGGTTGTATCTTCATAGGACCATGTTGGATTGTTATGACAAGGCTATTGAGTGCTTGGATGAGAATGAAGAACATAGGACCTTGCAGGGTAAGAAGAAGACAACATTAGTTAGAATGGTGATAGTTATGCAGGCAAAGTGCAGTGGCAGGAAAGGGTGCGTGTTATTTGTAATACATATTTCTAGTGATAAATGTAAGGATATTGAGGATGTAGAAGTCTTGAACAAGTACCCAATTCTACAATAGTTTTAGTATGTATTTCCTGTAGATATTCTAGAGTTACCGCCTCACAGGGAAGTGGAATTTTCTATTGAGTTAGTACCAGGGGCAGCACCAGCATCAAAGGCATCATACAGGATGAGCATACTAGAGTTATTGGAATTAAAGTTGTAGTTGAAGGAAATGCTTAACAAGGGATACATTAGGCCAAGTGTGTCACCTTGTGGTGCACCATTATTATTTGCGAAGAAGAAGGATGGTATTCTCAGATTATGCATTGACTACGGACAGTTGAACACGATAACCATCAAGAACATGTATCCATTGCCAAGGATTGACGACTTTTTTGACTAGTTGAAGGGAGAAGCGATGTTCTCGAAGATTGATTTAAGATAAGGATAACATCAGGTACACATTAAAGAAGAGGACATGTACATGACTACTTTTCAGAATAGGTGTGGGAATTATGAGTTTGTTGTAGTTCCTTTTGGTTTGACTAATTTTCCATCTACTTTTATGTGCTTGCTGAATAGTGTGTTGCGTCCTTATCTAGACAAGTTTGTTATTGTGTTCATGGATGATACATTGATGTATTCTAAGAATGAGGAAGAACATGTCGAATATTTAGCAGTAATGTTGAGATTGTTAAGAAAGCATCAGTTATATTCCAAACTTAGAAAATGTAGTTTCTTTTACACATAGGTACATTAGTCGGGACATGTGGTTTCCAAGGAAGGCATAACAACAGATCCAGAAAAGATAAAAGCTATTATGGAATGGGTAACTTCTAAGAATGTGGATGAGGTAAGGTCATTTATGGGGTTGGCAAGCTGTTACAGGAAGTCCATCAAGAACTTCTCACATATTACTTATCCTATGACATCGTTGCAAAGGAAAGGTAAGAAATAGGAGTGGAGAGAGGAATGTACAACAAGTTTTGAGTAGTTGAAGCAATTGTTGACAAATGCTCCAGTTCTAAAGATTGCAAATCCAAATAAAGAATTTGTGGTATATAAAGATGCCTGCAGGAGAGGACTTAGTGGAGTCTTGATGCAGGAGGTACATATGGTATGCTATGAATCAAGGAAACTGAATGAGAATGAGTAGAATTATGTTCCACATGATCTTGAGTTGGAAACAATCATCCATGCATTGAAGATGTGGAGGCACTATCTTCTTAGAAAGAGGTTTGTATTAATGAGTGATCACATTGGATTGAGATACTTATTTGACCAATCAAATCTGAATTCCATAAAAGATATATAGTTGGACATGATCAGTGAATTTGAATCTGATATTAGGTACATTAAAGGGAAAGAGAACAAGGTTGCAGATGCTCTTAGCAGAAGAGTGCAAGTAAATCATATAAAAACTGTGAGTTCCTATAGGACAGATCTATAGGATTGGGTCTTGTAGGAAAGACAACAAGATGATAGGTATAGGGAGCTTAGAAACAAGTTACAACAGGATATAGGTGCTTAGGATGTGGACTATCATCTCACAACAGATGGTTTGGTCAGTTTTAGGGACATGATCTATGTTCCAGACAAAAAATGAGCTCAAGAAGATTATCTTGAGAGAATTTCATGCTAAGTTGTATTTATGTCACCCATGATATCATAAAATATTGACAACAGTGAAGAAGTTCTAGTATTGGCCGAATTTGAAGAAGGCAGTGGCAGAGTTTGTGGCTAGGTGCTTAGATTGTCAACATGTAAAAGCAGATTGTAAGCATCTAGGTGGATTACTACAATCGATTCCAATTATAGAGTGGAAATGGGAGGTCATTTCCATCGATTTCATTACAAGTTTTCCAAGGACATCTAAACAACATGATTCTATCATGGTTGTGGTGGACATATTGACAAAGGTAGCGCACTTCATTCCAGTGAGGTCTACTTATTCAACTAATGATGTAGCACAAGTATTCATTAGAGACGTAGTAAGATTGCATGGTGCTCCGAAGAATATTGTGTCAAACATGGATGCTAAGTTCACTTCCAAGTTTTGGAAGGATTTATTTGCAAGTTTGAGTATAGAGTTGGCCTTCAACACAATTTATCATCCGCAGATAGATGGACAGACAGAGAGGGTCAATAGAATTATGGAGGACATGTTGAGGATGTATGTGATGCATCAACAATAGAAGTGGGAAGAGCATCCTACATTGGTAGAGTTTTCTTAAAACAATGGGTATCAAGAGTCACTGGGGATGAGTTCGTTTGAGGCACTCTATGGGCAGAGTTGTAATACTCCCATCAGTTGGAGTGATCCAATGAATGGGGTATTGATAGGACCATACATGTTGGCATAGATGGAACATGAAATGTAGGTAATCAAGAAGAATATGAAGGCAACACATGACAGGCAAAAAATTTATGCAAATCAACACATTTTATTTAAGGATTTTCAGGCTGGGAAACATGTGTACTTGCACATCAAACCCAAGAAGAGATCCTTGAGGATTGGGTCATGTGCGAAACTGGAACCTCGATATTGCAGGCCTTTAGAGATCCTTGAGAGGATTGGACCAGTGGCCTATCGACTTGCACTACCTCCAACTGTGAAAATCCTTGATGTTTTCCATGTTTCATTGCTTGAAATATATGTGAAAGATGTTGATCATGTTATTGATTGATCTGTATTGCGAGTGGAACTAAAAGGATAATTTTAGTAGAAACCTAAGTGAATTTTGTAGAGAAATATGCTCATGCTTCGGAACCAAGCAATCAAGCAAGTTAAAGTGTAGTGGAAGCACTTTGGGCCCAATGAAGCTACATGCGAGATGCCTGATCAGATGCAGGCTATGTATCCTTCCTTGTTTGTCGGTTGAGGCAAAACAATTTTGGTATATGTATATGGATGTGAATATCGCCATGAGATGTGTTATAAAGCTCCAATAAGTGTTATGGTTGTCATGTTGTTATGTTTTTCATGTTGGTTATGTTGGTTTGCTTTCAGCAGGTTGTGCATTGTAAATGTTGCCATGAGCTATGATATAAAGCTCCATGGGAAGTAAGTTTGCTTCTAAGCGGTATTGCTGGTTGTCGGTGTCATTGAACACCGAGGATGATGTTCCCCTAAGGGGGAGGGGTTTGTAATAGCCCCAAGTTAAAAATCCATGTAATAAAGTTAATAAAGGAAAAATAATAACCAAGGTCATAGGACATGTATTCCAACCTGAACGTTAGGAAAAAACATAGTGATGGGGATCACTTGTGATTAATTAATGGATATGGAAATTGGAAAAGGCAATGGAAAAGGCTTTGGAAAGGCATGAGGTGTTAATTGGCATTTTATTTATGAAAATAATGGAAAATAGGAGAAAAGGAAGACGAAAGGTCACTTGTTGCATGTGAGGAGGAAAATGAAGGAAAAATAATGGAAAATGAAGAAAATAGAGGACTCATTGATAAAAAGGCTTATAAGGATCAATTAACAACATTTTGTTAGTTTTAGCTTGGAGCTCTCTCTTCTATTCTCTCTCTCATACTCTTGGAAACTTAGAGTTTTCTTGGAGCACTCTTGGAGGAGTGTGTCATACTTGGGATTTGGAGCAAGGAGGCAAAGGAAAAGTAGGAAAGCGCAAGAGGATAGCGGGATCAACAACTACAATGGGTTTTTCTTGTATGTACTGAATTGCGTGTATGATTCCCTTGCTAGATTTGGCATGCATGGAATATGCATGTGGTTTCTTGGTTATGATTTTTCATTGGCACAAAGGATTGCCTGGATTGACAATGGTTTTGCCTAGTGTTGGGTCCTTCATTTTTGAAGGAATAGAAGTTGCGGATGACATTTTGGATAAGGTCACTGGAAGCAAAGCACCGAAAAATCAAAGAGACAACGAAATATTTATTTTGGGACCTATGTAGTAGAAAGTATGGGTGCGTACCACAAAATATGGAACCAATTTTGATATAGTCAACAGGAAAACCAAGGTAATGGCCCAAGGTTTTGGAAAACCGTAGATCAAGCGAGTGAGGGATCGAAGACCAAATCAAGCGAGCGTAGGTTATAAAAGAAGATGTAGAGTAGTGAGAAACAAGTTTAGACAACAATACAATGTTTAGGAGCCAGTGAAGAATTCAAATCTGAGATGGGAAAGAAATATTGTTGTATGCAAATCTATTAATGTAGTGATCCATGTTTGATAAATGTTTTGAGTTGTAATGTCTGCGCACAGTCTATAAGGTGTTGCAAGGTGTATTGAGAAAATGCTGATGTAAATGGGCTCTAAACTTATTTAATAAAGGATAATGGGAGTTTGGTATATGATTATGTGCTTCACACCCCCTTTAAATTTTTTTTGCATGCTATTATTTCCTTTTAAATGATTAATTTGGATTACCTCAATGAATATATGAATGGTTGCATAAATTGCATAAATATATATTTCTAGATCTCCCTTCCATCTTTCTATGGTTCTGGCTTGCCTCGGGTGAGACGCTCCTTTGATTCAAGGGAGTGAAAATGTTGGCGAAGTGCTAGACTATGTGGAAATCTTTGTTGGCACCCTAGGTCGAACCCTGGGTCATTCTTCATTTAAATTATTCCACCAATAAATGGTTCCATTGTTGGGACATCAAGTTTCTTAGGGGATCTAGATCATTTGACCAAGGTATCTTGGCCGAAATATTTGAGAATGGTGTTATGAAAAGGTTGATCAATTTGTTTTGCAGCAAGCACAATTGAGACAGAAGGATCAATATTGGGTCCGAGAGGAGGTTCTGTATGTTGATCCTGCTTGTGATCAATACAAGATCTTTTGGGGTAAGTTTCCTGTAGAATTAGAGCATTAGTTGACTTGAATTCAGCGTAAAGCGGGTGTTGCAATACGATCAAGGTTGTGTAGAACTTGGACTACAACTGATCTAGATGATCTTCATCGATTGGATATAGATCTAATGAGAGTTGTTAACATTTGGGTTGACAAAAATATTGAGAGCTACATAATTGAATTTGCAATTGAGAAGCACCAATCCTTCTCTCGTGCGGAAGCCATATTCAATTTTGGGCTACGGGGATGGCTGTTGAAGGAGATTCCTCTTTGGATTAAATTACTGATGGTTAAAGACAAATTATTGGTATTTTTACAAGGTCAAAATTCATCTTAGATTTTTAGTACTGGGGGAATGGATTAAGGGAGAGAGAGATGTCATGCAAATGCGGGAGAATGAAGAAGTTATTATAATGAATCAAGAAGATTTGCAGAGGGAAAGAATAGTTAAAGAGTGAAAAGAAAGGAAGTTGCGGGAAGTTAGGGCTAGAAGAAGGGAACTACAACACATAGGAGACGTTGTAAGAAGTCCGATGGTCCAAAATAAAGAAATGGAGACTCCAAAGTTATGAAAAGGAAATGAGGAAGAAGGTTATTTTTTTTCCGGAAAAATAGAAGCTGCGAGTGGGAGTGAAGTAGAAGGTTTAGAAGTGGTCACTCTAATGCGCAAGGATTGAGAAGGATTTCGGACACCTGAGCTAATTTTCCGACCAACTATGTTATCAGATGAGGATACACCTATAGATGATGATCTTCACTTTGCGACGAGGCATGTTTTCTTTGAGGATGATTCAATACCAGAATGTAGAACCCCATAACACAGCAACATGACTCCTCCTCTCCTTGACCTTCCCTTGGTCATGATCTTCTCTTTTCTAAGGCAGTTAAGTTTATTAAAGCCCAACTAGTACATAGTCGATATAAAGGTAAATATAGTATTAGTGGTGTTGGTAAGCCAAGTTTATAGAGTTGTTCTCAACTGGGTTCCCAAGGATTTATACTCGTTTCCTTACGTCAACCAACTATGGCTGGATTTGCAGTTGGATCACTTACCAGATATCCAAAATTTTCAAAAAGAGTGGGGGGGGGTGGAGGGGTGAAGATGTCGAATAACATTGGTATTTATGTGAAGCTATTTGGAGAGCTCGTCAGACCCTTGACGCAACTAAGCTTATTGAATTTCAAACTACATTGAGGGATAGAGCATTGTGATGGTTTATAAAATGGATTGATGCTAACCCCAATGCCAATATGGATTTAGTAAAACAAAAGTTTATTAAGGAATTTAAGCTACCTAAGTCAAATCAATAAGGATTGGCGGAATTACTGGACATTCGCCAGTGAGAGGAAGAGTCTGCTTGGTAGTGTATGCAACGTTTTAAAGATGCTATCAGCAAATTGTCTTATCCTATTTATCTGCATCATCAAAGGGATTGCTTCATTAAGGCCCTGTTACCAATGACTCACATTCCTTTGTCTCAACAAAATATTAACACACTTCAAGATGCTTTGGAACAAGCAATACAAATAGAAGCTATGGCTGGTTATTTGCAAGACTGTAGAACCAATGGTTCCTCAATAGATCCTGCTATTTTGGTCCTTTAAAATCAACTCACTACCTTGATAGACATATTGAAGGATGTTGCACATTTACGACCTGTGAGACCTCATATTTGGTGTACCCACTGCCAGGTTGAAGGACATCATGTTACAAAATGCCCGCGACTGAGGGGACCATTCAATGTGCTTTTGGGACCTCCTCCACCACAGTCCCCTAGAGTTGTGCAAAGTACATCTGCTCTTCCTTATCAGGGTCATATGCAATTTCAGTCAATTCCAAATCCTCAATTTATGTCTAGGAATGATTATTTTGAAATCTGTTAAAATTTTGGTCATTTACCTTACCTATGTCAAATTCTGCAAAAGGCTTCCAATATTAGGGAACAATGTCGGTCCTTGGATGCTTTAGCCGAATGCCTTGACTGTTTTGCTTTCCATATCAATGAGACTCCTCAAGGACGAGGAGGAGGATCTCCTAGGGGAGGAAGGACTAGTGGGAGAGGCCCAATTAGGTGTTATAAATGTGATCAAGAAGGCCATGTTGTGAGAGAATACCCTATGCCGCGAAGACCTTGGTGTTCATATTGTCAGGTGAATACTCATGCAACTGAATATTATCATGAACTTATTTCTCGGTGGGATGAGCACAACCGAGCTATAGGATCTTACTTAGTCTACATAGAGCCTCGAGTTCTGGTCCTACAGTGCAACCTAATATCGATGTTGTTACAAGAGGAGTAAAGAAGACTAGAGCTGAAATTTGAACTCTTGATCAACCAACTATCATAAGACTTGCATCTCCAAAGAAGTCTTACAATCCAAATCAACACAAGGAATGCTACTGAGATGCAACTGAACTTTTCCATCAATTGAGTTCTTCACAAGGTTCTCGTAGTGAACAAGAGGATAAAGTAAAGGTCTGTGATGAGAAGTATTTTGCAAAACCTTTCCAACAAATTATGAATGATGAACAACTCACTGGTTAGTTGCAGAAAATGTTAAAGGCTATTGTTAAGGATGATGTGTTTTCTGAAGAACCAATTTCTGTGAAATTACCTGAGCGAACTTCCAGGTGAGTACGATGGAATAAGAAGCAACTTAGAAAGGAGTTCCAGATAAATGCTTAGATCACAAGTTTTTAAATTAAGGACTTCGTGTTGGATTTGGGCTCGGATGTTAATATTCTGCCAAGAAAAACCTGGGAAGCTCTTGGAAAACCCAAGTTGGTCTTTCCCCTATTCAATTGCACATGGAGAATCAATATTGTATTCTTCCTATTGGAAGACTAGAAGATGTTGAAGTTGATATTGCGGGTGTCAAAACATATGCCGATTTCAAAGTTATTGACATTATTGGGGATAAAGATCCATATCCAACCTTAATGGGCATCGATTAGGTTTTGAGAATTATGCAGTCATTTATTTGAAGCGGGAAACTATGTTTTTTGAAGTGCATGGAATGCGAATCATATAACCTCTTGATCCTTATCAGGGCCTGATATTTACTGAACCGGTGGATGATGTTGAATCCCCTAATTTACTGGACCAATTATATCAAATGACCGCTGGGAGGTGCAAAGATTATATTAACCCCACAACTGTTGGATCTATTAGTTGACGGAGTTTTCAAAGTAATAAAATTGGCTCTGAGGTTGCGATGGAAGATTGGAAATAGGGAGCTCATGAAATTCATTCCCGACATTGTGCCACTATTTGTTGTGTTCGCTGGATTGGTACTGAGGTATGCAAGTCTCCCATTTTTAATGGTACTAATTATGTTGTAAATTTTATTAAAGAAGTTGATTCTTGCATAGAAGAAAGTCAAAAGGTTCCTTTAATGAGTGTTTCTTTGCAAGCGACTCCCGCAAGATGGTGGGAAACCCATCAGGATCAACTTCAAGATTGGAGCACAATTAAAGTTGTTTTGATGTATTAGTTTCTCCCTCAGAATGAGATTTTATGTAAAATCCATACTTATGATGGTTGTACTTGTCTACAAGAGCATGTTGAGTATTGTTGTTCTGTATGGCAGGTTGATGGTCTAACAGCTGAAATGTGGTGGCATCTATTCATCCATTCTTTGGGAGATATTCCGCAAGCTTGGTATTTGTAGGAGGAATTGAAATGATAGACAATGGATTGGGATGTATTGTCTTCTTGGTTTTATAGATATTTTTCCTTCTCTGGTACTAATGAAAGGATAGTGCAAGCCCTTCGAGATATCACAGGCATATTATTTTCAGGAGGGAAAACTTTGGTAGAATGTAGTAGGTATGGAGACTTTGCCCATCAATATGAATCGGATTTCCATGAGGATGTTGTTTGCAACAAGATTAATAAAGATTTAGATGATGACCTGGAGGAGCTCAGACATTTTTCTTTTAAAGAGTATGAAGGGGAACAAAAAATTAAAGAGGATCCTATACATGATGCTCCACATCTGCAACCTCTTAAGTTGAAGAAGATGAATATCAGGACATAAGAGAAACCAAAGCTTGCTTCTATTGGGGACTATTGGGATGATCAAACCACTTGGGAAATTTTTGATCTGCTCAAAGAATATGAGGATTTATTTCCCTGTTTCATCTCAAAATTAAAGGGAATTAAAGGAGATTTGGGAGAAATGAAAATAGCACTAAAGCTAGATGTGAAGCCAGTTAAACATCGACCATATAGATTGAATCCATGAGTCAAGGAGAAAGTGAAGAAGGAAATTAAAAAAATGCTAGTTGTTGGTCTTATATTCTCGGTTGATGAAGTTGAATGGATAAGCCCCATTGTCATCCAAGATAAGAAGGATTCATAGGAAATTCGGGGGTGTGCTGATTACCACAACCTCAATAATTCCTATGTACATGACTCATTTCCAACTCCATTTAGCGATGAATTTATCGGGGTATCATCAAGTTGATATTGTGGAAGAAGATAAGAAGAAGACCACATTCACTACCAAATGGGGGTCTTATGCTTATAATGTTATGCCGTTTGGGTTGAAGAATGCACTTGCTATTTTCTCGCGCATTGTTATTGCTTCCTTCCGTGAATATATACATAAGTTTCTTGAAGTTTATATGGATGATTGGACCATTTATAGCCTACTCAAGAATCATCCTAGTTTGTTGCACGTTATGTTTGATAGATGCAGACAAATTCAAATATCTTTGAACCTGAAGAAATGTATTTTTGTTGTGCCTTTTGGAACACTATTGGGGCATATCGTCTACAAAGAAGGAGTATGTGTGGACCTTGCCAAAGTTATGGTGATACTGAATATGCCACCACCCACTTTTATCTGACAGTTGCATTCCACTTTGGGCCATACTGGTTATTATCACAGGTTTATAAGAAATTATGCTTCCATCACAACGCCACTTGAGAAGCTTCTGAAGAAATCTGAACAATTTGTGTGGTCTACTGAATGTGATGCTGCATTTGATACTTTGAAGGAGAAACTTGCAAGTGCACCCATCTTGGTCTACCCTGACTGGAATAAGCCATTCCATGTCCATGTTGATGCATCTGGAATTTCCTTAGGAGCTATATTGATGCAACCAGGAGAAGGAAACTTGGATTATCCTATTTATCTTGCAAGCAGAAAACTTTCTACCGCGAAGAAAAAATATACTACTATAAAACGAGAGGCTTTAGTGATGGTATATTCGCTCCAGAAATTCTGACATTATTTATTGGGAGGTCCATTCAAGTTCTTCATAGACCACTCAACACTGAAATATTTAGTCAATAAGCATGTACTTGAAGGAATGATTATCAGTGGTTATTTTTATTTCAAGAATTTACTTTTGAGGTGATTTATAAGCTAGGCAGGTCGAATGTGGTGCTAGACCATTTGTCCAGGCTGGAGTTAGGTGAATTGGGGGGATCACTTGATGATCAGTTGTTGGATTCTCATTTGTTTTGTACTGAAGTTGTCCCTGATTACTTAGAAGATATTTCCAATTTTCCTTCTACAATACAATGCCCTTCTCATTATACCACTATGCAGAATAAGAATTATGTGGTTAGGGCAACATACTACCAACTTATTGCAAGATATTATATAAACTGGGACTAGACCAAGTTTTGTGTTGTTGTATTCTTGATCATGAATGTGATGGTGTATTATGGGAATGTCATGCTAGAGTTGTAGGAGGTCATGTTGGAGGAAAAGCTAATGTTCAGAAGGTCATGCAAGCTGTCCTTTGGTGGCCGAGTCTCTTCAACATATTATTTAACTTGTTGGGCAAAAGCTACTCCGGTTAAAGATTTCACAACTGATATGGTGACTCGGTTTATTTTTGAAAACCATATTCAGATGTACTAGAAGTCTTACAAGTGACTAAGGATCCCATTTCATCAATGAAACAATCCAGACTATGCTACAAAATTTCATGATAAAACACCATAGGAGCACTCCTTATCATCCGCAAGCCAATGGTGTTGCCGAAGCTTTCAATAAAATTTTAGAAAAGGGACTTACAAAGGTTTTCTCATCCAATAGAGATGATTTGGATGAACAAGTTCCTACTACTTTATGGGCCTACCGAACTACTTTCAAGTGATTGCATAAGTATACCCCTTTTGAATTGGTTTATGGCAAAGAAGTTGTTGTCCCTGCTGAGTTCATTTTTCCTAATCCTTTTATTGCTCATGCAACTTCATTGTCTGAAGATGATTCCATTCATGAACGAGTGCATGGATTATTACAAATTGATGAGTCCTGGATTCTTTCTTATTTCCATCAAACTTTTGAGAAGGAGCTGTTGGCATTATGACACAGGTTTGGTGATATGGCACACGTGTTGTCCTTGATGGCAACTCACTTTGGTGACAGATCTCAGTTCAGGCTCTCAGAATGAAGGAAAAATATATATACGCGGGTTCATCGTGACCAAGCTGCGTATACACGCGGGTTAGATGTTCCAAAGACGCGTATGTGTATACACACACTTTCACGCAAGGAAAAGCACGTACATATGGGAGCACTTATTTTTGGTCCGTGGTATTTAGTCCTTGGTATTTGAACCTATGGTTTTGGACCATAGTATCTCGTCAGATGTGTTGATTCCAAGTTTTTGCTCCATGGTACTGGTTTGTTATGGTTTTAGACCGTGGTATTGTGAAAGGACTAAGACTATAAAAGAGGAAGGAGATCTTTAGGCAAGGATCATCTGATGTATTAGACGTGCAAGTGATTGGTTTGTGTGGCTGGATCTGAATCAAGGAGGAACCTGAGCATTACAAGATAGATAAGTTCTATTGATGGGTCGAGATCTCAAGGCTTGAATAGTAATATACTTTTGTGATTTGATCTGTTATAATCTCCGCATAATTAGATCTATAAATCTGATAATCTGAGTATAACTGAAGTCTGTTTAAGTGTAAAGGGTGAATTGTCTTTTATAGATCTATATGCAGGTTCCTCTCTGCAAAGACGCGTATACACGCAGGTTCAGCAAGAGAAAAACGTGTATACGCTGGTTGACCTTGATTCAGCTGCATATGTACGCAGGTTTTACATAGTGAAGTAGCGTACATCTCTTGAAATATGTTTTAGTTGCTTCTGTGGATTACTGCAGTATTCTGGGTTCAGCATTGGTGTCTGGTTACTAGTATTATTTTCTGGTTACAACAGTTTGAGAAGTTATTGGTTGATTCAGTAGTTGTTTGTGGAAAGGAGATTGGTTGATGCACATATACTTGATGTTTGTTTGATATTCGTGGATCCATTCTGAAAATTTATGAAACGTGGTCCCTGGAAGAAAAGAGAAGGTTGTAGCCTTCTGTAGGTCAGCACCTACGTACTAGTATCTCAGCTAGTACAAGAGCTAAGAGGGTTGTAGCTCTCTGCAGGTTGCAGCCTGTGTACTGGTATAAGTCTGCACCAGTACAGAATCATTGTAAAAAGAAGTTTCTAATTAAAAGAAGATAGAGACGAATTGCAGCAGGTGGTTTTCACCGACATTGGGTTTCCACCTTATATCTTGTGTTCTTGTGTGTGATTGTCTTCTGCTCTGTTTTTACTATTCCTGGTTACTGTTTATATGACTTTGATGCACATATTAATGATCAACATCTGTAGAACACATTAAATTATAAGTCTGCATGGTATATGCGGGTTTTCTTATCTGAAGTTGCGTATATACGTGGTTTTCTCGAACTGAAGTAACGTATATGATCTGGGTGTGAAATAAAAAATATTTGACTTAATAATACTGATTCACCCCCCCTCTCAGTATTATTTCCAACAATTGGAATCAGAGTAGGTCCTTCAGAAGAAGCTTGATCGCTTGAAGGAAGATCTATCATCATGAGCAACTACGAGAGAGAAGCCTCGATCAGGCCACCAATTTTTAATAGGACCAACTTTGTCTATTGGAAGGTAAGAATTATAGCCTATCTTCAATCTCTTGGTACAGAAGTCTGGGATATCATAGATACAGGGTACACATTTCCATCAGCTACTCCTACAGATCCAGCTGGGAAGAAGCAGTATGAAACAAATGCAAAGGCTGTCAATACTCTGTTAGGGAGTCTATCTCAAACGGAATTCGTCAAGGTTATGCAGCTCAAAACCGCAAAAGAAATATGGGAAAAGATCATTTTGAGCTATGAAGGACATGAACAGGTAAAACGAACAAAACTTCAAACCCTCAGAATTCAGTATGAAAATCTCAGAATGCACAATGATGAAAGTGTGGCTAACTATTTCCTTCGTATAGATGAGATTATTAATTGTATGAAAAACTTGGGTGAAGAAATAAAAGAGGTTGTTTTGGTTGAAAAGGTTCTAAGATATTTGTCTTCTAAGTTTAAATCAAAAGTTTCTGCCATAGAAGAAAAGCAGAATCTACAGAGCCTTACCATGTCACAGCTGCATGAAATTCTAACTGCTTACGAAATGAGAAAAGGAGGACCATCAGACAGGAGAGAAGCTGCATTCAAGGCTTTAGGAAAAGGAGATTACTATGAGTTAGGACATATGTCAGAAGAAGAGGAAGAATAAAATTTTGTCAAGAACCTCCAATGGGGAACTGGAAGATTCAGAGGTAAGCTGCCTTTCAAATGCTTTGCTTGTGGAAGAGTCGGTCATTATGCTACAAAATGTCCTCATAAAGATAAACTAGACAAAGGTAAGGAACCTGTCAGATGGAACAGAAAGTAGAATAAGAAGAGCTATTACGCGCATGAAGATAGTGATAGACTGTCAAATAGTGATGAAGATGAACGAGGTAATGATGATAGATTGTTGATGGCTTTTGAAGATGATGATTTCGTGGATGCTATAAATGAAGAAGGTATTTATGAAGAAATTTCTAGACTTAAAGTTTGTTTAGAGGAAAAGAATATGATTATAGATACTCTAACATTCCAAATTGCCGAAAAAGATAAATACAATGAAAAATTAGAATGTGAAATTGTGGGACTTAGAAAAGAAATTGAGAAAACAAAAGCCCTTAATCTCAGATTTGCTAAAGGATCTGAAACTTTAGATGAGATTATCAAAGTGCAGTGTTCTCCACTAATCAAGACAGGTCTGGGATATAATGAAGAAGTGTCTCAAGCACAGCAGCCATCCACCTCCAAAATTTATCTTGATGCAACAAGGAGGAGTGAACAAATTGACAATCGACAACAAAGGCACAATGGAGATCACCAGGTAAATCAGGGACAATTTGCCTCAAGAATGGATGTCAATAGAAACTACAATCATTCGGTTGGTAGATTTGATAATCGCAGGAGTTTCTTCAATGGCCAGTGTTTCTCTTGTCATAACTTTGGTCACAAAGCAGCTCAATGTGTTGCCTATAAGACAATCATGACTAGAGAAGCTAAAAAACAAAGAAGTATGACTGGAATCATGAAAAGGACCTACAATAACTTTTCTGCTCTTGAAAATGAAATAGAATGTTCTATTTGTAACAACTTCGGTCATGAAGATTCTGAATGCAGGAGCAGGTTTCGGCAGACAACTCAAAAGGAACAAGTCTCAAGTGCCAAAACATGGAGAATGAAAGAACCGCAACCAGAAAGATGTGGGATAGCCTTATATGCAGAAGGACAGGAAAATCAATGGTATATCGACAGTGAATGTTCGAAACATATGACAGGTGATAAAGAAAAACTTCAATCATATAGTGCTTTAGAAAAGGCAAAGAAGGTCTCATTTGGAAATGACACCCCTGCGTTTATAAAAGGTAAGGGTTCTGTTCAGTTGAAGGAAAAGGTCAAAGCTGGAAATGTTATGTATGTTGATGGCTTAAAGCATAATCTATTGAGTGTCAGTCAGATGTGCGATCAAGGAACTGAGGTAATATTTCGATCAAATGGATGTAGTGTTCGTGATCTTGATATAGGAAAAACAATGATCAAAGGCATAAGAACTCTAAATAATTTATACATATTCAAAGAAGGACACCATCAATGCTATCTAAGCAAGAATGATGAACACTGGCTATGGCACAGAATATTGGGGCATCTTAGCTTTTCTCAGATAAGGAAAGCATGCAAATATCAGGCGGTTCGTGATCTTCCTGACATCAGAATTCCAGACAATACAATATGCAAATCATGTCAGTTTGGTAAGAAAACTAGAAATAATTTCCCTGAGAAGGAAGGATCAGCTAGTAGGCCACTTGAACTTGTCCTTGATATATGTGGTCCAACTAGGAAGAAGTCACCTCGAGGTGAAGAGTAATTCATATTGTTTATTGACGACTTTTCAAGGATGTGTTGGTTAGGACTCATGAAGTATAAAGATGAAGCTTTCGAAAAGTTCAAATCATTCAAAGCCTTAGTTGAAAACGAATCAGATCGACGAATCAAATGTCTCAGATCTGATCGAGGAGGAGAATTTACCTCAGATGAATTCTTCGATTTTTGTGAAGAACATGGCATAAGAAGGGAATTTTCTGCTGCAAGGACACCTCAACAAAATGGAGTAGTGGAAAGGATGAATAGAATGGTTCAACAAATGGCTCATGCTATGCTCGATGAATATGGAACTCATGCAACCTTCTGGGGTGAAGTCGCATTTGCTGCAGTAACTATTCTTAACAAGACAAATGTCTGGGTAAACGACACTCAGACTCCTCATGAACTTTGGTATGGTAAGACTCCCACGGTGAAATACTTCAAAATTTTTGGAAGCAAATGCTACATTAAAAGGACTGATGAAAATCTTGGCAAGTTTGAACCTAGAGCAGATGAAGGCATTCTCCTTGGTTACTCTCCCCATAGCAAAGCATATAAGTGTTACAATAAAAGACTTGGAAAAATTGTTGAAAGTATTGATGTAGTGATTGATGAAGAAGGAAATACCTCTAGGCAGGAAAGATCTGAAGTTTTCGAAGATGATGAGGACTATCCCTCAACGTCAAATCAGATTCATGATGAAGAAACTCATGAGGCACCAGAAGAACAAATAAGAATAGAAGAAAAGACTCCATCCAGATACGTTCAGAAGAATCATCCAGAATCTCAAATTTTGGGGCAAAAAGAGGCAGGTGTACAAACAAGGAGAACCATTTCAGAAGCTTCAAGCTATCTAGCATTTCTCTCCTCCACCGAACCACAAAATGTAAGAGAAGCATGCAAAGATGAATGCTGGGTCAAGGCAATGAATGAAGAACTTGAGCAGATTGAAAGGAATAACACTTGGGAGTTGGTTCCTAGACCAAAAGATAAGAATGTCATAGGGACAAAGTGGATTTTCAAAAATAAGCTGAATGAAAATGGAGATGTGGTTAGAAACAAGGCAAGACTTGTTTGTAAAGGATATGCACAACAAGAAGGCATAGACTTTGAAGAAACCTTTGCACCAGTGGCTAGACTTGAGGCTATAAGAATGTTCCTTGCTCTCTCTAGCTTTCAAAAGTTCAAAGTATTTCAGATGGACGTAAAATCTGCCTTTCTGAATGGAGACTTGAATGAAGAAGTGTACATTGAACAACCAGATGGGTTCATCCTTGGAAATGATCCAAATCTTGTATGCAGACTCAAAAAGGCTCTCTATGGTCTTAAACAAGCTCCAAGGGCTTGATATTTTCGGTTGGATGAGTACCTTCATCAACAAGGTTTTGCAAAAGGATCAACATACAACAATCTATATATAAAGGTTGACAATGAAAAGTTGCTAATACTTGTTGTGTATGTTGATGATATCATCTTTGGCAGTAATGAAGAAGACATGAGTCAAAATTTTGCCTTGGTAATGCAAAAGGAGTTTGAAATGTCCATGCTTGGTGAGCTCACATATTTTCTTGGTTTACAAGTCCAACAAAACAAAGACGACATTTTTTAATCACAAATCAAGTATCTCAAGCACATCTTGAGGAAATATGGGATGGAGGATTCGAAACCAGTATGTACTCCTATGGTTACAGGATGCAGTCTCAGCACAAATGATGAATCAACAACTGTACATCAACCTACCTATAGATCCATGGTTGGTAGTCTACTCTATCTAACAGGTACCCGACCAGACATTATGCATGTAGTAGGGATAGTTGGAAGGTTTCAGGAAAATCCAAAGGAAACTCATCTTCAGGCAGTGAAGAGAATTTTCAAAATACCTTCAAGGGACTCAAAACTATGGTTTATGGTATCCTAGAGATACAAATATCTCACTTCATGCATATATAGATGCAGATTTGGCAGGTAGCGTGGATGACAGGAAAAGCACTAGTGGTGGTGCATTCTCCATGGGTCCTAGATTAGTATCATGGTTCAGCAAGAAAAAAAGTTCCATTGCCTTATCTACAGCTGAAGCAGAGTATGTAGCTGCTGCATCGTGCTGCACACAACTCCTTTGGATGATGCAAACATTGCAAGATCTTGAAATCACTTGTACTCCACCTATTTCCATTTTTTGCTATAATATAAGTGCAATTAACATTTCAAAGAATCCTGTCATGCATTCAAAGACCAAGCACATACCTATCAAATACCATTTTCTTCGGGAAAAAGTGCTTGAACAAAAGGTCAAGTTGGAGTATGTTCCCTCTAAGGAACAAGTTGCTGATATTCTCACCAAACCACTACCCAGGGAGACATTTGAATACCTCAGACAGAAGCTGGGGGTAGTTGATGCATCATCTTGCTGTTGAAACCTGTTTGTTTCAGAGAAATGTGGTTGTACGTGAGTTGCATGAGGAGGATCCGCGTACATACGCCGATTTATGCAGATACAGTCGCGTATATGGTGGTTTGAAGGAAATCAGTGGGGACAGACTCTGGTTGAAGAGAGTCTGATATGGGTCTGACAAGAGACCATCTGGCACAGGTTCAGGGGGAGCAGATAATCTTCTAATAATGCATTGTTGGCATTACATTAGAAGCTCTTGGTTCAAGTACACAAGCTGTTTTGGGTTCAGGTGGATCAGCTGCAGAAGGAGAACAGAAGGAGAACATGGTTGTTGATCTGAATAGTGCTGCTGATATTAGTTATTGGTGACCTTCATAGTCTTGCTCTAAATTTTTCGTCTCTATGTCATGTATATCTTTTATTATCAAGGTCATGTAATGGCCTATTTTTGGTTTCCCCACTATGCCTGGGATGAATGATGTAATGTACTTGGTTGTCATATGTAAACTTCTGATGTATCCCCACTTGGTTGGGCGAAGGATGTTTATATAGAGTCTTTTGGTGATAGGAAGGTATTTTATGATGTACAAGTCATTGTTCTTCTTAAAGAACATCTTTTTTCAGATCTTGCCTACAGTCAGGGGGAGCATGGCCAGCATAGCAGAGCAGAGATTTCAGCATGTACTCAGGGGGAGCATAACCCTTTTCCCTTGATGACAAAGGGGGAGAATTACTTTGAGGATCTTGGGGTTGCCATCAAGTCCAAAGGGGGAGATTGTTGGCATTGTGACACAGGTTTGGCGCTATGGCACAGGTGTTGTCCTTGATGGCAACTCACTCTGGTGACAGATCTCAGTTCAGGCTCTCAAAATGAAGGAAAAATATATATACGCGGGTTCATCGTGGCCAAGCCGCGTATACACGAGGGTTAGATGTTCCAAAGACGCGTATGCATATACACTCACTTTCACGCAAGGAAAAGCGCGTACATATGGGAGCACTTATTTTTGGTCCGTGGTATTTAGTCCTTGGTATTTGAACCTATGGTTTTGGACCATAGTATCTCGTCAGATGTGTTGATTCCAAGTTTTGGGTCCATGGTATTGGTTTTTTATGGTTTTGGACCGTGGTATTGTGAAAGGACTAAGACTATAAAAGAGGAAGGAGATATTTAGGCAAGGATCATCTGATGTATTGAATATCTGAAGACGTGCAAGTGATTGGTTTGTGTGGCTGGACCTGAATCAAGGAGGAACTTGAGCATTACAAGATAGATAAGTTCTATTGATGGGTCGAGATCTCAAGGCTTGAATAGTAATATCCTTTTGTGATTTGATCTGTTATAATCGCCGCATAATTAGATCTATAAATCTGATAATCTGAGTATAACTGAAGTTTGTTTAAGTGTAAAGGGTGAATTTTCTTTTATAGATCTATATGCAGGTTCCGCTCTGCAAAGACGCATATACACGCAGGTTCAGCAAGAGAAGAACGCATATATGCTGGTTGACCTTGATTCAGCTGCGTATTCACGCAGGTTTTACATAGTGAAGTAGCGTGTATCTCTTGAAATATGTTTTAGATGCTTCTGTGGATTACTGTAGTATTCTGGGTTCAAAATTAGTGTCTGGTTACTAGTATTATTTTCTGGTTACAACAGTCTGAGAAGTTATTGGTTGATTCAGTAGTTGTTTGTGGAAAGGAGATTGGTTGATGCACATATACTTGATGTTTGTTTGATATTCATGGATCCAGTCTAAAAATTTATGAAACATGGTCCCTGGAAGAAAAGAGAAGGTTGTAGCTTTTTGTAGGTCAGCACCTACGTACTAGTATCTCAGCTAGTACAAGAGCTAAGAGGGTTGTAGCTCTCTGCAGGTTGCAGCCTGCTTACTAGTATAAGTCTGCACCAGTACAGAATCATTGTAAAAAGAAGTTTCTAATTAAAAGAAGATAGAGACGAATTGCAGCAGGTGGTTTTCACCCACATTGGGTTTCCACCTTATATCTTGTGTTCTTATGTGTGATTGTCTTCTGCTCTGTTTTTACTGTTCCTGGTTACTGTTTATATGACTCTGATGCATAGATTAATGATCAACATCTATAGAACACATTAAATTATAAGTCTGCATGGTATACGCGGGTTTTCTTATCTGAAGTTGCGTATATACGCAGTTTTCTCGAATTGAAGTAGCGTATATGATCTGGGTGTGAAATAAAAAATAATTGACTTAATAATACTGATTCACACCCCCCCCCCCTCTTAGTATTATTTCCAACAGGAGCGCTAGAAGGCTTGGCATGATCAACATATTTTGAGAAGAAGTCCTTTTTGGTAGGTGACCAAGTACTACTCTATGACAGTATGTATCACAAGCATCTTGGTAAGATTTAGATGCATTGGCTTGGTCCTTCTTATGTTGCAGAAATCAAAGATACTGGTGCTATTCAGCTTGCTCAATTAGATGGTACACTTTTCTCTACAAGGGTGAATGCCACTTGCCTGAAGCCCTATTTTGCTGCTTCAACTTCAAAATAAAGTGTCCTCTCCTTGCAAGAGTAGTAGGTAGGAGTTAGGATAGTTGTGCCAATAAAGTATTTTGTTATTTTTATAGTTTTTATTTTCCATCTTTTCCGCAAGTGTGTTGTCTTTTCAGTTGCGACCTGCCGCAACCCATTGTGGTCGGGGAGATTTTGTCGTATCTTGTATTGTCAATGTCATTAATGCCTGTATTTTCTATCATTACTCCCTGACATGTCTGATTTAGTTGCCATATCGCTTCTGTAGAGCTGTAACAAGGGTCTTTTTCACCTCTAGTTATCTCACATTACAAGTCAATCCGGGAGCGTTTTGTTATTGTAAAGGGTATCTCAATTTGAGGCTATTTGTCAGAGTAATGCTTAGTAGTATAGGTCTAAGAAATACAAGAGTAAACGGATGCTAAGCTATGGCTAAATTACTTTTGCATAAAGAAATCACACGCGGCAACTTTATCAGTCAAGGGTACGGAAATAGTAACCCATCCCTCTAGAAACTGATGAAGGAAAAGGAATTAGAGTATGGATCATGGATCTGGGAGCATAATAGCGTCTGCTGTGTCTCACGACAGCCTTGATCCTCCTCCCACACCAAACCAATGAATGCAAGTAAAAAGGAACAGCAAGAAAGCAGAATGGAACGGCAATTCAAAAATCGAACAACAGTAAAAGGAACGGCAGTAAAGAAACTAAATCTCGCGAGTTCAACACTCCCAATTCTTGGCATCAACTTACATACAAAGAAAGAGCAATCTTTTGTACAAGTAGACAGCTTAATCAAATGGAACAGCAAACCACCATAAACAGGAAACGTCAATCATATGTACACATAATCTGAAATGATCACCAGTAGTCCACACACAATGTTAATTCCATCTTCTTATGATCGTCACTCCAACCATATGTAGCTAAAACATTCCACTTATAAATTCTGTAACAGAAGTGAACAACTCAGAACAATGTTATGTGATCAATTCTGGAAATATGATGTAAACTTGTTACAAAGATTTACAAAAGGAAAACTACTGATGAACGAGTATGGAACAGCATGTAAGTATATCAGATTATTAAGAACAATAAACAAACCACACAAAGCCAAACTGTAATGATACAATCAGCCAGTGTCCGTTGGAGCCGGGCCCTTAGCTTCCAATGGCACACCGCCGTAACTTACTTCAGATGCAGGGAGAAAGTAACACCAAATATATTATATTAACGCATCGATGATAGTACAGCAAAACTAAGTCTCAAAGAGACTCGATAGTCTGAGTTTAACCAACTGTGAAGTCTGTAAACAGAAAGTAAAGATACAAGATAATCAAAAGTCCCTTAAGTCTTCAATGCTGCCCCTTTTTATACAAGTAATGGCGGAGTTAACTAAACAACAAAATAATTGAAAGTAACGATCCCTCAGGATCAAAGATCCTGAGGGATCTGTTAAACTGTTAACTCCTCTCTTTTCTCTGCCTAGCCTTCCGAACTGACAGTCCTTCATCTCGTCCCGGATTGATCTGCCTTGATTCACTCGCCCTGGTCTGGATTTTATTTGGTTTTGGAGGGACAGCCGTTATCTCCTCATGGAACTCTCGTTTTGCACCGCGCCTTCCTACTTTTGTCTTTTCCTGCATAGAGAAGATAACTATTAGTGATTGGGTCATTCGTGCTCATTCTCATTACATTCTCCTTATTTTATAACAAAGAAAAGGTTACAACTATTGCTTGAAACACCACTAAGTTATTCGTTAAAACATACCTTTCCAATGCTCTACAGCTTCCCACTTGATGAGATTTCCCCTTACCGTTAGATTTATTGTTAAATCAGGACATTGTTCCGTAGTGCCAAAATTTTCTATCATAACTCTCAATCAGAGTCACATTTATTGCACGTAATGGTTATGCTCTCTATCCTATCACCTGTTCTATTTATGCCTTCCATTCATTTCTATTTTCATCTTTTTCTGTCTAGCGCTCTAAGTTTCCGCTTTGGCTTCGTTCTTTGCTACACATGAATCCTCATTGCCTTATCGCCCCCCTATTCGTTTTGTGTATACCCCCCATTCTACAATCATGATTCGTCAAGTCAGAACTGTTGTTAATCTGTATCCTATTGTCTCCCGTATCGGCTGACAAGATGATATCTTGGTGAAATATGAGAAAGTCACTCTTGTTGATAATGACTTCTCTGATCTGTCATTGTTCCCTATGCTCCGAACCGATGTCTTTATGGAGCCCAATACCTGTCCCAATGTCTGTTCTACCTTAAAAGTAAAAATTGATTTCCATCCTTTGAAATCATCCACTCTCTTTGTTCTACACGAGTTACCTATTTTTGGCACCACTGGTGAAGTTATGCGCTACACCAAGTTTTTAATCAGTCGGCTCCATGGGGGTTCTCTCTGGTTGGACCGAGAATACCCCATCCATGCAAAAGATATTTACAGAATCTCTAGACTGTCTGCTTATGATGCCGATGCGAGCTCAACTTTTGAGAGAATTGCTAAGTGTGACAATAAGACAAATGAGAACAATTTGTACAAAAAGTATGGAACCTGTTAGAGTCGGTCCTTATAGCCCTCCGTCAGAGATCTTTTCGCTTTTGCATATCATTTTTAGGTGTCTCGCTTGTTCCACTTCGTTGCATTTCGCTAGGGGCATGCCATTGACTGACGAGGGGGTCTGGTTGTCTTGTGTTTCCTCATGCTTGTACCTACAGGGTTAGTCCAAATTCCTAAAAAATTACCAAAGTTCATCGTCATAAATAATTGGTTTCGGTAAAGAAGAGTCTTTAGTCCTAGAGTCTAGGGTTTTCAGTCCTTTGCATATATGTAATAGAAGCCTGCAGGTCATGAGGTTGGTTTCAAAGATTTTCATTTTATATTCTTTCTCAAAAAGCATTTAAAGACATTTTTAGTCCAAAACTCTGTTTTGGAACTAAAAATTGTCAAACTTCATTTTTGTAATAATTGTATTTGTTTCATCACAAGAAGATCCAGATGCAAGCCTCTGATCTTTTCCAAAGCCAAATGCCAGATCCCTGCAAAAATCAACAAAAATGATCAGTCCAAACCTCAGAAAAGCATGAGAAAATCAAAAAGCAGTGTTGTATGGAAAGACCAAAAGTGAAAAGTGCCAAACCTTACAAAGTGGGTTTTGAAATCAATTTAAATCAAATGAGATATTTTGTTTACTTATAAAAAGGGAAAACAAGTTCATTTGCATACAAATTCCCAAAGCAACATCGTGTCTAAGCGTTTGAAGGCCAAAACCTTGTTTACAAACCCGTGGACAGTGTTACAGGTGTGCGCTGTGCATAGGAAGTGCGCGCTGCGCATTGGGCAGTTTGAGCCAGTGAAAAATTACACAGGTGCTACGCATAGGAGCGTGCGCTGCACACTGGGGTTGCGCGCTGCGCATTGAATCTCAGCCATAGGAAACATTTGTCTATGCGTCCAGAACTCAACCAAACTCACTCCTAGCTTGCAAATAGGTATGTTATTGCTGCCTAGTAATGTTAGGGTGTTGGATATATGTTTCAAAGATGGGATTTAATGTATTGGGTTTTGGGAAAATGAAACCCTAGGTTCATAACAAAGGCATCCCTTAAATTGCTTTAAAAATATGTGGGTGGTTTAGTAAGATGTCCCTCATCCTCCATTGATGACAAACCAACTCCTTACTCATTTGTGCACCCTAGTCTAACATTCCAAAGAGCACACTTTGTATTTTGCTCATTTGTCAAAGGGGACTGTTGTTATAGACATTTTTGTGCCTCGCATCATGGAGCATGGAATGTCAATAATTACAGGGATCCTCAGTCCCTAAACATGTTGTTCTTACCCCTAAAAGAACAAGGTCATCAAACAACAGCACTTCCAATCAGTTCTCCACCTGAAAACACTTCAAAACAGGCTTATTTTGGATCATGTCAGCTGCTTAACTGAGCTTCTGCGCTGTAATGCAACTGTCCCACTCTGTACCTGCGCTGGAAGTCAAAAGTAATGAAGGCTACCTGCGCTGGGCGAGATTGGCCAAGTGGCACAGTCATCCTGCAAGGTGTCAACTGCCCAGGAAGCTTCCAAACTGACACTTGGTTCATAAGATTCGCCCTATGATAAGTAAGAGGTACTTGATCACCATGTGTAACCAAGGATCTCCAAGTGGACTCAAGAACTGAAGATTAACTGAAGAGGGAGAGGACACTAGTCAACTCTATGCCAGCCTCAAGCTGACTCATCCTCTCTTCTTCTCTCCTATATATAGAGCTCTTCTATGAGGTCTAAGGAGGCTGGAATTTTGTGTAAAGCAAGGAGGTGCTGTTGGATTACAGTTAGAGCTATTGGGTGATTGTTTTACTAGAGGTGAAGAGGAGAGTTCTTGCTGCTGGGGAGGTGCTGCTGGATTGGAGCCATCATTGGTTGTAACCTTCTCAGAACCCTGTTACTTCTATCAATAAAGTTTTGCATGTTCTCCTATATACTTGTATTGCATTGATGTATTGTATTTACATGTATATTTGATTCACTCTAATCCATGCATCAGTTATGAGTACTTGTATCTTGTAGTTTCCTCTCTCGTTTTGTGCAGGGCTTGTGTGTAGCTGGACCGGCAAAGAGAGCAAGGAGCTGGGAACAAGAGACAAAGAGAGAGGATCAAGATCGACTAAGCGAAGGATACCACGTTGGTTGATCATTTCTTCCCCCTCTCTGTACTTTCATAAAGGAAAACATCAAAGCTTTACTTTCAGTTGTTGCTAAAGACTGTCACCTTTAGAGTAGGGATAGGGTCATCCGCATCGGATACTTTTCCCCACAACAAACTGGCGACTCCGCTGGGGAGCCCAGTATCTTGTTGGTGTTTGTAGTATTTTGCTATTCATTTCTTGAAGAAAAGAGTACCAAATCGAAAAGCTTTTGACTATATCAAAAGCGAAGTAGAGGGACTGCTACTCTTGCTCATTTGCTGAGCAAATTCAAGATTTGAAGAGCTTATCTACAAAAGACTCTTTACTCTTTGTGATAGATCTTCATCCTCTTGATCATCCCTTAGCCTGTACTTGACCTATAGCTTTTTATTTCAGCAAAAACAGTGCATTTTTGAGCTTTTTATGACCCGGAAAACTTTGTAGACGAAACTCTCGTGTGTCAGTGCAGGCTGTCCACAGGCAGTCTGCATTACAGTGCAGGTGCTCCCTTCGGGAACTGCGCTGAGAGTCAAATTGGCAGACTAGAACCTGCGCTGGTCCAGTTAGCCCTTGTCTTGCTCGGTCTTCCTATTGTGTCTTGGCCCTGTTTGCACTTGTTTTTGACTGATTGCTTGCTGGTTATTGTACTTGCTGTAAACCACTTCTCCTTGACATTATTCCGCCTCAGTTGTGTAATGAAACTGTGAATGTTCTTTCAGTATTTCTTATTTCAGTTACAGTTTCCCATTGTGAAAAGCGAACCAGTATAGCTGTGGCCTCTTAGATCCTGAACTGTAAAAGTGTCTTTGTGATCTTAAGAGCTAGTTTTATTACTGTTCATAGCTGTTTGAGTTTGTTCGATTTGCATTTCATGGTTTGAATCTATACATTTCCTGTGTTTTTAAACAAGTCTATCATAAGGTGTCCTTTTGATTGTGGACAAGCTTGTTTATTTCTACTTGAAATTAGATTCAAAATCATACAACAGTTTCCTTTTTGTCTAGCATCAACATTAAGGATAACGAAAAGAAATACATGCATTGTGCATTTTGCATTTGACTGTATGCTTGACGATTTAGGAAGATGTGCATTTTAGTGTGTGTTCTTTGATCTGTGGAAAAAGTTGTGTCCTTCTTTTCCCTCAGGTAGATTAAGGTTTTCAAAGTTGAAAGGTTGAAAAGATTTGCTTCTCATTCTTAGATTGCATATAGGAAGTTGTATATATACATCTCGTAGCGAACCTGAAAGGCAAACTGTTAAGAAAGATCAACATTAAAATAAACTCAATTTACATAACAACGCTTTGGAATTTAACGCAAACATCTAGAGGTCTAGGTAGAGACGTGTTCCGGCGTCGTTAAACATAGTGACTGTCGATCTCTACGAAGGTGGGTGATTCCTCCTGAGAGTCGGTGGCACTAACACGGACTTGAGCTCCCGCGTACCGTCGCGTATATTGGGAGACCCCTATAGGCTTTTATCCTTTATCCTTAGGAAACCGTGTCGGCCGCCCTACTGATCGCGATGCAGTGAACACAGCATTCACGAAGATCGACCACCCGTACCGTAAAACGTATTCTGTGGTTTCGCGAAAGGTTTGGCACACCCTCTGCCTAGATCTCCAGAGCAGTTTCTTTTGGCCTTTTTCAAACTCTATAACTGAAAAAGTCCAACCGAGCATTTGTCACTTCGGGCTCGTTAATACATCGAAGGCGACTAGAGTCATCTTTAACTTTTTCTCGACTCTTAAAACATGAAAAAGCAAGTTTGTGTCTAAAAGCGTCGTTAATAAAATTTATTTTAAAGCGGAACATAATCACCTGTTATTCCCACGTTGATCTTTCAGTTGAAAAGTATGGAGCCCACCAACCAAGGAAGTAACCTTGGCGGAAGTCCAAATCCCTTCTCCTCTTGGGGAGATGTTGGTGCGCCTCATATGGCTACATTGTCGCTTCCAGGATTGACAATCGGCCTCCCTGTATGGCTCTTTTCAACTAATGTAGTCCAGATCGCCACTAATCCTGAGCATTCGAATCAACAGTCAGAACAATCTAGAACTACCCACCAGCCTTCCACTTCTTATGATACTTCCTCTGATCCTTCGTCTTCGCAAGGTAAAGCTGGCAAAAGTCAGCCTCCCAAGGAGAAGAAGGAAAAGAAGAAGAGAGAAAAGAAGCAGAAGGAGCCTCTGGTGAAGGCGACTGGGGGCAAGCAGAAGAAAGCTGACAAAAACCCACACACTGCACCGACCGGGCCTAAATCGCCATGTGTCATTTGCAAAGGGATCCATTTCCATCGTGATTGTCCTTGTATTCCCCGGATACTAAGGGACTGGTCCCCAAGGTTGCACAATCCGGTAGCATCAACCTCTGGTTGTCAAGTTGATTGCATTCCGTCAACTAGCGAGAGTGAAGGACGAAGAAGGGGACCAAGATCACCCTGTCTATTGTGTGAAGGTCATCATGCCATCCACAAATGTCCATTCTTAGATGAGGCCAAGAGAGTTTTGGAAGATCGCCCGGTGTCACCGGTGCGACTTCCACCTGGATATCAAAAACTCGCGCCTAATCCCTCGATAGTTGAAAATCGGGTTGAACCACTCAAGTGGTCAGCTGAAGTGTCGGTCATTGAGAATGAACCCACTGAATCTAGACTAGACGAAAGTCTAAAGGTCGATACGGCAGTTGGCCCGGTTCTTCCTTCAGAGGTTCCATCGTCCAATGACCCCGTCATTGAAGAGCCGTCTTCAAATGACACCGTCGCCGAAGAGTCGTCTTCATGCGACACCCTCACTGATGAGAACAAGGATGACACCATCCAGGTTCTTTTCATCAGCACCGACTCCGATGAGCATCAGGGCAATGCGCCCATTCCTTTATCGCAGGAAGGAACATCATCAGAGTCATATCCGGCCGTATATTCGGTCCCACCGCCAAGCAACCTGGTTGTATCCTTTGATTGGAATCAACTAGGCAGACCCCGGTTACCAGCCAGTGTACCATTCAGAATCATTGTCCAGATCTATAGAATGATTATGGCTGGTACTATCATTGATGAAGGGGCGTCTGTGAGTATCCTTTCCTCTGTTGCTTGGAAAGCACTGGGTTCCCCAGCGCTTTTACCTGAGTTGAGAAATCTCTCAGGTTTTGATAAAGGAACCAGTCGACCATTAGGGATCCTTCCCGATGTACCTGTTACATTGAAGGGGAAGACCGTCAGGATGAACGTGTTGGTAGTTCAAGGACCCTTGGATTATAACCTACTCCTTGGACGCGACTATATTTATTGCATGGGAGCGATAGTCTCCTCACTCTTTAGAGTAATGTGTTTTCCACATGAAGGAAGGGTGGTCAAGCTCGTAGACCAACTTTCATTTCCGGGATCTCGCATCGCAAATAGTCAAATACCAATCCTAAATGGTCTGTTCGCTCAAGATTCGCCTCCGCCCCCGGTCCTCCTTCCCGATGAGCGCGAGTGATTCGGAAAGAAAGACTAGGACCCAGGGGGCATGCACCCTGGTCTGCTTCGGGCAGAAGAAACTCCGGGTATAAGACAGAATTTCCGCAGGAGAACATGACTAGTCCGTACCCCGTCCGTAGGAAGTGGGGTTGTTCTGGAAAAATGATCTTTTGTCAAAGTTATGTGTTTGGGAATCATTCACCTTTGTCTAAAAAAATGGGCAATGCCCGAGTAGGAATTCCCTTATTACAACAAGTAGTCACCATCTTTAAATTCAAGCCTCGCCCATCGAAACATGTGTTTTGAAGGATAAGCAGGGGCAGTCTATTAAGAAGGAGACCGTATTGTTGTGACAGAGGGTAACCATCTTAGGACAACCCAATGATAGGCACCGCCGAAGAAAGAGATTGATCTGCGGCAGCAAATCGAACCGTCTTTGGAATAATAAGAAAGAGGCAAGCCTCCCTCAATAATACCAATGTTTTATCTTTGAGTAGTGTTCTTCTATTGTCATAAATAGCTGTTTGTTAAAAGTGGGCCGACGGGAAGCCTGAGTACTGCGTAAGACCCCTTAAAATAACGAGAAGACAAGTATCGTTAGCATTAGATTAGCAAGATGACAAATAAATGTGAACACCCAAAGAAAAGCAGAAGTAGGGGAGAGGAGGGGCAGCCTCGAAATTCTATCCTATACCTGGGGGCATGCAAACTTTCTGGAATGCAAGCTAGGGGCGGTTATTTATCTGGTTTTAAGATTAGCCGTTTCCAAACTTGCATGAAAGAAAGCCTGTGGGGCAAAAGTAAAATTTGCCAAAAGTGAGCACAGCTGTGGTAAGGCATAAGCTCTATAAAAATTGGTCCTTACGAGAGGCGTTCTTCATATGACTGGTATATCGAGCAGTTTTAGCATATAGTTCATGCTCGTTAAAAAATAAACGCAAATCCGAGCAGTTTTAGGACTGAATTTATGCTCGTTAAAAAATAGAAAAGTGTGAGCAAAAGTTTCCCTCAGAGTTCAAGCTCATGGAAAAAATGAACCGGTAAATAACCTTTTGAGATCGTAAATTCATCAGCCATAAGAACCTTGATCGTGTTTTCATCCATCACCTCCACTGTTCATTTGGCCGATCATTCACTTCCATTTGTGTGTTTACCTCTTTTGAGAAACAGCTGCGAAGAGTGATTTCACCTAGCCATCCTTGTGACACTGCCGTGATTGGAAAATTCCAACCTGTACCTGGAATCGGTAGCTATCCCTGTTTATCACTCGTTCCTCAAAAGACGAGTCTTCTTTCAGCTCTTTTCACTGACTCGTAAAAAATGAAAAGTTTGCCGAGTTTTGGCCTTCCAGCTCGTTAAATGACCGGAACGCTATCCCTCCTCTAAATTTGAATCTTTTTGGACCTGAGGGATTATTGCACAAAAGGATCGAGCGCTTGTCTTGTTCGGCTCGTTAAAAGTACCGAACAGCCATCCCTTCTGTATTGTTTTATACTTTTTCGGACTTAAGGGATTTGCTGACGAAAAAGGAATCATAGAGTTAACTTTCTGTACCTTTTCAGACTCTCTAAAAACGAAAAGGACCGAGTTTTCTTTGTCGTTAGACTCGTTAAAATGATTAAATAGCGACAAACTTGTCTTTAGACGAGAACGAGTTTCCCTATCGCTAGGCTCGTTAAATCATAGCGATGGGCTTGCCCGAAGGGCAGGTTATAGAACAAGCATATGTTATCCTCCTCAAGCTTGACAAAAATAAAGAGGTACTGGTCAGAAATGACTGGGGAAAAATTGGGAGAACATTCAAAGTTTAATGGTAGCAAGTCACTCTTGAACATGACACTTTTCCTCCGTACCATATCGGGTTGGGTTGTCTCATTCACCGGTCTCATCACCATGGTCCTCGCCACACCATCCACATTTGGGGTAATGCTACCGATCCATCGCATCAGTGTCGTTATATGTTCAAGAGGGGTCATTCTGAAAGTGTCAACCGTGTCCCATCCACTACCATACATTATCCTTCATCCATTCATGATCGCTACCCTGAATCATATGTCACAGTTTGTTTTTACCTCCACTAAAATCATTAGCTCCGTTCCGTGTCATTGATGTGGGATTCATTAAGGCCCTCCTTTGACGGATCGCTTCTTGTCGACTTCAACTCATTATCCAAGAAGTTGATCTAGGAACACCCCCATCAGTACTTTGAAGCTTGCATGCCTCAATGGCAAGTTTCTCACTTCCGGCGACAGGTATACATCAATGACCTTCGACCAGAAGATTTTGCGTGGCGTTCGACACCAAGTCCTTTATTCACGCCACATGAATTGTACTGCAGTACCTTGAGGGTCATCGTCATTATTGGTGATTCCTCTCGCGCTTGTTAACGGTTTTCATTATTGACCGGTAATCAAGCGATGTCTTTCCATGTTCGACTTCAGCGCAATTCTCACATGGATCAACTTGTACTTAGAGTGAAGATCGAACGAGTTTGAAGACCCCGGATCTAGTTTCATCCATCCGGGCTGCGATATATATTCAGGAAATATAAAAGCATTTGCCATGTACATCATTGCAGCAGATGATCATCCTACTCAAAGGATGATAATTTCAGCAGAAAATTATCAGTCTATCTTCAGACGATCGTCTGTCATATGTACCAAAATGTATTTATAAAAAGCTGAGCATGGGAATGCCCGCCTCAGCTAGATCATGAGAATAATGATGAATGAAAAATAATGTATTGTATTGTATTGTATTACAGGGCACTCTCCTCAGCACTGGAACGAACTTCGGATCCTCTAGATAAAGCATTTCACCCGATAAACGGCCTCATACTTTAGGGGGCAACTGTTATAGACATTTTTGTGCCTCGCATCATGGAGCATGGAATGTCAATAATTACAGGGATCCTCAGTCCCTAAACATGTTGTTCTTACCCCTAAAAGAACAAGGTCATCAAACAACAGCACTTCCAATCAGTTCTCCACCTGAAAACACTTCAAAACAGGCTTATTTTGGATCATGTCAGCTGCTTAACTGAGCTTCTGCGCTGTAATGCAACTGTCCCACTCTGTACCTGCGCTGGAAGTCAAAAGTAATGAAGGCTACCTGCGCTGGGCGAGATTGGCCAAGTGGCACAGTCATCCTGCAAGGTGTCAACTGCCCAGGAAGCTTCCAAACTGACACTTGGTTCATAAGATTCGCCCTATGATAAGTAAGAGGTACTTGATCACCATGTGTAACCAAGGATCTCCAAGTGGACTCAAGAACTGAAGATTAACTGAAGAGGGAGAGGACACTAGTAAGCTCTATGCCAGCCTCAAGCTGACTCATCCTCTCTTCTTCTCTCCTATATATAGAGCTCTTCTATGAGGTCTAAGGAGGCTGGAATTTTGTGTAAAGCAAGGAGGTGCTGTTGGATTACAGTTAGAGCTATTGGGTGATTGTTTTACTAGAGGTGAAGAGGAGAGTTCTTGCTGCTGGGGAGGTGCTGCTGGATTGGAGCCATCATTGGTTGTAACCTTCTCAGAACCCTGTTACTTCTATCAATAAAGTTTTGCATGTTCTCCTATATACTTGTATTGCATTGATGTATTGTATTTACATGTATATTTGATTCACTCTAATCCATGCATCAGTTATGAGTACTTGTATCTTGTAGTTTCCTCTCTCGTTTTGTGCAGGGCTTGTGTGTAGCTGGACCGGCAAAGAGAGCAAGGAGCTGGGAACAAGAGACAAAGAGAGAGGATCAAGATCGACTAAGCGAAGGATACCAGGTTGGTTGATCATTTCTTCCCCCTCTCTGTACTTTCATAAAGGAAAACATCAAAGCTTTACTTTCAGTTGTTGCTAAAGACTGTCACCTTTAGAGTAGGGATAGGGTCATCCGCATCGGATACTTTTCCCCACAACAACTGTTTTTGTCAATTTATTGAAAACAGAGCATTGTTAATTATGGCATGGTTTGTTTGATGCTGTGGCAAAATTACTAAAGTTTTGAGTATACATTGAAAATTGACTCTTCACACCTATATCACTCTATATTTCATAGACATCTTGACACCAAAGCCATGTCAGACACGGAGTCAGAGTATGAGCAGCAGTATGACAGTGATTCTACAGCAGAGGGTAATGTGCCACGAAGGTCTCGCAGAGGTGGCAAAGGTGGTAAGCCTCTCAGGGAAGAGCCTACTTCTTTGGATCAATTGCAGGCTTGCCCGCTTGCAATGGATTGTTTTCGTCGTCAGTCATGCTATCACTATTGTGAGCTAATTTCACAAATTCAGCATCATCGTGAATTAGCTCGTTTGTTCATTCTACATTTACATGATGGCCATGTAAACCTCGCCGGAGTTGATTTCATTTTGTCACTAGAGACTATTGCAGAGGCCACTGGGATACCAAATGTTGGAGAGCAATGGAATAAACGTCAGCAGTTAGAGAAATCTTACTATCAGCCATACATCAAACCTGGGTATATGAGGCACTTGAGCAGAGTTTTTCCTTTCCAGTACCTGAATGATCAGTTTGCACCCTTGATGAAGCTCATCATTCGGTATTTCAGTTGTGAGGGCAGATTCTCCCGTCTTTATGCGTACCATGTCCGTTTGTTGATGCATTTTACAAGGGTACGTCTGATGAACATTCCATACTTCATGTTTCGCAACATAGAGAGGATGGTTGTATTAGTACAAAGGAAGACCCCAGCACAGGAACACAGGAGTATTTATCGTTATGCGCTGATCAAGATCATAGTGGTTCATCAGTTGGCACAACAGGGTATTACTTGGGAGGATTTCATTTCTCGCAACTTTTTCACAGTGCCACAGCCACCTCCCGAGATTGTTCATGATGAGGGAGGGCCTTCACATCAATTTAACATTCCTGAGACCAAGCATGTCAGCGCTCGAGCATGTGTGACATATCAACAAGGCCAAAGGGCCTTATTTGCAGCTACACGGTGAGTATTATCTCCACATAGTGTGGAAGGGGTCTCGCCTTCTTCTTCAGTACAGGTACAGGTTCAGGACAGAGGCAAGGAGCCAATTTACGAAGAGGGCCATTCAGGTGGTCATGATATTGATGTTGCATTGAGTGATGTGGATAGGAGCTCTCCTAGCTCGAAACAAAAGACCGAGATTGATAGATTGAATGAGAAGTTGCTGAAGGCAGAATGTCGGATCAAATACTTGGAGCAGCGCAATAAACAGTTAGAGGACGAGCACACACTTATAGAGCTGCAACGAATCCGTGAAGACCGTAGGTTGGCCCGTAAAAGACCGGGTGATTTGACACCTGTTGCGCGGCAATTTGTGCTTGAGAAGGTCAACCGACATTTGGAGGGGTTGTTGGCGAAGGCCAATAGAGACAAAGACTTGCTTCGTCACATGAAGAATCATTATTGGGCTCGCATGCATGTTTGCAAGGCAAAAATGAAGATTTTGCAAAGGAGGTTGAGCAAAGCACTAAAACGGCGAAAGAGGCTAGATCCACTTTGATTTTTGGCCGAGGCTTCGCTGGCTGAGCATAATGCATGATGGAGGGTCTTCACTCCAAAATTGAGCGAATTCGGAGAAAATTTTTGGTCCTAAAAACAGTTTTTTCGGCTCAACGCGCAGCGCGCATGCGCGCTCGCTTTTGATTGGGACACTTGCTGGAGAAAAACCTTATATTTTTGGGTTTTTCATGGTGAATTATACATGCTCAGTTATTGCCGAAGCATTTCATCAAGTTCTGGACGGTCAAAAGGCACAAAAACACCATGAAAACCACCTTGCTGCCACCTTTTGCAACAGCAGGAAGTACCTCTGGGAGAATGCAGTTTTGAGGGGGCAAATGAGCTCCAAATTGGGAAATTCCACTTGGGTTGGAAAGTAGACATCCAGGGCTTTCCAACGAGCTATCGTGAGCTCAATTTGGATGCCGGGAAGTGCCTCAAAATCAGCCTGAAAAGTGCACTGCGCATAGAGATCAGGGCGCTGCGCATAGAGGATTTTGGCCAATTTTTCACCTTCCAGCTCAGAATTTCGGCCAGTTTTCACCAGTTTCACTCCTTGATGTGATTTTTGACTCAACATGATGTAATTTGATGTATGTAAGGTAACATGGCACTTATCTACCTTCTTCTAGATGATACATTCACAAATTAGCAAGAAATTAATGTAATGAATCAGTTTCCTTCTTTTTAGAGGCAGGTTGTTTTGGTCACCTAGATTCTTGCTCCATGTTTAGAATTTGTTCAAACTGATCCTAGAAGGAGGAGCTCGAATCTTAGAGGTTAGGGAATGAGGTTAGTTTGATCTATATATGTAAATTTTCATTTAGTAACACAGGTTGGACTCTTGGGGAAGAGGCTTTGAGACTTTATTGTACATTTTACTTCAGCATTTTGGCAAAGGGAAGACCAGGGTTTTGCAGCACTGTTTGGAATTCATGTGGCTTTATGTCTTGATGGTGTGCTTCTTTCAGTACTTGTAAGTTTGTTATGTGTATCATTTTCCTTCTCTCATCTTCTGCAATTGAACAAATGAAGTGTTAAGGTAGAATTCATAATCTGTAATGCTCTGCCTTTAAGTTTTTTTAATATCCTATGTTTTCATCTGTTTAAGGAGAATCCTTGAGGTTTTCTTGCTCTCCTTAGATCCTTACCTGTTTGATCTATTCACCTCATTGCTTTTAAGGCATCAAACAATTGCCTACCTTGCTCCAATCAGACCTCTGCAGAAACTGTGTCTCATCCCCGCACCCAAAATTGCCTTTCCCTTTGATTCAACAAAAACCCCAAAAAATCACCTTCAAACCTCTGCACTTAATACCTAGCCTAAGATTAGTTACAAATTCAGTCATCTTGAGCCTCATTGATTATATTTTTCTGAGATTGACCCGGAGAGAGCCCTCTCATGTCCTCGTAGGGCTAGCTACGAGGCTAAGCGTGGTTTGATGTTGCCTTGAGTTTTGCCTTCCTCAGCCTGGGGCAAATTCGAGTGTTAACAGAACCACCAGAAAAGGGCGTGAAGTTGTTCTTGACATGATCAACAATATGCCAGTTCGAGTTGCTGCCACCATCATCGCTACCAAATTCATGCGCCATTTTACTAGAGGAGAATGTTCATTGGATGCCCTATCTGTTGTAGAGGCTTGTGTTCATGGGAGCCAACTGAATTGGTCTAGCTACCTCCTTACTGAATTATTCGATGTTTCTCATGATGTTTATACCCGACCCACTTATTTTATTTTTGGTTATCTTCTTATTCCACTTGCTATGTATAAATGGTGCACTCTGGAGGTCGAGATATCGCCACAGTTGCAGAAGGTGAACCTCTTGCATATGCTTATGCACCTTGGTGGAATATTGAAGACACCGTCAACAAAGAATTTAATGATCTTTCCTTCGGTCATTGGTTCAACAAAATGGATGTGGTGACCAGAAGTATTTCACGAGTGCCACTTCCTCTGCTCGACCAGTACGCTCATCAAGTCTGGTTTGGTATAAGTCATAGTTCATGTTATCTCTGACTGTTGCATGTTTGTTCTACCACTTTCGCTATGCAGAAGTTGTCATTCTACATCAAGGGGAACAATTTCCATAATGAAGTCAACACTTGGACAGGAGTCCTGCCATGGAAGAAAGATGGGAAGCACCTATATAACTTTGATTCAATGAGACCTGTTGTGATACCCCTTCATCCTCACACAAGCACGCTAGAGATATGCAAGAAGATATCCAACTCCTACTGAAGAAATCCAAGGAGTTTGTGAACTCATCCTATGCTACTTGGACTGAGGTAGGTTCTCTAGTTGAGCAAGCTACTCAGATACATCAAGTTTCTCTTGTATCCACTATACCACCCGCTATCACAACCACCATTCCACCCGCTACCTCCTTGATTTCCATTTCCTCTCACCAATGCCGCTGCGATATTCGTGCCTCCACCATTATTGATCTTGATTCCAAGCCCACATCCACCGTCCCTACTATCCCCATTCTTGAGGAACAACATCTATCCCTGCATACAACTTCCGATGAGACACCTCATTCCTTAGAAGCCACCTTATCTGACCATCCAATTCACCCATCGTCCCTGATGAGCCGAAAGATATGGAAACTGACTCCACATTTTTTTTTTATCTCGACTAGTTTGCCTATTGATACCATTCCCCCACCATCAACCACCCCTCTTTTTGCCGCTACCTCATCTCATCCCTCTTCTTTGACCACTTTGCTCGTCTCTGTTGAACAAGTTGCCGATTTCATGAAAGATCCTGAGCAATATCGTAGGTGATCTCACTTGTCACCCAACAACATGTTCTCATTGCTTTCATTCTGGCCCCTGTTCTTCACCGAATTTCCAAAAATCAGAAGAGTGCTCTACAAAGAGAATCTTCACCATAGGCTCAGTGAGAGTGCTCAGTTTCTAGCGTTGGCATTATGATGCATGTGTTGTCCTTGATGGCAACTCACTTGTAATAGAACAAGTATATGATAACTAGATGAATCTACAGGTCAGATTAGAGGTGACAGAATGATGGAATAGAATAATGGGTCAAAGGTTTACAGATCAGAATCAAACACTTGATACGGGAAATTGTTGGAATTATGAATTAGGTGTTGTACCTAATGGCAACCTACTTGATGAGTAGTCCTTGATGACAACCTATTTGATGAATGGACTACTTGATAAAGTTATAAATAGGATGTGACAGAATGCATGGCAGTTGTGTTTACAGGCGTGACAAAATGTTGGGAAGTTTAGAGGAATCAATTCAGAAATGGTAAAGTGATGGAAACTCACTGATCCGGATTTAAACAGGAACGCAACAAATTACAGAGATAACCATATACACAAAGATGCAGCGGAAATAATACTTCATTTCATTAATGGAAAATACTGAAATATGCTTACAACCAGAAATGGAAATAAACCAGCTAGGGCGATGGTAGCTTATCTCTGAGAAGAGATGTGATGGCTACATGCCTCTAAACTGTGTTACAATGAGGCTCGAAGGCCTATTTATTGTTGAGAAACAATGGAAAACCCTTAACATTCCAAAACCTAACCCTAGGAGATGAAACGCCAAACTGTGGGCCCCGTTTGGGAGTAAATTGGTACATCAACTTCCCGGAGTCGTAACTTTGGCATATGATCTCCGTTTGACGCGTACAATAGCTCGTTAGAAAGATCTATCCGAGTACTACCACTTTGGGAGGCAACATCGGTCCATGGACCCATGTTGCCCCAGATTCCCAAAAAAACGTCGTTTAGGGCCTCAAAACGGCTCCGGAAGTTCAGGACCTGAAAAACTGCTAAAAATAGTAAACTGTGCTACAATTAAGGAAACTGAAAATGCTGAGAAAGACAATGGTGGGGGTCCAGGTGGACTTGGCAGGTGGCCACCAATATCCACCTAGATCATTCCTCCCCCCTTAGGAAGCAATGGTCCCCATTGCGTTGAGCTCCTCCATGAGATGAGGAAACTTCTGCTGAACTTGTTCCCTGGTGAGCCACTTGCCCTGCTGAAGGAGTTGGCCTGCTTTGACAACTCGATACAGTTGGATATTCTGTTGGCGAGTGTTCTTGATCTGTGTGTCCATGATCCGATCAGTTGCAGCTTGTTCCATGCAATTTGGATTTAATTCTGTGGGTTTGAGCTGTTCTGCAATGTCGGATGTGTCTAGCAATGGTGGAAAGTATGGCCGAAGGCGGTCCACATTGAACACTGGGTGCAGGCCAAGGAATGGGGGAATGCTGAGCTCAAATGCATTGTCTCCCATAGCCTTAGTAATGGTGTAAGGACCATATCGGAGTGGTCTCAATTTCCGATAGGCTCCAGTAAGGCGTTCCTTTTGCAAATGCAACCAGACATTGTCGCCCACCTGAAACTTGTGTGGCACCCGGTGTTGATCATGTCGCTGCTTGTACTTGGCATTTGATTTCTCAAGAATGTCATGGACCTGCTGGCGAATATGTTGGATGCGCTCAATGAAGCTGGTGGCCTTATCTGTTTCGGACTGGACATGAGCTGAATTCATGTGAGTAGCTGCAAGGGGCATGGCCACATCAATGGGACATAGTGGCTGGAATCCCAAACCCACCTGAAAAGGGCTATGTCCAGTGGAGCTGTGAAGAGCTCGGTTGTAGCTGTGCTGAACATAGGGGAGGCTCTCGTCCCATGTGCGTGGATGCTTTGAGTTATACATGCGCAGAATGTGCACAATCATCCTGTTGACAACCTCTGTCTGGCCATCAGTTTGAGGATGGAAGGCTGTGGACTTCGTGAGTTTGGTGTCCAGCATTGACCAGAGACTGGACTAAAATGTGCTGAGAAACCGACTGTCCCGATCTGAGATGATAGACTGTGGGATCCCAAAGTGCACCCACACTCGTTCAAAGAAGAGTTTAGCAGTGGCTTCTGCTGTGATATTATTCTTGCAGGCCATCATAATGGCCATCTTCGAGAACCTGTCGACGACCACAAAAACACAGTCATTTCCATGCTTAGTGGAAGGAAGGCCTGACATGTAATCCATGGAGATGGATTCCCAAGGTCGACTAGGGGTAGGCAACGGGGTATAGAGGCCGTGCTTCTTAATGGTCGGTTTGGCAATGGCACAGGCAGTACATGATCGGATGTACTTCCCAACATCCTGTCGAAGATTCGGCCAATAGAAATAATTTTGCAGTACTGCCACTGTTTTCTCGACCCCGAAATGCCCAGCAGCCCGACTGTAGTGTGCTTCCCAAATCATCTTGGCACGCTCGCTTGAAGGAACACAAAGGTGACCGAGGTGGCATAATAGGGCGTCCTGGAGGTGAAAATCTGCAACATGCCGACCCTCCAAGAGTGTCTGGTATGTGTGGCCGAATTCTGGGTCGCTTTTGTAGAGAAGTGGCCAATCAGAAGTCTCGTGCCCACAAGAGTTGAGCACGGTGGTTAGCGCCATGATCGGTGGTCGACTGAGGCAATCTGCAACATTATTGGTGCTGCCCTTTTTATACTTGATATTCAAGTGAAGCTGTTGCAGGTATGTAGACCACTTCTGATGGCGATCATTCTGCAATTTCCCTTGGGTCTGTATGAACTGCAGAGGTCGGTGGTCTGTGTGGATGACCGTTTCCTTCCCCAAAATGTAATGCTTCCATTGTCGGCAGGCCTGTACAATGGAATACATCTCTTTATCATAAGTGGGGTACTTCTGTACTGTGTCTCAGTGTTTCACTGTGATATGCCACTGGATGTCCATGTTGAGTAAGGACTGCCCCAATAGCATAGTCAGAGGCATCTGTCTCGACCTCAAATGGTTGTTGTAAATCTGGTAACGCGAGCACTGGTGCCGTGCAAAGGCGATCCTTCAATTCCCTGAATGCCTTCTGTTGAGATTCAGACCAAAAGAATTTTGCTTTCGCCCCGCCCTTGGTGACTTGACTCAAGGGCCAAGAAATATGAGAAAACCCCAACACAAACCTGCGGTAGAAGTTGGCAAGACCTAGAAAGCTGCGGAGCTCTGTTAGAGTGGTTGGAGAGGGCCAATCCCGAATGACTTGGATCTTGGCCGGATCGACATGCACCCCCTGTTCATCAATGATGTATCCCAGATACTGAACCTGGGTCATGCCAAAAGTGCATTTCTCCAAATTGGCACATAGCTTGTGTTGCCGCAGTGTTTGGAGAACCTGTCGGATGTGGTGGAGGTGCTCTTCCCAACTCTGGCTGAAGATCAGAATGTCATCCAAGTATACTACTACAAAGGAGTTGGTGAATGGCCGCAAGATGTCATCCATTAGCCTCATAAAGGTTGCAGGAGCATTCGTCAATCCGAAAGGCATGACCAACCATTCGAAGAGGCCCTCCTTGGATTTGAAGGCAGTCTTCCACACATCGGAGGGTTCGATTGGTACCTGGTGATATCCTGACTTCAGATCGATCTTGCTGAAATATTTCGCCCCCTTTAGTTGGTCTAGGAGGTCATCAATCCGCGGGATCGGGTACCTATTACGGACAGTGATCTTGTTCAGCGCCCGATAGTCAATACAGAGTCTCCACGTCCCATCCTTCTTCTGTACCAACACGATCGGGCTCCCACAGGGCGATGAACTCGGACGGATGTGACCTTTCTGCAGGAGCTCCTGAATCTGCCTCTTGATTTCATCGTTCTCCAGAACGGAGCGCCGATAAATTGGTCCATTGGGTAGCGGCGCACCTGGGGTCAGATCGATGGAGTGCTTGACTTGACAGTGCAGAGGAACCCCTGCCGGGGAGGTGAAGATGTCCTCGTACTCCTCCACAACCTTGTCCATCTGTAGTTGTCGTGCAGAGGGGCCCCGTTTGGAGGCAGCGGCCACTGTCTTCTTCTTTCCTTGAGGGCGTATCATCAGGAAAACAAATTTCCTGGTTTTGGAAATGATCTTACTGCATTGTTTTGCAGTAATCAAAGAGAGGGCGGCAGGTGGTGCTACCTCTGGTATCCTGAACAACTTATTTCCCAATGTAATAATAACAGCACGGGGCCTTGATTCATACACAGCATGTCGCTTCCACAAGTATGGTTGTCCTAGTAATACATCACAAACTTCAAGGGGAGCAATGTCACACAATACCTCATCCGTGAAGGGCTTGATGTTGTATGGAAGGCGACACTGCTGGCTCACGCGAAGATCTCGTCCTTGGTGAAGCCACCCAATGGTGTATGGTTGTGGATGTGCTGTGGTCGGTAAGCCCAACCGCTTCACGACCTCTGCCGAAATGAGGTTCTTTTGACTCCCGCTATCAACAATGAACTGTATCGGGGAGCCCTTTACCCACATCTGGGAGTGGAAGAGACGCTCCTCCTCCTCTGGATCTTCGGGTTCATTTTTCTGGATCTTTGCGGTAGCAACAGTGGCGCTGGGATCCGCATCAATGATCTGCTTCCCTTTTTCATACCCCTTATCGGGTTCTGACTCAGAGTCGGAACATGCATCTGATTCTGAAACCTTTAGCTCAGCCACCAGTGACTGCTTGGCCCGACACTCACTTGTGTTGTGAGTGGAGCTCTTATGGAACTCACACCATTTTCCAGTGTCCTTTTTCGGCTTCGCGGCGCTGTTCTTTGCTTGCGGCTTCGGCTGGTTGTCTTGGGCTGTCCCGCCTTGGCTTTGTCCTTTGCTTTGTGGTTTAGGGGCACCTTTCCCCTGCTTTGGATTCGCAGATCCAAAGTCTCGCTTCTTTTGTTTAAACTTCTGCTCGACCTTGACGGCATATCGGTATGCTGCGCCGAGCGAGGGGATGTTTAGGAATTGTATTTCTTCCTGGATGTACTTGTGCAGGCAGCCACGGTATTTGAGTATCAAATGTTGCTCCGAATCCTTGATACCCAACTTGGTGCGAAGGGTATGGAAAAGATTGGTGAACTCCGGCACGTCTTGGTCCCTTCCCTGCCGCAGCGTGGTCCACTTTATGTATTCATCCTCATAGCTTCCGATAGGGTAGTACTGCTCCTTGATGGCATCCCGGAACGAATCCCAGGTGGGTGCGGCTGAAAATAGTGAGCCAGTACTTTCATCCTTCTGCTCGCAGTAGGTTTCCCACCAGTCCTTGACGTGGGGGGCTGCTTTGAGAAGAGCAAAAACAATCTTTTCCCGACTCGAAAATTCATGAACAGAAAAATAACCCTCTAGCAGATTTAACCATTTATCTACGGCATCTGCGTCTATCTGACCCTCGAATATGGGGATTTCAAAATTAACTTGTACCTTAAAGGGTGTGGCATTTCCAGAGTAGCTGCTGGAAGCCGATGCGTTGCTTCTGGGTAGCCGCTGAAGGATCTGGGCAAAGCTGTCCATCATCGCGTTCCGTTGTCGCTCGAGGGCTTCTTCGAGCAAGATTTTGATGGGATCTCCTGCCCCCTCGTCTTTCTTCTCGTCCGCCATGGGAGGCCGTCGGGATTTGCGAGGCTGGTCTTGCAAAGGTTCAACCAGTTCAAGCCCTAACTCCTTATATCCCGACCTTGTTGGGGACATGCAAAGAAAAACAGAGAAAAAGCAGACCGCTCTGATACCACTGATCCGGATTTAAACAGGAACGCAACAAATTACAGAGATAACCATATACACAAAGATGCAGCAGAAATAATACTTCATTTCATTAATGGAAAATACTGAAATATGCTTACAACCAGAAATGGAAATAAACCAGCTAGGGCGATGGTAGCTTATCTCTGAGAAGAGATGTGATGGCTACATGCCTCTGAACTGTGTTACAATGAGGCTCGAAGGCCTATTTATTGTTGAGAAACAATGGAAAACCCTTAACATTCCAAAACCTAACCCTAGGAGATGAAACGCCAAACTGTGGGCCCCGTTTGGGGGTAAATTGGTACATCAACTTCCCGGGGTCGTAACTTTGGCATATGATCTCCGTTTGACGCGTACAATAGCTCGTTAGAAAGATCTATCCGAGTACTACCACTTTGGGAGGCAACATGGGTCCATGGACCCATGTTGCCCCAGATTCCCAAAAAAACGTCGTTTAGGGCCTCAAAACGGCTCCGGAAGTTCAGGACCCGAAAAACTGCTAAAAATAGTAAACTGTGCTACAATTAAGGAAACTGAAAATGCTGAGAAAGACAATGGTGGGGGTCCAGGTGGACTTGGCAGGTGGCCACCAATATCCACCTGGATCACTCACATTGTAACAGGTCAATTCATAGGTAATAGAGTAATGGAACAAAAGAATAGGATGATGGGACAAAGGATTGTAGATCAGAATCAAGAAATTGAAGAATGAGAATGTTTTAAGTTGTATACGTTATTTAACCTAGTCCAAGTTGCGTATACACACGAGTACAAAAAATAAAAGCGCGTATACGTATGCACGTAGTTTCACAGAAGAAAAAAGCACGTATGGGATAAAGAATTAAGGTTAAAGAATAGCAGGGGTTCCTACCATGGTATTGGCCCATAGTAATGAGAACAGTAAAGAATATTGATCCTGTTAAAGAATACCATCAACATAACTATGGTTTTGACTCGAGGTATTGAAAAAGGCTAAAACTATATAAGGAGGTGAAGATCAAAGTGTGAGGGTGTGAAAGTGATGAAAATCTTATGAAGAGTTAGATCAAAAGAAAATATGCATGTTATGGGTTTTTGATGCTTTGCTTGATCTGAACTAAGTATGCACCTGAGTGGTTGATGATGGATAAGATTTAATAGATTTGAAATAATTATGCACTAATGTTGGATCAAGATCATGAGACCTGAAATGACTTATCATTATATGATCTGATAATGGATAGGCTAGATCTGAGTGCTAACACATGTTTTATCCTTTAAATTCTATGATCTGGGTATATATGAAGCCTTGAAAAGCTACGAAGTTATAATTCATTATTTGTAGATCTATACGCAAGTTCACCTCGGTGAAGGCACGTAAACAAGCGAATTCGACACTTCCAAATAGCGTTTGCAAAGGAAGGGCTTCTTGTTCAGAAATGACTGGTCTATCTGATGAATGTTATTGTTTTACTGCTATTTGTCAATGATGTCTTCATTAAATTTGAAGTTAAACTAATTGTATAAGGAGATTGAATCTGGCTGACCAATTGATTGATTAAGAAGGGTGGTCTTTGCTGCTATTTGTTTAGAACTCTGTAATATGAAAGTAGATCTTCAGAATGTCTTTGGTTAGTACAGATTTTGGTTCATAAGTTTTATGATTCAATATCTTTAGAGGTATACGCAGGTTGGGTTACCGAAAGTAGTGTATACACGCAGGTTGTCCTCATTGAAGTAGTGTATACATTCTGACATATGATTTTGAGATTGTAGTTGGTTCTGGTTGTTGATGCAGTGTTCTGAGTTCAATTCTGTGTACTGTCTACAGTGATTTGAGTGTTCCAGTCGACTAGTTGAATTTTGATTAAGTATCAGTTGATTCAGTTGTATCAGAAATTGATGACTGGGTGATTCAGTTGTGTCAGAGGTTTCAGTGATTGTTTGATTCAGTTGTGTTAGAAGTTTCAATGATTGGTTGATTCAGAAATAAGATGATTGGGTTTCAGTTATGTCAGAGATTGATGATTGGGTTTCAGTGATTGATTGATTTAGAAGTGTCAGAGATAAATGACAGTGTTCAATGATGAGTTACAGTTTGATTTTTGATATAGAGCTTAAGTGTTGATAATGGGTTCAGTATTAAAATTTTATGAAACGTGGCCTACATATTCTATTGATGTGTACCAGGAGTATCCAGTATGAAAATTTATGAAACATGGTCCCTGGAGAAAGAGTGAAGTTGGTAGCCTTCTATAGGCTGGTGCCTATGTACCGGTAATCATATTAGCCAGTACAAGAGCTAGGGGGTTGGAGCTCCGTTCTAGTAGTAGTTAGAGAACAAGTGAAGGTTGTAGCCTTCTACAGGTTGGATCCTGCGTATTGGTACAAGTTTATGCTAGTACAAGAACCAGGCGGTTGTAGCTTCTTCTAGTAGAATTTGGAGAATTAGTGAAGGTTGTAGCCTTCTGAAGGTGGGTGCCTACATACTAGTATGAGTCTGTGCCAGTACAAGATTGTAAACAACTTTTTCTTTATATTAAAAAGAAGACAGAGACGACAGCAGTAGGTGGTTTTCTCCCGCATTGGGTTTCCACCTTAAATCTTGGTGTTCATGTGTGTTGCTTATGTGTGATGGTTTATTTATTACAACACATGGTTACTGTTTATCTAATGTTTAATAAAGTACTGATGCACTAGCTGAAGACAAACATATGATGAATTAACTGAATCATAAGTTCATGGATATACGCTAATTGTCTTACGAACAATCGCATACACATGTAGGTTCCTTTTAGTTAAGTTGCGTATAAAAATATGAATATGAAATGTAAAAATTTATTGATTTGAAAACACTGATTCACCCCCCCTCTAAGTACTTTTCCTAACAGCTAGTGACCAACCACTGCAATAACGACTTGCACCAGGAGACACAGTTTCAATATACACCCTCAGCACATGGTATTCGCTGCAATTGTTCTAGTTTATTCATGATGTTGTCTCTCAGTTGGAGAATCATTTAGTTCAGATAGAGACTCAGTGTCAGATATCCAGGCGACCTGTGATGAACAAAAACAACAACTCAACGTTACCATCGCAGTACAAACGCAGTTGTGCCTTGAGAAAGATGGATTAGAGACTCGGATAAGTGACACTCATTCTTAATTGTAGTAATTGTGGCCTACTTTTTCTCCCTATGCCGAAGAACAGCTTGAAGATCTCACTGCATGCTCCCCTACCAAATGTTGCACTTTTGTTGAAGAGGTGTGTAAACATTTTTTTTCCAAAAATATCGAGCTTCGGGATACTGTCACCGCTCTGCAACAATATTCATCAACTTTAGTGCTCTAGTGAGATCATATCACTAACAAGATTCAGATAGCCACCTCTGTCTGCACCAGAGTCCCAACAAATGTTCAACCAAATTTCAGATTGAAGTTGCGTTCTTGTGAAGAAGAATTCAACTATTGATCCCGTTAGGGTCCTATAATTTTTATAGGATTTCTTGATTATAGCTGATGATTATTATATTTGAAATGTTGTAAATAATATTTCATCCTCAAAATTATTTCCAAGAAGGGGTCAAAAAGATAAAATGTGGTTAATTTTACATGAAATCCTAATATTTGAGTTCATTATGTCTATATCCAAAGTTCAGAGGAATTATGTATTATAACCAAAGTTTTCTGCTCATGTCATAAGGGTCAAAAATGACAAAAGGAGTTTGTTGCTTGTGGTTAAGTCTCGTGCACCATCTAGCCACCTGATCGTCACTCCGTCAGATCAATGGTCAACAAGGTTTTTCGGTCCCCCCTTGCCATCCTACCTTTATTGGTGGGGGGGGGGGTGGGTTCAAAAAATTGGTTTCCTTCCTGTCAGTCCCACCCTTACGTGTCACCTCCATGTTATTTCACACCCCCCCTCACAAACCACTTACATTTCAACCCCCCTCCAAAATCCTCCAACCTTCTCCCCCTTTCCCGCTAGCTCTTCCCGCACGCTCCCCTCCACGCATATCCCGACACTTGGCCATGTCCATTACGTAATTAACATTTGACCTCGCTGTCACTCCCACACCACCCACTGCCTACCACTTGGAATTTTGTCCCCACTCACCTCCACGTCGTGTCTCCACATCATCCCCTACCTCCATGTCACCTCCCGCCTCCACATTATATGTCTGTTTCATGGCCAAGTAAAACTATGTTTTTTCCTTATACAACACAATACTTTAAAACATGGTTTACAAACAGCTGAGAACAAATTTTCAAAAACTGAAAGAGGCTTTTCTTATAACATACTCATGTACAAAAACTTGTCTCGGTTTTCTAACAGATGTTATCATTTGGGAGATTTGGATGAATCTTTGCAGGTATATTTTCCCGAATTTTCCTGTTTTTAGTCAGTGTTTTCAAATGCAGTTTCTGAGCAGGTGGAAATGAATTTTCAAAACTGAAAGGTTTTTTGTTTCCAACATAATCATTTACAAAAATTGCTGTCAGTTTTATAAAATATATTATGGTTTGGGACATACAAAGGGACCCTATTTTTCAGAATTTCGGGAGGAAAAAGCTCAAAGACAGTTAGTGACTTGGATGCCACCTCATCAAATAAGAGTTGCTATCAAATTTGAATTGCTCTTCTTTGTCACCAGCAATCCAAAAATATAGTGCCAAGTAGATTCATTAGTTTTGAATGTCCTATATTTTAGTTCTATTTGTGTAAGACAGTTTGAGATATTTGTAAACAAATCTTGATATTTTTTCAAGATATTTTAGTTTAGAATTTGTATAAATACTTCACAGTTTGAAGTATTACATGTTGATTGTTGATTGTTGAATATAATTTCCTCTGCGAATTGTAATTTTCTAAGTTGTTGGAAGCATCAATAATACAAGGACATTCTTCACAGGATTCATGTGGTGTACAAATTGGTGATGTTTTTCTCCTGTTTATGTGTTTAATCATTGTCTCCTTTCTCTGTCATTTCTGAAAATCTTAATTACATAATAGAAACTGTGACGAATAGGATATGTTATACAGAGCACCCTATTCTGGTTGTTAGTAATTTATATGTTTTTTGCTGAAGTCAAATTAAGGAATTCTTCATTGCTCCTTAGTTTCTATTGAATCTTACATTTCTTCCATTTCATAATCCATTTAAAATTTTGAAAGATCCAACTAGTGCAACCTAGCTTGCCCAATGAAACTCCTTCAAAATTTGATGCAGATGCAATTAATCATTAGACTCCATAACCCAATGGAATTATAACAATTTAATCAACCAAGCAATCCAATAAAAAACAATCATTATAGTAATAGCTAGCCTAAAATTCACATAAAACATAGCTAAATTTTATAGAGAGATCCCTCTCTGAAGCTGGAAGGGATAGTTCCCAGCTTCCAAAGTGGTTTTGATGCTGTCCTATGTGTTTACCCCCTCAACCTCAAAAATACAGAATGACAAGATAGTGGCGACCATACTGGGGACCGAACCTTTCAGATATCCCAGAAAAGTGTATCAAGTTCCAGATCTGAGTACTGACGGTGGATAGTGATCAGACACAAGAAGGTTATATCATTCATCTGGTGACTCCATCTTCAAAGTATCCAGAGATTCAAAGTTTCTAGTGTGACTCCACTGTCTAAGAATCCAAATTTATAGAAAACTCATGGTGACTCCACTGCAAGTTGATCAAATTTCTTGCTAAACAAGATGACAGGTTATGTGGCAAATCCTCTATCTTGTGCAGTTTTAAAAGAAGTCAGGGATGAATTAGCCGATTTTCAAATTGATGAATATTTTTTAATGGTCGCGTCTCATTGTTTGAAATTAAGCAAATTCTATCCTGAAAGTAAAGTTTATTTTCTTGAGTTAGTTGTTGAAATATTCGAGAAGGATATTGAACTTTTGGATTATCAGATTCAGTCCTATAATTTCCAAGATCCTAAACAATTCTTGGAAAATATTCCTTCTCCAAAACAAGAGGAGATTGTATTGCCTTTTGATTTGTAGATTGCTGAGAATTATGTTTTTGAGTACAAGACTGAAACTAAACAGTGGGAATCAAGGTTTAACCTTGAGAATACAACTGATGAAATCTTCCATGCTCAATTGGTAAATGAAGGCCTGCAAGGTAAACTAATTAATCATTCCTTTACTGATCCTATAGCAAACTACACGGGGGTTCTTTGCAGCTCAAGTGTTCAATCATGTTTTCATGACCAGATCCAACAACATTTGCCATTGCACCCTACAACTTTGATTTTATGGACAAAAAGTCAAGATGTCCTTTTGATTGTGATAACAAACAGTGAAGCAGCCCACTCGTTTCAGCAGCTACCTGACTAGCTTCATTGGAATTTTTGTCTTATTTGATTCAACATATTTTTTAGCAGTGTAGAGTAGGTAGCAGTGTGCAAATAAGCTCAACACTCTGAGCATCTTTTTCAAGCATTATTGTCAGTTTCAGTTTCAGATTGCAGTACATTTAGTTCAGTGTATATTTCAGATTTCAGTGTGCATAATGGTTTTAATTTCAGTTTGAAGATTTTCAGTCACAGAGGTTTTTATGACAGAGTGGGTTTCATATTTGGGATCAGCCCAATGGATCAAGCTACTAGTCTACGGTGTTCTTGACACTTCACCAGGAAGTACCATCCCTAGCTGGAGCCACTGTTAGGGTCCTATAATTTTTATAGGATTGCTTGATTATAGATGATGATTATTATTTTGAAATGTTATAAATAATATTTCATCCTCCAAATTATTTCCAAGAAGGGGTCAAAAGGATAAAATGTGGTTAATTTTACATGAAATCCTAATATTTGAGTTCATTATGTCTCTATCGAAAGTTCGGAGGCATTATGTATTATAGCCAAAGTTTTTTGCTCATGTCATAAGGGTCAAAAATGAAAAAAAGAGTTTTTCACTTGTGGTTAGGTCCGGTGCACCATCTAGCTTCCTGATCATCACTTCGTCAGATCAATGGTCAACAGGGTTTTTTGGCCCCCCCTTGCCATCCTACCACTATTGGAGGGGGGGGGGGGGGGGGTTTCGAAAAGTGGTTTCCTTCTCGTTGGTCCCACCCTTATGTGTCACCTCCATGTTATTTCACATCCCCTCTCACAAACCACTTACCATTTTGACCCCCCTCCGAAATCTGCCAAGCTTCTTCCCCTTTCCCGCTAGCTCTTCCTGCGTGCTCCCTTCCATTCCTATCTAGACACTTGGCCATGTCCATTACGTAATTAACATTTGACCTCGATGTCACTCCCACATCGCCCACTGCCTGCCACTTGGACTACTGTCCCCACTCACCTCCATGTCATGTCTCCACATCATCCCCCACCTCCATGTCACCTACCGCCTCCACGTCATATGTCCGTTTCATGGCCAAGTAAAACTATGCTTTTTCCCTATACAACATAGTACTTTCAAACATGGTTTAGAAACTACTGGGAAAGAATTTTCAAAAACTGAAAGAGGTTTTTTCTTATAACATCCTCATGTACAAAAACCTCTCTCAATTTTCTAACCTCTATTATGGTTTGGGAAATTCGGATGAATGTTTGTAGGTATATTTTCTCGAATTTTCTTGTTTTCAGTCAGTGTTTTCAAATGCGGTTTTCGAGCAGGTGGAAATAAATTTTCAAAAAATGAAAGAGGTTTTTGTTTAAAACATCGTCATTTACAAAAAATCTCTCATTTTTCTAACATATATTATGGTTTGGGACATAAAAAGGGATTATAGGACCCTATTTTTCAGAATTTTGGGAGGAAAAAGTTCAAAGACAGTTAGTGACTTGGATGCCATCTCATCAAATAAGAGTTGCTATCAAATTCGAATTTCTCTTCTTTGTCACCAGCAATCCACAAAGATAGTGCCAAGTAGATTCATTAGTTTTGAATGTCCTATACTTTAGTTCTGTTTGTGTAAGACAATTTGAGATATTTGTAAACAAATTTTGATATTTTTTCAAGATATTTTAGTTTAGAATTTGTATAAATACTTCACAGTTTGAAGTATTACAGGTTGATTGTTGATTGTTGAATATAATTTCCTCTGGGAATTGAAATTTTATAAGTTGCTAGAAGCATCAATAATACAATGACATTCTTCATAGGATTCATGTGCTGTACGAATTGGTGATGTTTTCACTTGTTTATGTGTTTAATCATTGTCTCCTTTCTCTGTAATTTCTAAAAAGCTTAATTACATAACAGAAACTGTGACGAATATGATATGTTATACAGAGCACCCTATTCTGGCTGTTAGTAATTTATATGTTTTCTGCTGAAGTCAAATTAAGGAATTCTTCATTACTCCTTAGTTTCTACTCAATCTTACATTTCTTCTGTTTCATAATCCATTTAAAATTCTGAAAGATCCAACTAGTGCAACCTAGCTTGCCCTCTGAAACTCCTTCCAAATTTGATGCAGATCCAGTTAATATTTAGACTCCATAACCCAATGGAATTATAACAATTTAACCAACCAAGCAATCTAATAAAAAAGAATCAGTACAGTAATAGCTAGCCTCAATTCACATAAAACATAGCTAAATTTTACAGAGAGATCCCTCTTTGAAGCTGGCAAGGCTAGATCCTAGTTTCCAAACTGGTTTAGATGCTTCCTTATGTGTTTACTCCCTCAAACTTAAAAATATAGAACGATAATAGATCCCTCACGTGAGAACATCCAACACCTGTTCCAACAAGCAATGGTGACTTCCGATCTAGAAGTAAAGAAGCAACTTCTGGATCAAGCCAATGTACTAGATGCTCAGATCAACCAGTTTGAAGATGTGGCCTAGGTGACTAAATGAGTTCTTCGCGACCTCCGCTCGAAGGCACAGAGACATTTTATCACCTTGAGAACGATATCCACAATTGCTGATCAACAAATTCAGGAACTCGTTCAGTCAGAGCCCAACGATCTCAGTGAGAATATAGTCACAAAATTTTCAACCAAGGTAGCTACACTTTTGGACTCATGGAACTCCTTTGTATCCACACTCACCATCTTTAAGGAGTCAACTATTCAAAGTGTTTCGAAGTTGGGTCCTTCGTTTGAAGGCATTGCAACTGATCAGAGCAGAAGCCAACCAACTAAGAGTTCAGATGTAGTAGCAGTAGAAATACATTTACTCGAGGGAGAGCTAATGGATTATGGTAAGGGCATGTTGGGTTCCTTTTTTTAAGGAATAAAAGTTGCAGAGGACATTTTGGATAAATTCGTAGGAAGTAGAGCACCAAAAAATCAAACTTACAACGAAAACAAGTTGGAACCGATTTTGATACAGTCACAAGGAAAACCATGGTAATGGCCCAAGGTTTTGTTAAATCGTAGATCAAATGAGCAAGGGATCGAAGACCAAATCAAGTGAGCATGGATAATAAAATAATATGCAGAACAATGAGAAACAAGTTTAGACAACATCACAAAGTTTAGGAAGTGCCGCAGAGTTTAGCAGTCGTTGAATAATTCAGATCTGAGATGGGAAAGAAAGATTGTTGTATGCAAATATATTAATGTAGTGATCCCTGTTTGATAATTATTTTGAGTTGTAATGTCTGTGCACAGTCTGTAAGGTGCTGCAAATTGTATTGAGAAAATGTTGATGTAAATGGGTTCTGAACTTATTTAATAAAGGAGAATGGGATTTTTGCATATGATTATGTGTTTTGCACCCCATTTTAAAAAAATTCTCCACGATGTTATTTCCTTTTAAATGTTTAATTTGGATTACCACAATGAATGTATGAATGGTTGCATAAACTGCATAAATACATATTTCTAGATATCCCTTCCATCTTTCTATGGTTTTGGTTCGTCTCGGGTGAGACGCTCCTTTGATTCAAGGGAGTGAAAATGCTGACGAAGTGCTAGATTACGCGTAAATATTTGTTGGCACCCTAGTTCGAACCCTAGGTAATTCTTCATCTAAATTATTCTGCCAATACCTAGCCTTGACATTTCCTAGATATCCATGGCGTTGTGGGCTTTATCTTTGTTTTCTGGTTGGCGCTCATCTTCCTTTGGTTGTGGGTTGAGTTAATAGTTCTTGGAGCCTTGGTTGGACAAACGCTCTGGAAGCCCTATAATAGCTTGGGTTGAGTTACTAGTCCTGGAAGTCTTGGTTGGACAAATGCTTTGGAGCCCACGGTGGGTTGAGTTACTAATCTTGGAAGCCTTGGTTGGATAAATGCTCTGGAGCCGGTCGACAATTGTGGGTTGAGTTACTAGTCGCAGAAGCCAGGTTGGAACAAATGCTTTGGAGCCCTGGACAACTTGGATAGAGATTGATTTGGTGATGGTTAGTGATGTCCGACTGTGAGGTGGAATCACTGGTTGAGGGTTGACGTGGTTTGGCCTATGGAAGCCCTGATTTTGTTTTGTTGGTTTATTCCATCAGATCCCACATTCATGCTTGGAATATGGCACGGGGGCGATTGGATGAAAGAGATATTTGGTTCAACCCAATATATGGTCGGGTGGTACGTGGACATCCTTGACTTGGTTGGATTTGCATATGTTAATAAGAGCTCTCTCCTTTTATGTTTTGTGTGTAAAACTTGTTATTATATGGCTTTGATAATTATTTTATTGTTGTTATTTATCTTGTTATATGCTGGTTATAAGTATGGTTTTATGACAGTCTTGAGTTATGGATCTCATCATGTTTTGGTTAGTATATTAAATGTTAATGAATGAATGACCAAATAGATGATAACACAGCTAATGTGAGAGGGCATCAAACCTTCTTGACGATTCTCATATAATTATGACATCCCTATGTTCAAATGTTTTTTTATGACATGTACATTACATGTTCATTATGTGTTTTATGAAATGCCTCTCATGGTTAGGATGAGTTAGGTCAGGTCCTTGTTCAAGTTTTGCATTTGAGGCATTCTCTTCTTGTAATTTACAATTTCTAATATTTTCATCAAGTTCTGGGCAGAGGCTTGAGTCGTAGCCCTGAAAAGGTGGCTCAGAATTTAGGGTCATTGGCAGAAAACTACCTGAAAAATATTGCAGTCGCATGGAGGCCTTGTTGTGGGAGAAACTGGAGGGATTCAATCACATGGAAGGCTTGTCATGGGAGTGTCTGGAGGTCTAGTTTAGTAAAAAGGTAATTTAACTCAGTGGTTGGGCACCTGGAGTGGTTGGTTAGCCTCTGAGGTTCCTGTAGCTCCTAAGGAAGGTCAGTTTGGTTTTTCGATTCCACTTCCTTGACTCTACTTGGGGAGTTGAATCATATCATAGTAACTCTTCATCACATGTTTAACCTGGTGGACCGGTTAGCTTGGGTAAATATGGGTGGAGGGTGGTTACACAGACAAACTTAGCTTGATCATGTTGATTTCACTAAGGGAAATGGATACATTCACCTGAGTGGCCATGAAGGGCTTTGGCTAGGTCATGGTTATTTGACCAGGGGTGAATGGACCAAGGAAATTGTGGGACTGGATACATCTTCTCCTAAGAAGCTACAAGGAATTAGTTGGGTCATGTTGATTTGACCAGCGGAGGTAGATGAAATTCACTTGAGAAGCCATAAAGGGATTTGTTTGGGCCATGCTGATTTTTCCAAGGGTGAATGGTCTAGGGGAAGATCCTCCCCTGAGAAACCATGAAGGACTTTGGTTGGGTCATACTGATTTGGCTAGAGGAGATTTATACATTTATCTAAGGAGCCACAAAGGACTTTTCTCGAGCCATGTTGATTTGGCCAGGGGTAACTGGTCCAGGATACTTATATTGCCTACTCCAGGATGGAGTCGTCTATATACATGCATCAACATATAAATTTCATTAAATTTTCTTATGGAGGAGAAATTTCAGCTAAGGGGAGATATGTTGCAGCTAAGGAGAATACATCCCTTGTTAAGAGGGAGCGTTGATTTTTATGTAGCATCAGGAGGTATTCCTGCATGCAAAAGAGGTCTCCAAGTCAACCTAAGAAAATTAAAATAAAAAATATATATTTTTGGGGAACCAAGTTAGCTCAGGAAGACAAGTCGACCCAACTCATGAAATGGTGTGTCACTTGGGTTAATTTATCCCCATTTAACTAGTATATACAAGTGATATGGCATCTCATTTTTATCCAACCAAGTAAGTGACTTTCTTTTTCATCTTTTTGAGGCCTCTTGGATAGTCGTACATGTGGTGAAAAGGAGGACAAGTTGACTATTGTTGAATGGGTTGTTTCTCTCTTTGTTTGAACAAGTTTGACTCAAGTTGACTGAATTGTTTTAGGATGAGTTTGACCAAAATTGACCGGGTTACATGAGGGTTGCATGTGCATAGGAATTTGACCACAGTCAACCGTAGTCAAAGGTAGGATCCACAGGGCCAAAATTTGTCTGTAGTCAACCATAGTTGTTGTAGGGCCAAAGTTTTACCAATGTGGACTTTTGAGTATTTTGGCCAACATTGACCTACTACTACTTTGACTAGGTTTTAACTGGTATTTGGATTTGTACTTGGCACAAATTTATAGACAAATTGTTGATTTGTAAACCTTTGTTGAGGAATAATTTCTCCTAAGAAAAGTTGTTGGGTTTTCTCCCAAGGTTGGGTTTCCGAGGGTAAAAATATTGTCTCTATTGTGCATGGTTATCTTTCTCTAATCTTTACTATTTCTGTTGCATTTACTGTTGATATTTTTCTGTGTATAATTGCTCAATGATATTAGTGGCATGAGATAAATTGATTGAAGATCATTAGGTAGTAATTATCATATCAGAAAATTGTTTTCTATTGCCACCTTGTAGAAAATTTAAAAATTTCAAGGGTGCACATGCTAAAGGAGACATTTTGTTGGTTTCTTGGTGAAAAATACTCATAGAGGAATTAATCAATATAGATAGCTGGTATTTTCATGCATATCTAGAATAATGCCTTCCTATTTTAATCTTTACTCATGCCAAACCACTCAAATCCACCCTACTCTTTTTACCAAGAAATATTATTTTTTGGCAGTGGTTATCTATTAGAGTGCCCTCATGAAGAGACTTGTGCACTTGGTATCCATGCACACGTTTGGGAAAGTGATCAACTGCATTTAACTTGCAATTATATTATTTTATTAAGGTTGTTATCTCTTGGAAAGCTTTTTGCACATGAGGAGGACAAATAGTATCCATTTTTTTTTCTTTTACATGAAGATAAGGATGGAAAAAGGACACATGTGGCACTAAAATATTCTAGAACATTATATCCAAGAATTTTTCTATGAGCTCTTAATCAATTCACCCCCTAGTTAGTTATACTTTCATAGGAAAATATTATTTTACTAGAGAGGCGAGTTGAGCTAAAATGTATATAATTGTTTGCTCTAACCATTTGTACTTGGAGGTTGATTAATGGAAGAAATTAAGACTAGCCTAGCTCCAGGCTTAGGAAATCAAGGTAAATTGCCTATTTGAGCTATGCTTTTTTTTCTTGTGCAACTTTGCATATGTGGAAATGGTATTCTAGGTGTGCCATTGGAGGTTGTTATTACGGATTGGGATTGTAGAATTTGATCTAGGAGCACTTGAATTTTAAATAAGTGTAGAAAAACCTCTATGCATGTATTGTGAGCAAAAGATTTCACCTTGTTTCAAGATTAAGGGATTTAAAGCCATAGAAATTTCATGTAAAAGGTTAACAACTCCTACATTAGCTTGGTTCAAAACTCCTATTGTGAGTCCCTACCATTTTACATCATGTAACACTTTGTCAACCATAAGACTACCCTAAACAGTTGCAAGTATGACCTCCATAGCTCAATAAATGAGGTACTATATTTTCTCATTCATCCATCATCCCTAACAGTTATATATTTCATTTTCCATCCTTTGTTTTATGTTTGCTAAGTTCTCTAATTCTCACCCTTTCTACTACACCAATTGAGCCTAGAAACCATAGAGAATCCCCCATTGGCTTAGTTCCTTACTTTATTTAAAGTGCAAAGGAGTGAGAGTAAGGTTAAGTCATTAATTTGGCATTTTCCTACACATCTAGAAGAACACCTTCATCCTTTAAGCTTTAATCATGGCATCCTACTAATTTGAACAAGCAATATTATTGTTTGGAAATGTATATCTATTATATAGTGGCCTCATTAAGAGGCTTGTACACTTCGCATCCATGCACACAATTGGGAAAGTGCTCAACCTCATTAGACTTGGCAATTATATTATTTTATTAAGGTTGTTATCTATTGGAGAGCTCTTTTCACATGAGGGGGAAACATTGAATCAATTGTTTTCCTTTACATAAATATACAGATGAAAGAGGGACGCATGTGGCACTAAAATCATCTAAAACGTTGTATCCAAGCATTTTTATATGGGCTCTTAATCAAATTTTCTCCCTTGCTCAATTATATTTTATTAGGAAATTTTTTTTTTTCTAGATAAGAGAGTTGAGTTAAAACCTATATAAGGGTTTTCTCTATCCATTTGCGTTTGAAGGTTGATTAATGGAACAAATTAACAGACGGCTAGCTCCAAGCTAAGGAAATGAAGGTAAATTGCTTATTTGTGTTATGTTGATTTTTCTTGTACAACTCTGCATATGTGGCAATTGTATTTTAAGCGTAATATTGGAGATTGCTATTATGGATTGGGATTGTAGAAGTTGATCTAGGAGCACTTGAAGTTTAAATAAGAGTAGCTAAATCCCTATGCATCCATTGTGATGAAAATCTTGTACCTTGCTTCAAGAATTAGGGTTTTAAAGCCATAAACATTTCATGTAAAAGCTTAACTTCTCCTACATTAGCTAGGTTGTGGAGCTCCGATCATGATTCCTTACTCTTTTACAACTTCTAACACCTTGTAAACCATAAAACTACCCTAAAGAGCTACAAGTATGACATCCATAACCCAATAGCTATGGAACTAGATTTTCCCTTTCATTCAACACCCCTAACATTTAGATATTTCATTTTCCATCCTTCGTTTTATGTTTCCTAAGCTCTCTCATGCTCCCCATTTTGATTACACCAACTGAGCCTAGAAACCATAGGGAATCCCCCATTGGATTAGTTCATTCCTTTATTTAAAGTGTAGAGGATTGATGGTGAGGTGAAGACAGTTGGAATTTTCCAGCATATCTAGAAGAATGCCTTCATCCTTTCAGCTTTACTCATGGAAAAGCTCTCAAATTCACACTAATCATTTAACAAAGCAATATGATTGTTTGTAAGTGGTTAAATATTAGAGATTTACATCGTGAGGAGGCTTGTACACTTGGCATACATGCAGACATTTGGGAAAGTGATCAACCTCATTTGACTTGGAAATTATATATTTTTAAGGTTGTTATCTTTTGGAGAGTTATTAACACATGAGGAGGCCAAATAGTGTCCAATTTTTCATTCACATGAAGATAAGGATGGAAGAAGGACACACGTGGAACTAATAAAATCTATAACGTTATATCCAAGCATTTTTCTATGTGATATTAATCAACTTAGTCCCCCAAGTCAGTTATATTTTCTTAGGAAAATATTATTTTGCTAGAGAGGAGAGTTGCATAAAACGTATATAAGTGTTTTCTCACTCCATTTGTACTTGGATGTTGATTAATGGAAGAACTTAAGCGTAGGCTAGGTCTAAGATTAGGTGATGAAGGTAAATTATTTATTTGAGTTATGTTGATTTTTCTTGTACAACTTTTCATATGCAACAATTGTGTTCTAGGTGTGCCATTGGAGATTGTTATTATGGATTAGGATTGTAGATGTTGATCTAGAAGCACTTGAATTTTAAAGAACAGTAGCCAAAGCCTTATGCATCCATTATGAACAAAATATTGCACCTTGTTTCAAGAATAAGGGGTTTAAATCCATATACATTTCATGTAAAATCTTAACTACTCCTACATTAGCTTAGTTGTGGAGCTCCTATCCTTTTACAACTGGTAACACCTTGTAAATCATAAAACCACTCTAAGAGTTGCAAGTATGACCTCCATAGCCCAATAGCTAAAGCACTAGATTTTATCTTTCATCCATACCCCAAACATTTATATATTTCATTTTCCATCATTTATTGTATGTTTTTTAAGCTCTCTCATGCTCCCCCTTTCTACGACACCAATTGAGACTCACAACCATATGGAATCACCCATTGTCTTAGGTTCTTCCTTTATTTAAAGTGAAAATGAGTGATGGTGAGGTTATAGTGGCCGTGCCCTTGGTTTCAAATGTCTCCATCTAGGTGTTGGGACTTTTCATCTTTAAGTACGAGATTATTTGGCAACAAGTTGCAAAGCTCTCTTGGTCAACCTCTCTTGCCATAATGCTTCTTGTATATGGAAATTAGCATTTTAATTCCCCCTGATGTCATTTGGCACAAGTATATCTTTGAGTGGTCATCTAATCTTACCTTGTTTCGAGAACAAGGGGTTTAAATCCATAGAATTTTATTGTAAAAGTTTAGCTACTCCTACATTAGCTTGGTTGTGGACCTCCTATCATGAGTCCCTAACCTTTTACAATTGGTAACACCCTGTCAACTATAAAACCACCCTAAATATTTGTAAGTATGACCTCCATAGCCCAATAGCTAAGGCACTGGGTTTTACTTTTCATTCATCACCATAAACATTTATATATATCATTTTTCATCCTTTGTTTTATGTTTGCTAACTTCTCTCATGCTCCTAATTTCTACTACACCAATTAAGCCTCACAACCATATGGAATCCCCTATTAGCTTAGGTCCTTCCTTTATTTAAAGTGTAGAGGAGTGATGCTGAGATTATAGTGGTCGTCCTCCTAGTTTTAGTTGTCTCCATCTAGGTGTTAGGAATTTTAATCCTTTATGTATGAGATTGTTTAGTAACAAGTTGCAAAACTCTGTTGGTAAAATATCCTACCATATTGCTTCTTGTATATGGAAATTGTCCTTTTAATTCCCTCAATGTGATTTGGCACATGTATATCTTTGAGTGGTTCCCCAACCTTTACTTCAATATGATCACATCTCTTAGGTTTTGTTAGAAGTTCATTTTCTTCGGGGTTGGGAAACCATGTCTTATGATAAAAAGAAGGAACCTTCCCCCTCAAGGAAGGTTATAAGTTCCCCCATATGTTATGCAATTGATTAATGGCTCCTTTAAAAAGGAAATTATTTATCACTTCTAGTTTATGAGCTTGTGGTTTGGTCATGCCAACTTAAGAATGTATATCTCCTTCAAAGACAAGTTTCCAAACTTGAGATCCGTTCCTAATGCTTATGTGTCAACAAATTCTCCTTCATGTCAATCTTAAAGTTCAATTCCTATTAGGGATAAGGAGGAGGAGATTGTCTTCTTTCCCATGGGATTATTAAATTATAGATTTGATAAGGTATTGTTAAAATTTTTTGAGATCCAAGTTTGGATATTTAAGGTTTTTGTTTCCTTCTTGCAAGATAATTAGGCATACACCTTCATGCCAAGAATCATTTTATTACAAAATTTAACTTTTAGTCAGTAGAAATTATTCTTCATTGTGGACCTTGGTCCTGTCTTTGAAATAACCTTTTTATGAGGCCTTGCTAGGAAAGCATCAACCTGTAAACTAAAAAGCTATGCTCTATTCCCATCTAGGTGAGGATGCCAAACTTGGCACTACAATTTTGACTCTACACTTCCCTTATTACCATATACAATGTTCTTGCTTCAGTATATGAGTAAGTGGATTTTTTTCTTAAGTATATAAGTAAGTGAAATTTTAGCTTCTACATGTCCTTCAATTTACATTGTTGCATATTTTTAGAAGGGTCCCTTGAAATAGATAATTCTAAATTTCAGTGGTTATAGTTGGACACAAATGTTCGACTAAAAAAACATTGCCTTTTTTATAGGGTGTATTTTAATCATGGTCACTTGGTTGCTTATGGTTTGAAGGCTAATGCAAAATATGAGTCTAGATCAAATCTTAACCTCGTTCTCCCTTTGATTGTGAATAACATTTTGTCAAAGATCAAAAACATTGTGGAGGGGGGGGACAGTCGTGGAGAACATATATTCTATGAAAACACAAGAACCTTGCATCCCTTTCCTTGGATATGGTAATGGGTGCCCCTACTCATTCATTGAGATGGTCATTGGCATACATGGTTGGCTATCATGGAAGGTTCCAATGCTAGATGTGTGTGCTAAGAGTGGTCTTGCAATATGGGAAAGACAAAATTGTTGAAAAAGCTTGGTATGAGTGATTTGGCATGCATAGCAATAAAGATGGTTGTTTCCATGGAGTGATTTTTATAAAAATTATACAAAGACATTGATAGTGAATGTATATGTTTCTTAATTAATTCGAGAGATAAGTAGTAGTTCATCGATTTATGGGTGGCCGTGCCCTAGTTTGTGGATAATAGTTCCTTCAATGATTTGGCATGACCCAGGAGTATGGAAGGATGTTGGATCAACATGGACATGAAGTGAAAAGGATGGTAAGTGTGCCTTGGACATTGTTTAGGTGGAACAATCATAATGTTAGGCATAAAACCCCTTTTTAAGCCCTAGATATTATGTTATTACGTTTCTAGTGTTGTATTATTAGGTTGGAAAGAACCATCCATTATAATTGTACTTTTTCTCCTATTTATAAAAACACACACATACACACACATACACTCCAAGGAAACCTACTCACTGTAAGGGATTTAGGTAGGCTCCTCTAAAGTAGTCAACTCTCATCATATGGATAAGTTATTAAAGAAAGGAAACTATAGCATTATGGCCTAATTTAATGCCATACATGTCATGGATAATATGACACAAAAAATACACACAAATTTGCAGCTGGTCCTTGACAAACATCATCAGGTCTTTGAGACACTAAAGGGTTTAAGCCCTTCTTGAGGAGATTCTGACCATGGAAATCCCCAAATTTCAGGAAGTCAACCACCAAATGTACATCCTTATTGAAAACCTTTTGCACAAAAAGAATGAAATGTCATTATGTAATTATTGGAGGTAGGGGTTATATGTCTCAATACAAGCCCTTACTCATTACTGGTAATCATGGTGTTAAAGAAGCAAGAAAATTAGCACATGTGTCTTGATTTTAGGGCTCCTAATAAGTTGACAATCAAGGAAAAATTTCCCATCCCAAGTATTGACAATGTTCTTGGTGAACTTCATGGAGCAAAGTATTTTAGTAAACTTGATCTATGTTTAAGATACTACCAAATCAAGATGAAAGAGGTAGACATCCTGAAGGAAGATTTTATAACACGTGAATGTCATTGTGACTTTGTAGTGATGCCCGTCGATATTTGTAATGCTCCATCCACTTTCCATAGCCTCATGAACAAGATTTTCAAACCCTTGTTATGCAAGTTTGTGCTAGTCTTATTCAATGATATCTTTATCTATAATAAATCATGGGAATTACACATAGAACATGTTGATAAGTGCTTGCAACTATTGAGAGACAACTATTTATTAATAAAGTGCACCAAATGTGTTTTTTGGGACCCTGAAGTTAAATATTTTGGTCACATTGTAAGTAAGGAAGGATTACGAATTAATCCCATGAAAGTGGAGGCTATGCATTTTTGGCCACATTCTAAAACACTAAATAACTTGAAAGGGATTCTTAGGACTTACATGCTACTACAAGAATTTCTTGAAAAAATATGGCCAAATTATATCTCATCTAACTTCACTCCTTAAAAAGAATGCCTTTATTTGGAGTGAGAAAGCCACACAAGCATTCATTGTTTAAAGGAAGCCATGTGCATTTCTCCAGTATTAGCAATGCTTAACTTTAATAATACTTTTTCTTGGAATGTGATACCTTAGGAAGAGATCTAGGAGTAGTATTGATACAAGAAGGATGACCATTGGAATTCACCAATAAGCAATTGTGTGACCAAAATTTGGAAAAATCGAAACATGAGAAGAAAGTGGTGGCTATATTTCATGCAATGGAGACTTGGCACCATATCTCCTAGGGTATCATTTTTAGATAAAGACTAAGCATCATATTCTAAAGTATTTCCTAAAACAATGGTTATCTTCACCAAAGCAACATAAATCAGTCACCAAGATGTTATGATATAATTATGAGATCATATATAAGAAGGGTAAATAGAATGTTGTGGTTGATGCTTCATCCACATAATTTTGAAGATGATGCATCACTCTTTTCCTTATTATTACTTTAAGGAAACTCATCCTACAACTTTAGATAAATCCAAAACCTCCTAAAAATTATACATGGCAACAAGATACATTGTGGTATAAAGGGCACATTGTTTTGGAAAAATGTTCAACCCTAAAACAATGAGTTTTGGAGGAGCTACACTCAACACCAACAATAGGTTATTTCAATGGATAATATTATGGACTTACAAAAGTAGGCAACAAAACAATAATTATGGTGGTGGTGGATCATCTTTCAAAAGCTGCTCATTTATGTGCCCTAGCTCATCCTTTCATGTCGTCCTTTCTTTCCTAGGTCTTTGTGGATCACACCTTTAAGCCACATGGTATACCCACTTCCATTGTTTTACATCAATACATCCACATTCACTATCAAATTTTGGTAGGAGCTTTTTAAAATTCAAGTTATAGAGATAAATATGGGCACTACATATCATCCTCAAATAGATGGTCAAATAGAAATGATAAAAATGTGCTTGGAAACCTATTTGAGATAGTTTACTTATGAAAATTCATAGCAGTGGGAACAATGGCTTCCCCTAGTTGAATGGTTGTATAATACCACTTATCATGGAACTACCAAAATGACACCATATGAAGCAGTTTATCACTAGAAATCCCTGTTTGTGACATCCTATGTACTAGGTATGCCCGAGGTTTATGCAATAGATATAATGGTTCACAATAGAGAATCTATTATCTATATCGTCAAAGACAACTTGGTTTTGGTGCAAAAGTGAATGAAACAACAATATAATTAACATAGATATGGATGTTATTTTACTAAATGGGGATAACGTGTTCCTTAGCATATAGCCTTATAAATAGACATCACAAAAAGATAAATTTCCCTAGAAACTAGCTCCTTATTTCTAAGGTTCTTATCAGATGTCACAATACATTGATTAGGTTGTCTACACACTGGATCTTCTATCCCACTACAAGATTCATCCAACCTTTTAGATATCTCATTTGAAGAAGTTTGTGGGATCAAATTACAAAATTTAGACTAACCTACCATAACATGATGAAGAAGGTTTAATTTTGCTCCATACAAAAGAATTATTGGATACTAGAGAGTGCTAGTTGCGCCAATGCATTATCAATGAAGTATTGATATATTGGAAAGACATGTAACTAGAATATACCACATGGGAACCGACATTGATTCTCCAACAATTTTCTCACTGTTAACTCTGAGAACAACACTGCTTTTGAAGGTGGAGGGCATGCTAGAGTCCTACCCTAACCCCCTTATTTAAATACATTATTAATATATGTGTCCAATTAAATAGTTTGTTAATAGTCACTCATTTTAAAAATGGTCCTCTTTGCTTATAAATCATAAATTACTTAGTAAGCTCTCATTATAATTGGGCTCATAGGTAGCTAATATTCTCTATGGATAGATATATATTGAGTAGAAGGTTATGTAATGTTTTGGCAAGAGTTATGATTGTATTTAGAGAATTTCGCTCGGACGTTAACCCCTTGAAGATGCAAGTGAACATAACTCTATAGTTTGTATTATCAAAGAGATCTTTCTTCGGGTTTATCTCTCTTTCTTCTTGAGTTCTAGGATTTTGCACCATATTTCATGTGAATTACACTATAAATAAACATTAAACAAAATATTATACACACACACCACACACACATGCCATGGAATTTTTTTTATAGATTTCGTTAAATAAAATAGTAAAAGATACATTAGTAAATGCATGAGAATTCCTTTGATGGCACATCAACCCTAGTAGAGAAAAAGTATTTTCTTCTATGAACCATTGTATCATCAAAACATTGACATGAAAACAACTCGTCGACACTGATATGATTGGAAAAGATATCAAAATTTAAAGTTGTAAATACTCGCTACAAAATCAACAACATTGTTGTCCCGATAATTCTATAGCTGTTAAATATCAATTACAATAGTAAAGGAAGAAAATAATAACAAGTATGATAACCCAGATATTACAAAAAAAATTATGTAGTGAATTCCATTTGAGACTAGTTAGACCCAAGAGTAAACAAAAAATAATGTTCTATAGGCCTCTTTATCTTCACAAACCTTGGATTGTCCTTGGTCCAAATCTAGTCTACTCTTGGAGAACCTGTCAACTTCTGCATTTTTGTTCATGTAGATGTGATCAAAGGTGATATGAGTGGAAAAAGTAATGTTGTGAGTAATTTTTTGGTGTAGTGGTAGCAACCCGTGAGTCACCGTAGATGTGAATAGAGCAAAGTTATCGAGCCATGGCTAGAAGGATGAGGTATGAAGGGAAATAGTTCAACATAATTATTTTTTTCCTGACCAATATTAGTAGAAAAGGGTAGAGAATGCTAAAATGACAGATGCAACATTCCTCTAATTCCTCCATGAGAGGGCGCAACTTGAGTTGCCCCATCAAAAAAATCCCAGGGGGAATCTATTTGCAGATCCATAGGGGAAAGAGGGAAGGATGTATTGGTGGAGGGAGGACTGGAGAAGGAGGAGGAAATCTCAATACATTGACAGTACACTTTGAGGAAATTTGGAACTTTGTTTTAAAAGATAACCACAATTCTCTCTAGCCATATACCCAAACAAACACACAGAGGAAGCCCCTTAACGTGGTCTAGAAGATGATGGGAGAGCCAAGTTTGTAAACGGATGTTACCAAAATCCCAGGGGGGGATTTCAGGGTGAGAGGGTTGGATGTTTTTCCAAACCGTATTAGTAAAAGGGTAGTTGATGAAGAGATGGAAGATTGATTCGACATATTGTGTGTAGAGAGGGCATATACTAGGCCCTGAAAGGATCATTTTTGAAAATTGTCCGTGGTGGGGACCTTAAATTTGAGCATGATCCACATCAGTAATTTTGATTTAGGAGGACAAGTGGTTTTCCAAAGAGACTCCCCCCCCAAGTAGGATTTTTTTGGATCTTGAAGCAGAGAGTTGTAACCAAATTTCAGGGCATAAGACCTAAAGGGACTGGTGATCCAAATGAGGCTATATTCAAAGTAAAAAAGGGAAATATCTATAAACTTTAGGATTTTTACATACTCATCCCAAGCTGTAGAATTCTGGCCTCCAAGCTAAAGATAATTGGATGATAGCCAGATCTAAGGTCCATTCGGAGGTTGCACTAGGGAGGCCTGAACCAAAGTGAACTTCCTAATGTATGTTAGGTGCCAAATTAGTGGATCCGAGAGATGATGTCCATGCAAGATTCTAATCCAAGGCTCTCCCTAGGAGAAATTTTAAGCCATTATGATATTCTAACATAAATGATTACTTATGATAGGGAAATATTTGACGATGACCTTCCAGACAATGGATGCATTAGATGAGGATTTTTTAGGGGAACGAATCTAGCCTAGTATAGAGAGGGTATTGACATATTTTTTATGCATGACATGTGACCAAAGGCCTTCCCCTTGAATAAGTCTCTAGACTCCCTTGGTTTCCAAATATTTTTCAAAGGACGGGAAAGTTTTGAGACCCCACCCACCATGGGATTTTGGCTTTATGATGGAGCTCTAAGCAGTGAGGGAAAATGTTTTTTTACTATTTTCTATTCCAGATAAAACATATTGATAATTGTTTTATATTCTCAAATGCTGAAGGGGATCTAGGAAAGGGAATCCCAATATACAATATACAAGAATGACTAATTTGTAGAGAACAAGACATCTTGCTTTTGAGAGCCACCTGTTACTCCATAACCTGATTCTTTTCTCCACTTTTTCCAAAAGCAAGGAATTGATCTAGATTTATGCATGAAAGAAATGAAATGCATATTTAAATAGAAACACAGAGGTATAGCAAAAATTGAACTTCAATTAATTAATAAAAAATACTAAAAGTTGTTTACATGCATAACGGAAATAAATTAGCTTGGGTGATGGTAGCTTATCTTTGAGAAGAGATGTGATGGCGACATGCCTTATGAAATATGTTACAATGAGCTTCAGAGGCCTTTTTATTATTGAGAAAAAATGGAAAAACCTAAACATCGAAAAACCTAACCCTAGGAGATGAAGCGCTAAAAGTTGTGGGCCCAGTTGAGATTAGTTGGAACACTGAATTACCGAGGTCATAATTTGGCCATATGAATCTCCATTTGGCATGCACGATACATTGTTATAAATATCTATCCGAGGAAAACAAACTTTTGTGGCAAGCCCTAGTGAGTCTTCACAAAAAATGCCATTTAGGGCCTCAAAATGACCTTAGAATTTTAGGACCCGAAAAACTGCCAAAAACAGAAAGTTGTGCTAGAATTAAAGAAACTGAAAGGAAATGGTGTTGGGGGTCCAAGTTGAATAGGAGGGTGGTTTCCAATGTCCACCTAGATCGGTCCTCCCCCCTTAGGAAGCAATGGTCCCCATTGCGTTGACAACCTCCATGAGATGGGGAAACTTTTGTTGAGCTTGGTCCCTGGTGAGCCACTTGCCTTCATGCAGGAATTGGCCAACTTTGACAACCAAATACAATTGGATCCTATATTGGCGAGTGCTATTTATGTATGTCTCCATGAACCCATCAATTGTGGTTCGTTCAATGTAATTTGGGTTGATATTTGTAGGTGTAAACTGCTCAACAATGTCTGATTTGTCCAACAATGGTGAAAAGTATGGCCGAAGGTGGTCCACATTGAATAGAGGGTGCAAGCCAAGGAATTTGGGGATATTGAGTGTTATGTTAAATCTACGACTGTAGGTAGAAGTATCTTCCCCGGGCCTGGTGGACTGACCTAGAACAACAAAAAGACAAAGGGACTAATTTTTTCCTTGAAGTAAATAGATAACGAGATGAAGCCTACCTGGAATCTTTCGTATGCTTCTCTCCTCCCTTGGCTTGAATGCTCCAATCCTAGCTCTGATAACTATTATTAGAACCTGCATAGTCAGATAACATAAGCTAACAATCCAAGAAATCTATGCAACATCATCTAATCACTTTATTTAATATATCAACATGGTATTGAAATATATGAAACCATAACATCATATATAGGAAAACAAAGAACTCTTTGCATTAATAGAAATGGAGTGAGTTACAACCAAAAATAGGTGTTGATCCTATAAAAGAGCTCCTCCAAGTTGACTTGTCCTTTCCTTGTCACAAAGTGCACCTCTAATCACCCTAATGCATGGAAAGATATCTCTCACATCAGTAGCATAAGGGTAGAATCACTCTCCAAAAGCCAACCCCTTGCCTATGGATGGCAGTAAATATATAGGTGAAGGAGGTAGTTCATGAATTCTTATCCTTTTACCAATCTATGCCTGAGATCCACTCTTGATGGGATGATTAGCTCAAGGGATAAGGGATGAAAACTCCAAGGTAGGATAAGATAGGATTCGAGACTTTTATTTGAGGTAAATGGTTACAACAGATCCTAGAAGCTTATGGAAGAGGAAGCTTCAAGATTCTTTCTCTTTTTCCTGAATTTCTAGAATCAACGCACCCACAACATTGAGCGACCTATTGGTGATCAACGTAGGTGTAGACTAGGGAAACCTGGTAGTCAACGCTGTCCAGTAAGAGGCCATGGTGCATTGGTCCTTAAAATAACTGAAACAAGGTGCTTTCAGGCAAAAAGTCAAGGTTTGGAATGAGTTATGCTTAGGGACTTGTTCAAGGATGATGAAAAGTAGGTCAAAGAATGTTGATTGATCCAGTTTAAGGCATATTGACCAGATGTGACAAAATGGCCTATAACAGATTGTCCCCTAAAGCACAAAGTTAGAAATGATAGTTGATAACAAAAGTGCTTTACCTTGTGACAAGTTGAGATCAAGAACAACTAGCAAGATCATCATTTGTTACAATACATTTACATTATCACACCTTTGCTGAGGGAGGCATACCCATACTCAACACATAACCTAATCATCACATGTACAATGACCAAAAGACATGTCCACAGATGAATGATGGTGGACCCATGACTAGATGAATGCATGTATGATCATAGCTATCATACATTGTGATCTTGTACTACTCCTGAAATCGCAACACAGATGGATGAAACTAGATCTGGGGTCTTCTATATCTTTCACATGACCAATCAATGTACGAGTATAATCATGTGAATCAATGAGATGGAGTCGAACATGGTAGAAACCATTTGATTACTAGCCAATGATGTAAGTTAACGGATGTGAGAGAAACCATCGATGATGTTAATGGCTCTCAAGGTACTCTAGTACAATCCTTATGGTGTGAATAAATGAGTTGATGTCAAACACCACACATAATTTTTTGGTCGAAGGCCAATGATGTAAACTTGTCGTTGAGAGCGAGGAAACCTACCATTGATGTATGCAAGCACCAAGGTACCAATGGATGTTTCTAAGTCAAATTCCTAGATAATGATTTGATGTCGACATGAAGTGACCCATTGCAGGAGGGCCTTGATGTATCCCCCATCAATGACACGAAATGGTATGATGATTTGTGACATAATGATCAAAATGATGTCAATATAGAATTGGATTAGGGAAGGTAGACATGGAACGAAGGCTTAAGAGTATTGTAGAATATTTTCACTGAATGAATTCTCTTGAACACAATGACGACACTCAAATGGAGTTGGCAGCATTGACCCAAAACCAAAAGCAGAGGCTTTGAAATGGTATGATATACCAAAAGACAAGCAAATTTTTCAACCCAACAACCACGAAGATAAGTGGAAGAGTGTTGTGTTCAAGAGTGACTCATTTCCATTAACAGATGGAGTACCCTATTTTCCTAATTTCCCCAACCATACTGGTCAATACCTCTTTATTTTTTAACAATATTGAGGAGGATAACATATGCTTGATATGTAAGTTCATCCTTTAGATGAATCCCTTTGAGAATATTTAATGAACCCATAGGAGTGGTTCAGTCTCGTCATGAATGATGAGTCCATTGTTGTTTGATGCTTTAATGAGTCCAGTGAAGGTATAACTTGGCATCTTTTTCATGTTTAGAGAGTTTGAAAAATAGGCAGAAAAGAAAACTCTAGATGTTCCTTTTCATAGATAGTCCCTTAGGTTTGAAAAGGAAGAAAATAATATCCAAGAGAACCTCTTAGCCATGTTTGACTAAGGTATTCCTTTTTCTTAAGTATTCTATCTCATTTTGGAAAAGGGTTAAACTTATACTGAGTAGACATATTTTCATTTACTTTAATGAGTTCAAAAAGACAAGTGCTCGATAATATTTTCATATTTTGGGAGTCTGAAAAGTGCTGAAAGAGGACTCCAAAGGGTTCCTTTTTCATAGGTTTACAGAGCCCAAAAAAGTAATAAAAGTGTGCTCCTTAGTCAACATAATCTATTTAAAACATGACAAAATCGTCAAATAACTGCCGACCTAATCAAGACATCACAAAAAGGATTAAAAATACCCATTTCATGGTAAAAATGGGTTGTTACTAGGTCAAAACATTAAATGTGAATAAAATAATGGAAGAAACAACCATAAATATTCAAAATGACTATTCATATTTACCATTTCACATTTACCTTCAATAATGAGAGTTCTGAGTAGTTTTTTCCCTCGATCTTCTACAACTGATTGTGCCCAATCCGATGGATCATTTCAAGCGCTGTCACTTCTAGTTAAGAGATGAGACCTTTCTCTTTCAATTCATGGTCCCATTTTGTGATTTCATGCAAGTTTTAGGCATTTTTTAGGGCCTTGGGGTTCAAAAAACTCGCCCTAGGACCAACGTAGGCCCAGATAGTCGAAAGGTGCATTGCACCTAAGTGAGAGTACACTAAAGGGAGGGGTGAAATGCACTGTCTCTCCTCTTGGGCATGTGTTGGGCACAAATCCAATTTTTTTTTTCCAGTTTCACTTCAAAATTTTTGAGTTTTGTTGCATGGAAAGGATCCTAATGAGTCTCTTCTTGATGTTTCAAGTCTTCATTAGCATAAAATGACTTTTATCTGGAGAGAAAGAGAACATGAAGAACATGATTTAAATGCATCTAATGATCCTACTACCATCCATGCACTAAAAGGCTATGGATTGTTGAAATTCGTCTGGCTTCTTGGTATGAAGCAACATGTGGAACTACTAGCATATATTGTTCATGCATGGGATGTGCAAGCAAAGACATTCATATTTGGGGAACATCTCCTCGAGATAACAATAGAGGCCATATATTTTATAACCGGTTTATCTAGGAAAGGTGCCCCCATCTCTCTCCTAGGTGGTGTTGACGGTGCTAGACCAACCAACATGTCAAGGGGATCTCCCGGCAAGAAGTCCCAATTAGACCTCAGACTGTTTGATGTAGGAGTCCCGGCAGTGGGTCGTAAGGTAATGCCTTAACCGCAATGTCGCACAGAGGCAAGTAGGATAAATTGTCAGTATCAAGGGTGTGACTGATGTAGTGATTCAAGGAAGGTGTATGAGAGGTTCCAACACTTTGAAAAGGGAAGGAGGTGAAGGTGAGTTCCAGGTTGAAAGGGATCAGTCCCAACTCGGCTAGGAACACACAACACAAAGGACATGCACAAATTCCGGTGGAGCAGTCCACTCAGATGCGGCAGTCACATCATACAAGGTAAGATAACACATACATCACTCACGGATCAGTCCAAGACGAGTGCGGCGGTTGTTATAGAAAGGTTCAAGTGAAGGGTTTGTCTGATGTCCGACAGAGTAGTCGACACAGATGGTGACAACATTAACAACATATGCAACACATTAACAATAAGATTCATATAATTGCATGTGAATCAGTTCATACACAAGTACGTAAGTTAAACAACATATATCATTAAAGCAACCAGAGTAGTCCAACTACAATAACAACATATGCATGAAAATGTGTTGGCTCTTATTATATAAAGAAGTGTAAGTCACAATCATACAATACATCCATGTAAACCTGCTAGCCCCAACAGTGGAACGTTACAGCCACATCTGCCTACTCCTCCAAAGAGATGTACTAGCTCCGTGCAGTGGAGAAGCCAAGGCGCGTTACAATACTGTCCAAGCCTTCTTCAAGATAGTCTTAGTAGAAGCTTGGTTGACCAAAAGCCTATACAATGAGTTATGAGGGATTATTTATAGCAAAGGGTGGGGTGACCCTTGACATTCTTCTTTGTGATAGTTCAACTACCCTCATGACTCTTCACCTACTCTATGACTGTTACATCCAACTATTGACACTTGAATTACACTTGACATGACTCAACGTTACAATGCACATGTACTCATGTGAGACAACATGGCTTGAGAAAGCTAAGCAAGACATCACTGACACTCGGTCCGCTGTGGTGAGACCAACTCTTTGACATGCTTGTGATGGTGAAGGTGGTGAGATGATGCCAAGCTTGGTCGTCCATGATGGTGTGCATGCACCTCATGGTGACATCTTGTTGAAGTGAAATCTTGCCTCCGTTGCAACCGAAGCATTGGTTCAGCCCCTTCATCCAAATCGTTTGCTATCATGCACATGGTCTTCTTGGGTGTGGCTGAACTAGAAACACACTAATGCATAATGTCCATGTTGATCTTCAAGTGTGTGCTGGTGGTCATTCACATCAACTTGCTAAAGTACATGTTCAGCTCTAGTTGGACTTGCTTCTTGTCTTCGTCTTGGTGAGTGTGTTGAATGGGTTGGATTGCATGCGTGTGCTCAACGACTTGCATGCTGCTGAATCCCTTGCATGCGACCAATAACACTGCTCACCATGCCTGATCTGTGTCAACTGCTGGGATGAATCCTTAACTTGTACGGGCGTAGTTCCATTCGTGAGTGCATGTTGCGTTCACTGCTTTTCTAGTTCCTGTTGCAAATCATTCGTCTATCTGTGTAGCTTGGTCAAAAGAAAGGGCAGTGGATAGGGTTCCTAACTCAAAGTCTGTCTGTAAAAGCAGGCACCCCTTGCCTTCCTTCTAGCTGGTGCTGTAGAGTGAGTTTACTGGTCCTCCTTCCCAGAGATATGGTCGGGTAGTTGCTGCTTCAACGCATGCAACTCCTTCTTTGTTTCATCTTCTGCCTTCGCACGATCTTCATGTCGCGCCGTCACTTCGTAGCCAGAGTCTCTAAAGTTGCTTTCATCATCAATGGACCTACTTGAGCTTGTAACCTTGTTCCGCCTCCTTCTCGTCAACAACCCTCCTCTTGCGTTTGTTGCATTTGGTATGCTGTCTTCAACTGCTGTTCATGATGCTGCTCACTGTGATGCTGCTACTGTCATTTCTTGATGTCCTTGTCTACGAACAACTTGATGTCTTCGTGGGTAAGCAAGTCCATAGACACTTGATTGACTGCTTCCCTAAGTGTGCTCTGAACTGTGTCTTCATCTCTGCTCTCCTAGAAACCATTGTACCTGTACTGTTGCGAGGTAGATGAACACCTGTGATACCTAGAGACATGGCAACACTCATAGCAAGAAATATGTTAGTCGAAAACCAAAATGAACATGAGAGATGACTTGCAACATACCTGGGTGAATGATCATGAAAGTTGCGCAATTTCAGCCGGGAGGTCGAGAGATCGACTGCCAAGACTGCTCAAGGCAAAATCTGGGCTACTGGGAGATTGGCTGACTGCTGGAACTGTAAAATGCATAGTCCAGTCTGGTTGTTGACTGCTGGAACTGCGCAATGCACAGTCTAGTCTGGCTGTTGACTGCTGGGATTGCGCAATGCGCAATTCTAGCTGGGAAGGACTGTTGGCCTAGGGATAGGACTGCGCAATTTCTTGGGCCAAGCAACCACTGTCCTCCAGAAATGCACAAAACAGTCATGGAGGCCAGTGTTGGGCAGGAATGCACAAATTTGGACAGGAAGGTGAGCCTTCCTCTCCCAGATTGCGCAATGCATCCTTGGTGAAGGCAAAGCCCGGGCCAAGGTTGGCCCGACTTGCCTACGGGCGACTGAAAGAAAGTAAGTGAGTGAATGCATGGCGACACTAAATGATAACGAAAGTGATTGACAGTGCATGCAAAACATGAATGAAATATTAAGCAAACAGATCAACATGCATGTGGGTGAGGCAGTTCGCTGGTTGGCCGAATGTTCGTGCAAAACATTTTCATGCATGCGACAACAATGAGATGGAAACGAAAACTAAAACAGAGCTAGGAAAAGCTAGTATATATGTAAGCGACAACAAGCATTGAAAGAAATCAAGCAAGCAGTACTCCCATAAGAGAAAACACAAAAAGCGACAGAAATGGAGCACAAGGCATGGGAAGCGGGCTTACCCCAAAACAACTAAGCTGAATGTGCCGACTGCTCCTAGATGTGATGTGGGATGTCAGAGTTGAAGGTTGATGTGAGGAATGAGCTTTGCAGTGTCCGGTTGATGAGTTTTGATAACATCGAGGTTTTGATGCGAATGCCATGAATCTAGGGGAAGTGACACTTGGTGGGAGGTTTCAGAATTTCTCCTTGCATGTAACCTCCAATTACTAAACATAGATCCCTGAAATGAGGGATGCCTTTACATGCTACCTTGGGAGAAGTAGCCCATGCATTCAAGTCTGTTTTTTTAGTCCTGGAGGGAAACTGGTCAACTCATCTACACATGCAAGAGACTGCTCGACTGCTGGAGAAAATGCACATTTCTGGTTGGCAGCTGCACTGGCTGCCCAAGAGATTTATGCAATTTCTGGGTGGAGTAGCTGACTGCTGCCCAGATTTGCATAAATCCTGGGCTGAACAGCCTGCTGTTGGGAATATTTGCACAAATCCTACTGGGAGGGTTGGCTTGCAGGATTGTGCAATCCTGGAGCCCATCAAGCTATCAGAGAGGATTGCGTAATTCTTGGAGGGAAGGCTGGTTGCCCTCCTGAACTACGCAATTTTCAAGGGGAAGCTGCTCAGCCTGCAGGTGGACCAAGTCCAGGTAAGCAACTTGTGAGGGGAATGGATCAACTATGATCGACAGGCTACCTTTATGTGAGGAAAACACTGAATCTTGAGTACTTGACGAAGCAAGACAAAGTGCAATGTAAGTTTTCTAGGGAGGCTCCAAAATAGGCTAGGGAAAAATTTTGGAGGGTGGTTGTAGCCGCTACAACACTTGGCAACACACTGGTAGAACTCCAGCTCTCTGCATAGACCTTGTTCATGAAAAGCAAGTCTAACACCTTTGGAAGTATTGTTCAGTTCTTAGCTCATCTTGGTTTCACACTAACTTGATTGTAAGATGTAGCATCTGCTAAGCCCTTGGTCGATTGATACACATTCTAAGATAAGGCAACACAGTTGTTTCGATTGGCGTTGAGGGGTATATATGTGCACAAGTAGTATAGTCGTCTGAGTCTTAATTTCATCTTTGGTGTTGCTCGACTGCCAGTAGGCCTGGACAGTACCCTGGTGGAGTCACATAGGAACACAAGCATGGATCTACTGCCAGCGAGCCTGGTTAGTACCCCAGCAGAGTTACTTGCGTCCCCTCCCTGCACAAGAATCATTTCTCTTCTTTTTCCTTATTTATTTTTCATTTTCACTGTGCATAACACTTATTCATTTCAGAGGCAAAAGAGGGATCCTGACTTATTGAGAGCAGAAGAGGTTTTTCCAACAAAGAAGTAGTTTATTATATCTCTAACGTGCCTGTTAAGGTTTTCCCCCTCACCTTACTCTACTTGAATGAGCTGACAAGGGTTAACCCAAAAATAATCAACTAGAGAAGGTGACACTAGTTAGCGCGCAAGCGTTGTGTTTACACCAAGGTTCACTTCGAACAGTATGTATTTTCCTTCGACGTATCATGGACTAAAAGTAACAAGCTCATCATACAGAGGCAAGATGACAGATAACCAAGTAGTGATAGTTGTACAAGCCCTCTTGTACTTTACCCAGCTCGCTTCAAGATTCATACATGGTTTCATGCAAAACTAACCTATGAACGAAACAAGTGAACTAACTAACAATCAACAAACAAGCAAGAAAACAAACAAGCAAACAAAGCAAAAAAATCATGTAAGCAAACAAGCATGCAAGCAAACAAGTAAAAGCAAACACTACTCGGTACACGGGCCTGATCACGTGAAGTGATACTTCCAATGCAACCATCGGTGCATTGGTAGACCCATGTTGGTGAAGGCTTGGTCCACGAGAAACCCAATTGTGTGGACCAGCAAGCAAGAAAGATATAACAATGAAGATAACCACACTTTGTGATTCAAAGTGCCCACAGGACATAAGTGAGTGCATGTGCATGACGGATAGTCCGCAGACTTATCATGGTGCTGTGTGACACTACGTGCAACTTTGAAGTATAAGCACACTCTTGACTGTGACATGCAAGCAAACGAAAGAAACAAAGATAACTCATGTTGCGCACGAGTGCTTGCAATGTAAGACTCCTCCAATGCATGAGCAATGAGATTGTGTATTTCGAGCGGAGGAAGTAAAATCTAAGTGTATATTGATCTTGAGCGGATATAGATGAGCGATGAGGAGCCTTGAGTGTTTGAACAATTTCCTGATCGAAAGTGAAACCAACCTTAGGACAGCGAGGGCCTGACATAACCATCAGCTCGGGTTGAAATGCCTTGACGGTCTGTGGGGTTTCGACTTCGTTGAAAGATGGATCATCGTAGACCAGTGGCTTAGACGAATTTACAACGAGTGAATCAACATTGTGATCAAATCATGAGGTGAAGAGATCACAACAACCAAGATCAAGAAATTCAGGATGTTGGTTGGCATCCTCATGGTTTGATGAATCACACAGAGGGGTAGATGAGGAGGAAGGATGTTGACCCTCTGCGTTTCCAGAAAAAAGAAGATGAAAGATCAAGTGGATTTCCAATGAATGATTGATCCTCTTTGTTGTTAGATGATGGGCTAACATATGGTGCATCCTGCGAAAGATCAATAATGGGTGCATTCGTGGATGAAGATAGACATGCGAAATCATGGATTACAGGTTCACCAACGATGTGAGGAAAAAATGGAGGGGGCTTGGACAGAAGGGAGTCATCCTTCGCCTAGTCTTGATGCTCAAGCTCCCACTCATACTCTTCATGAATGACAATGCATGTTGGTTGTGCAACACCAACTTTGTCAGTGGGTTGTTCCTCGTGCACAACAAGTGAAGAGTTTGAAATGGATGAACACAAGACAACATCATCCAGAGGAACACCCAGGTGTGAAGATAGAGGTTGTAGAAAAGAACGCATATGAGGACTTGAAGGACTCACAACCAAATCTGCATGAAAATTGACTGAAGTGATGTTGGGAGATGTAATATCCCTTATCAGGAATATTCCTCAAACACAAGCAAACTCCAACCAGAGATGGACTGGGAGGGCATTTACCAGATGTGTCGCCTCTGAAGAGAGGATGAGATTTGGAGGCTACTTGGCCCTTTCCAGACTCTGTATAAGAGTATAGGAGAAAACACACAAGTGGTATAATAGCTGAGAAGCTCAAGAGATAAAAATAACAATGGTGCAACATATAACAATATAACCATAAGCAGATACTCAAGAAATGCAGAGAGAAATGCCAAGCCATTTTATTATACTGAGTAATAGAATGAGTACAGGAGGCGATCAGAAAGATGGCACCTCGACTTACACAAGGCAAATGAAGAAATACACTCAGAATAGCAAAGAAATGGCCCCTCTAAACTACGTCCTAGCTGCTGGAGAACTGTTGTGCTGCTGCTGCTGCTAGAAATCAAATGAGGATTTGGGGCTACTCCCCTCCTCAGAAAAGGTTGAAACTCTGGAATCAGACTTTACTCAAGAGACCCAGAAAAACCCAGAAAGATTTTCCGAAATGGCCGAACCCCGAAAATCACCCCCTTGGGGTTCTGCGCAGTCCCTCAATGCTTTGCGCTGCCACTAAATGAAACCCTCCAGAAATCTGCCTGAAACCTCTGCCAAAACTCTCCTATATGCAAGGGCTGATCCCCTGCTCTATCTCTCAACACAAATCCTACTGCAAACCATCAACCTAGAACTCCTTCCAAAAAGAACTGTGTAACCCCTCTCAGTGCTGCGCAGTCCTCCAAAACGCTGATGAAACTACTGCTGAAATGATGATGAAACTACTGCTGAAATGCCAATGGAAATACCTTGCCCGAGCATGCACTCGAAGTCCCCCGGGGCTAAGGGTGAGATCTTCGAACGAAGACACTCAATGCACTAAACAGTGTTGCAGACTAGATAAACAACCAACGTGCTCTAAGTCGAAATGACTATCACAAATGCTCATAACTGAATGATCAAAATGAGGGGGCTTCTCTCTCCTTTATAGCCTTTTCCTCTGTCAATCCTTAGGCTCACCTCTTCCAACGTAATTCCTCTCTTCCCATGTGCTTCTTCCCTTCTGCGCTGTCCCTCCAAGTGTCTGCATGGGCTCCATCTCTGTGTCCCCCTTTTCCCCCCTTGGCTCCCCTTTAGGTCACAACATTGTGCTACTAGGAAGTGAATTTTATTCTAAAAGTGAGTTATGTCCCCCTTCCTCACCTTTTTATTTATAAATAACTATAGAATGCAAAAATTGAGCAAAATCGAATATTCCAATTAGCCATGGCTAATTAGGAATATTATAGTCTCCCCCGGCAAAATGTTGCTTGTCCTCAAGCAACTGAAGTGATGGATGCTGCAAGATTTTCTCACTCTCCCAAGTGGCATCCTCATTCGGCAAATTCTTCCACCTCACCAAGAATTCCTGGACCGTCCTGCTCCACAACTGCCTCTTCCTGGTATCAATGATAGCCTCTGGCTGCAACACCAAACGCCCCTCATCATCCATGGGTGGCAGCTCGTCTGTAACTGTCACCTGCTGCCCCAATGCCTTCTTTAGGCATGATACATGAAAAACGTTATGAATCTTGCTGCCTTGGGGCAGCTCCAACTCATATCCAACTTGTCCAATCTTGCGTATCATCCTGTATGGCCCATAAAAGCAGGGCTTGAGCTTCTCAACCCCCTTCTGCTTCAGTGACGACTGTCGGTATGGCTGTAACTGTAGGTAGACCATGTCCCCTACCTCAAACTGTCTATCCATCCGACCCTTGTTGGCATACAACTTCTGCTGGTTCTGTGCTGTAGCCATATTATCCTTGAGAGCTCGGAGGATATCCTGACTCTCTTGGTTCCAAATCTTTGCTCTAGGAGCCTTGCTATCACCAAACATCACGTCAGCAAAAGATAAAGGATGATACCCATATAAGGCATAGAATGGTGACATACCAATGGACATGTGATGTGAAGTGTTGTAGCAGTACTCCCCCAAATGCAGCCACTTTAGCCATGCTCGCTGCTGCCCACTGACATAGTTACACAAGTAGCCCTCCAGCCACTTGTTAACTATCTCTGTCTACCCGTCCCTTTGTGGGTGATAACTGGTACTCGGTGTCAACTCTGTCCCCACCAACCGGAAAAGCTCTTGCCAAAACCTGCCCATGAAACGACTGTCCCTATCCCTGACGATGGTCTTAGAAGACCATGTAGCCTGAAGATCTCTCTGAAGAACAACTCAGCCACTTGTGCTGCAGTATAGTGTGCAGATATGGAAAAAAAATGTGCGTACTTTGTCAGTTGATCAACGATGACAAAGATACAATCCTTGTCCTGTATCATGGGAAATCCTGTGATTAAGTCCATCGAAATACTCTCCCACTTCCCCTCCGGAATGGGAAGAGGCTACAATAATCCCGCGAGATGGCTCATCTCTCCTTTGTTCCTTTGGCAAACATCACACTCCCAGATATGCTGGAGCACGTCCTCCTTGAGGCCCTTCCATGAGAACCTTTCTCTAATGGCCCTGTAGGTTTTGGTAAACCCCTGATGGCCTGCCAATGGTGAATCATGCGATGCCTGGAGTATCTTCTTCTTGAGCTGAGACCCCTTAGTTAAGAAGATCTGGTCCCTGTAAAAGATGATCTCATCAACCACCCTGTACCTGTCATCTACCACCTACCCATCCAGAACCTCACATGCAAACCTGTCCTTGGAGTACTCTACTAAGAGTCAAGCCCTCTAGTCTGTATCCAAGCTCATAAGAGACAACGTGGCTGGTCTACGTGAAAGGGCATCTGCTACCACGTTGTTTTTACCCTTGACATACTCAATGTCAAATTCATATGCTTGGATCTTATTGATCCACTTCTGCTGCCTCTCCTGTAGCTACTTCTACTCCAAAAAGAACCTGAGGCTGTTGTGATCAGTCCTCACCCTGAACCTGTTACCTACCAAATACTGCGGGAACTTGGCCAATGCATGCATGATGGCCAGCATCTCCTTGTCGTATATAGAATACAACCTCTCGTGCGAAAGGATCTTCCATCTCTCATAGGCTATAGGGTGACCTCCCTGCATCAATACCACACCGATCCCCTCTCCCGACGCGTCACACTCCAAAACAAATGACTGCGTGAAATCTGGCAATGCAAGCACTGGGCAGCGGCTCATAACCTCCTTGAGCCTGTCAAAGGCTCACTGCATTGTATCCGACCATCTAAAAGCCCCCTTCCTCATCAAATCTGTCAGGGGTGCAGCAAGCTGGGAGAAGCTCTTGACGAACTTCCGGTAGTAAGTATAAATGCCAATGAATCCCCCGAGTTCTGTCACGTTTCTCGGCTCTAGACATTCTCTGATGGCTCTGATCTTCTCCTCGTGGATTTTCACTCCATCCACCCCTATGATGTGTCCCAGATACAACATCTCCATCAAGCCAAATTCACACTTGGAGAGTTTGGCATAGAATTGCTGCTCCTGTAAGATACACAATACTGTCTCAATGTGCTGGAGATGCTCCTCCCAAGTCCTGCTGTAAATGAGAATATCATCAAAGAATACCAAGACAAACTTCCTCAAGTGACTACGGAAGATGTGATTCATGCAGGACTGAAATGTAGCAGGGGCGTTGGTTAGCCCAAAGGGCATCACCAAGAACTCAAAGTGCCCATAGTGACACCTGAAAGCAGTCTTGGGAATGTCCTGCACCCTCACGCAAATCTAATGGTACCCAGATCTCAAATCAATCTTTGAGAAGAACCGTGCTCCTCTCAACTCGTCCATCAACTCATTGATCCTGGGTATGGGGTACCTATTCTTCAGGGTCTTCTTATTCAGAGCCCTATAGTCAATGCACATCCTCAATGTACCGTCCTTCTTCTTCACCAACACCATGGAAGAAGCAAAAGGACTCGTGCTCAGTCGAATGTGCCCAAGAGCTAGCAACTCCTGGATAGCCTGCTCAATCTCATCCCAATAGGCCTTGGGGTGCCTATAGGGGGTGGTAATTACTGCCTGTATGCCCTGCTCAAGCTCGATGGTGTGCTCAAACCCCCGATCTGGTGGCTGTCCTGGTGGGATCTCCCCAAACACTATGGCATACCAATCAAGGATGGACTGTATCTTTGGAAGTACCATCTACCCTGTAGTCCCTACCTCTGATGCACACAACTCCACTGCCCACTCGATGTCTCCCTTCTGGAAGACTGCCTCCATCCGACGAGCTCAAACTGTTTGAGGCGGATATGTGTGCTGTCCTCGTATCTTCTCATGCCTCCTTGTTCTCTCATCATCCCACTCCATCTCTAGGGTCTTCCAATCTGTCGTGACCTTCCCTAGAGTGCTAAGCCATTGAAAACCCAGTATCATGTTGGTGTTCGGAATATCGACCACGAAAAAGTAGTCAGTCAATGTGTAGGTGCCCAATGTCACTGAAAGCTCTGGAACATAACTAGCACACGTCATGGTCTAATCTCCTGGGACCCAGACTGAAAACCCATCGAAGCTCTCTCTTTGTATACTTCTCCGCTCAACCATCTGTGCATCGATGAAGTTGTGGTTGCCCCATTGTCAACCAAAACTGATACTCGCTGGCCACGTACTGTCCCCCGTACGCGTAGCGTCAGATACTTGGGAACTCCTCGCAATGCTGCAAGGGCCCCTTCGGTGGGTGCAAAAGATGCACCACCTGCTGCTGGCGGTGGAGGTGGAAAAGGTCCCTGTATGGCATGGCTATCTCCTGCATCCACATCATCCTCATCATCCTCTTCCCCAGTGCTCTCAGAGAAGACCTCAATAAAATGTGCTTTGCCAGTAGCACATCTATGTCCTGGTGCCCACGGCTCCTGACAGGTGAAGCACAACCACTTCTTCTTCAGCTCCCTCCTGGCATCGTCATTGATCTATACTCGTCCTGGATTCCCCTTTGGAGGTGGAATCCTCACATCCTTCCCCTTAGACTGAAAAGTCTATCTCTGGGGGTAAGGTGTCCGGGTCTTGGGTAAGACATCATGTAAGTCCAGGGTCCTGTTGATAGCGTCCTGAGTGTGACTGGTCTAGTGGATTGGACTAAACCTGAAAGTGGCTCTGCTAACCCCTCAACATACATATAGACCCTCCGTGCCATGGATAGGTCTAGTACCATCACAGAGACCCTCAAGAAATCTGCAATGTAGGTCTCTGGGCTCCCTGTTTTTTTGAGCCTCATCATCTCAACAAAATGCTGCTTTGGATCCCTCCGATCAAATCGCTCCATCAATCTCTTGGTAAACTTAGCATATGTCGTCACTGCAGAGTGCCTAAGTGTAACGATCCCATGAAACCACCAATACTAGGCCTCACCATCCAAATGCAATGTTGCCACCTTGATGGCCTCTGTCTCCGACATCTGGTTAAGTTGAAAATAAATGTCCAGCTTCTCCACCCAAGACTTTGCCAAACTGTTTGATGAACCATCAAACGTAGGTAAGTGGACTCTACTCACTGCATGGTGGGTGTCACCATCATGGTAATACTGATACCCTCTGTGATGGTCGCGGGGTCTACTATCATACTGGAGCTGAACAAAATCTCTGAATGAGAGGGCTTCCCTGAACTCTTGCCCATAGGCCTGGTACTCTGCAAAATAATCGCCCATATGTCTGGGCTCTGCCTCCGGCTGGCTCCCAAGAAAGTGGGCATAGTAGAGCGTGTAGGGGCATGTGAGGCCACCTGCTGCGCAATATCACGCTGCTTTGGCAAATGGTGGGATGCGCCCGATCCCTTACCAATCTGGAAAACCTGTGGGCTCTCACGCTGTCTGGCCTCTACTGCCGTGAATCTCTGCCCCATCACCTCAATCTACCTCGACAGATCCTGCACTGATTTGAGGAGCATATCCGCAAATCTCTTCCCATCATCATCTGCCATCAGATCCTCCTGCTCTACGTACACCATAGGCTCCTTCTGTCCTGCGTCCCCAACACACTCCTCCTGTTCTGTGTCCACCACCGGAACACAGTCTCCCTCTTCCTAAGTGTTCTCTAACCTATGCCCAGTGTCTCTGTATCTCCGATCTTTGTAACAGATGTAGGGTTTTTCCCCCGGTGTCATAGATTGCTAGCTCCATAGATTGAGCCAAATCTATGCTCTGATACCACTGTAATATCCCTTATCAGGAATATTCCTCAAAGACAAGCAAACTCCAACCAGAGATGGACTGGGAGGGCATTTACCAGATGTGTCGCCTCTGAAGAGAGGACGAGATCCGGAGGCTACCTGGCCCTTTCCAGACTCTGTGTAAGAGTATAGGAGAAAACACACAAGTGGTATAATAGCTGAGAAGCTCAAGAGATAAAAATAACAATGGTGCAACATATAACAATATAACTATAAGCAGATACTCAAGAAATGCAGAGAGAAATGCTAAGCCATTTTATTATACTGAGTAATAGAATGAGTATAGGAGGTGATCAGAAATATGGCACCTCGACTTGCACAAGGCAAGTGAAGAAATACACTCAGAATAGCAAAGGAATGGCCCCTCTGAACTGCGTCCTAGCTGCTGGAGAACTGATGTGCTGCTAGAAATTAAATGAGGATTTGGAGCTGCTCCCCTCCTCAGAAAAGGCTGAAACTTTGGAATCGGACTTTACTCAAGAGACCCAAAAAAACCCAGAAAGATTTTCTGAAATGGCCGACCCCCGAAAATCACCCCTTTGGGGTTCTGCGCAGTCCCTCAATGCTCTACACTGCCGCTAAATGAAACCCTCTAGAAATCTACCTGAAACCTCTGCCAAAACTTTCCTATATGAAAGGGATGATCCCTTGCTCTATCTCTCAACACAAATCCTACTGCAAATCCTCAACCCAGAACTCTTGCCAAAAAGAACTGCGTAACCCCTCTCAGTGCTATGTAGTCCTCCAAAACGATGATGAAACTACTGCTGAAAATTTGATGAAAATACTGTTGAAATTCCAATGGAAATACCTTGCCCGAGTAGGCACTCGAAGTCCCCCAGGTCTAAGGGTGAGATCTCTGAACAGAGACACTCAATGCACTAAACAGTGCTGCAGACTAGATAAACAGCCAACGTGCTCTAAGTCGAAATGACTATCACAAATGCTCATAACTAAATGATCAAAATGAGGGGGCTTCTCTCTCCTTTATAGCATTTTCCTCTGTCAATCCCTAGGCTCACCTCTTCCAACGTAATTTCTCTCTTCCCATGTGCTTCTTCCCTTCTGCGCTGTCCCTCCAAGTGTCTACGTGGGCTACATCTCTGCATCCCCCTTTTTCCCCCCTTGGCTCCCCTTTAGGTCACAACGTTGTGCTACTAGGAAGTGACTTTTATTCTAAAAGTGAGTTATGTCCCCCTTCCTCACCTTTTTATTTATAAATAACTATAGAATGCAAAAATTGAGCAAAATTGAATATTCCAATTAGCCATGGCTAATTAGGAATATTATAGTCTCCCCCGGAAAAATGTTGCTTGTCCTCAAGCAACTGAAGTGATGGATGCTGCAAGATTTTCTCACTCTCCCAAGTGGCATCCTCATCCGGAAAATTCTTCCACCTCACCAAGAATTCCTGGACCGTCCTGCTCCACAGATGCCTCTTCCTGGTATCAATGATAGCCTCTGGCTGCAACACCAAATGCCCCTCATCATCCATGGGTGGTAGCTCATCTGTAACTGTCACCTGCTACCCCAATGCCTTCTTCAGGCATGATACATGAAAAACGTTATGAATCTTGCTGCCTTGGGGCAGCTCCAACTCATATCCAACTTGTCCAATCCTGCGTATCACCTTGTATGGCCCATAAAAGCAGGGCTTGAGCTTCTCAACCCCCTTCTGCTTCAGTGACGACTGTCGGTATGGCTGTAATCGTAGGTAGACCATGTCCCCTACCTCAAACTGTCTCTCCATCCGACCCTTGTTGGCATACAACTTCTGCTGGTTCTGTGCTGTAGCCATATTATCCTTGAGAGCTCGGAGGATATCTTGACTCTCTTGGTTCCAAATCTTTGCTCTAGGAGCCTTGCTATCACCAAACATCACGTCAGCAAAAGATAAAGGATGATACCCATATAAGGCATAGAATGGTGACATACCAATGGACATGTGATGTGAAGTGTTGTAGCAGTACTCCCCCAGATGCAGCCACTTTAGCCATGCTCGCTGCTGCCCACTGACATAGTTACACAAGTAGCCCTCTAGCCACTTGTTAACTATCTCTGTCTACCCGTCCCTTTGTGGGTGATAACTGGTACTCAGTGTCAACTCTGTCCCCACCAACCGGAAAAGCTCTTGCCAAAACCTACCCATGAAACGACTGTCCCTATCCCTGACGATGGTCTTAGAAGACCATGTAGCCTCAAGATCTCTCTAAAGAACAACTCAGCCACCTGTGCTGCAGTATAGTGTGCAGATATGGAAAAAAAATGTGCGTACTTCGTCAGTTGATCAATGATGACAAAGATACAATCCTTGCCCTGTACCATGGGAAATCCTATGATTAAGTCCATCGGAATACTCTCCCACTTCCCCTCCGGAATGGGAAGAGGCTGCAATAATCCCGCGAGATGGCTCATCTCTCCTTTGTTCCTCTGGCAAACATCACACTCCTGGATATGCTGGAGCACGTCCTCCTTGAGGCCCTTCCATGAGAACCTTTCTCTAATGGCCCTGTAGGTTTTGGTAAACCCCTGACGGCCTGCCAATGGTGAATCATGCGATGCCTGGAGTATCTTCTTCTTGAGCTGAGACCCCTCAGTTAAGAAGATCTAGTCCCTGTAATAGATGATCTCATCAACCACCCTGTACCTGTCATCTACCACCTGCCCATCCAGAACCTCACATGCAAACCTGTCCTTGGAATACTCTACTAAGAGTCAAGCCCTCTAGTCTGTATTCAAGCTCATAAGAGACAACGTGGCTGGTCTACGTGAAAGGGCATCTGCTACCACATTTTTCTTACCCTTGACATACTCAATGTCAAATTCATATGCTTGGATCTTATTGATCCACTTCTGCTGCCTCTCCTGTAGCTACTTCTGCTCCAAAAAGAACCTGAGGCTGTTGTGATCAGTCCTCACCCTGAACCTGTTACCTACCAAATACTGCGGGAACTTGGCTAATGCATGCATGATGGCCAGCATCTCCTTGTCGTATATAGAATACAACCTCTCGCGCGGAAGGATCTTCTGGCTCTCATAGGCTATAGGGTGACCTCCCTGCATCAATACCACGCTGATCCCCTCTCCCGACGCGTCACACTCCAAAACGAATGACTGTGTGAAATCTGGCAATGCAAGCACTGGGCAGCTGCTCATAACCTCCTTGAGCCTGTCAAAGGCTCACTGCGTTGTATCTGATCAACTGAAAGCTCCCTTCCTCATCAAATATGTCAGGGGTGCAGCAAGCTGGGAGAAGCTCTTGACGAACTTCCGGTAGTAAGTATAAATGCCAATGAATCCCCCGAGTTCTGTCACGTTTCTCAGCTCTAGCCATTCTCTGATGGCTCTGATCTTCTCCTCGTGGACTTTCACTCCATCCACCCCTATGACAGCACACATATCCGCCTCAGACATAGAATTGCTGCTCCTGTAAGATACACAATACTGTCTCAATGTGCTGGAGATGCTCCTCCCAAGTCCTGCTGTAAATGAGAATATCATCAAAGAATACCAACACAAACTTCCTCAAGTGACTACGGAAGATGTGATTCATGCAGGACTGAAATGTAGCAGGGGCGTTGGTTAGCCCAAAGGGCATCACCAAGAACTCAAAGTGCCCATAGTGACACCTGAAAGCAGTCTTGGGAATGTCCTGCACCCTCACGCAAATCTAATGGTACCCAGATCTCAAATCAATCTTTGAGAAGAACCGTGCTCTTCTCAACTCGTCCATCAACTCATTGATCCTGGGTATGGGGTACCTATTCTTCAGGGTCTTCTTATTCAGAGCCCTATAGTCAATGCACATCCTCAATGTACCATCCTTCTTCTTCACCAACACCATGGAAGAAGCAAAAGGACTCGTGCTCAGTCGAATGTGCCCAAGAGCTAGCAACTCCTGGATAGCCTGCTCAATCTCATCCCAATAGGCCTTGGGGTGCCTATAGGGGGTGGTAATTACTGCCTGTATGCCCTGCTCAAGCTCGATGGTGTGCTCAAACCCCCGATCTGGTGGCTGTCCTGGTGGGATCTCCCCAAACACTATGGCATACCAATCAAGGATGGACTGTATCTTTGGAAGTACCGTCTACCCTGTAGTCCCTACCTCTGATGCACACAACTCCACTGCCCACTCGATGTCTCCCTTCTGGAAGACTGCCTCCATCCGACGAGCTCAAACTGTCTGAGGCGGATATGTGTGCTATCCTCGTATCTTCTCATGCCTCCTTGTTCTCTCATCATCCCACTCCATCTCTAGGGTCTTCCAATCTGTTGTGACCTTCCCTGGAGTGCTAAGCCATTGAAAACCCAGTATCATGTTGGTGTTCGGAATATCGACCACGAAAAAGTAGTCAGTCAATGTGTAGGTGCCCAATGTCACTGAAAGATCTGGAACATAACGAGCACACGTCATGGTCTAATCTCCTGGGACCCAGACTGAAAACCCATCGAAGCTCTCTCTTTGTATACTTCTCCGCTCAACCATCTGTGCATCGATGAAGTTGTGGTTGCCCCATTGTCAACCAAAACTGATACTCGATGGCCACGTACTGTCCCTCGTACGCGTAGTGTCAGATACTTGGGAACTCCTTGCAATGCTGCAAGGGCCCCTTCGGTGGGTGCAAAAGATGCACCACCTGCTGCTGGCGGTGGAGGTGGAAAATGTCCCTGTATGGCATGGCTATCTCCTGCATCCACATCATCCTCATCATCCTCTTCCCCAGTGCTCTCAGAGAAGACCTCAATAAAATGTGCTTTGCCAGTAGCACATCTATGTCCTGGTGCCCACGGCTCCTGACAGGTGAAGCACAACCACTTCTTCTTCAGCTCCCTCCTAGCATCGTCATTGATCTATACTCGTCCTGGATTCCCCTTTGGAGGTGGAATCCTCACATCCTTCCCCTTAGACTGAAAAGTCTATCTCCGGGGGTAAGGTGTCCGGGTCTTGGGTAAGACATCCTGTAAGTCCAGGGTCCTGTTGATAGCGTCCTGAGTGTGAATGGTCTAGTGGATTGGACTAAACCTGAAAGTGGCTATGCTAACCCCTCAACATACATATAGACCCTCCGTGCCATGGATAGGTCTAGTACCATCACAGAGACCCTCAAGAAATCTGCAATGTAGGTCTCTGGGCTCCCTATTTTTTTGAGCCTCGTCAGCTCAACAAAATGCTACTTTGGATCCCTCCGATCAAATCGCTCCATCAATCTCCTGGTAAACTTAGCATATGTCGTCACTGCAGAGTGCCTAAGTGTAACGATCCCATGAAACCACCAATACTAGGCCTCACCATCCAAATGCAATGTTGCCACCTTGATGGCCTCTGTCTCCGACATCTGGTTAAGTTGAAAATAAATGTCCAGCTTCTCCACCCAAGACTTTGCCAAACTGTTTGATGAACCATCAAACGTAGGTAAGTGGACTCTACTCACTGCATGGTGGGTGTCACCATCATGGTAATGCTGATACCCTCTGTGATGGTCGCGGGGTCTACTATTATACTGGAGCTGAACAAAATCTCTGAATGAGAGGGCTTCCCTGAACTCTTGCCCATAGGCCTGGTACTCTGCAAAATAATCGCCCATATGTCTGGGCTCTGCCTCCGGCTGGGCTATGGCCCCCATGTTGGCTCCCAAGAAAGTGGGCATAGTAGAGCGTGTAGGGGCATGTGAGGCCACCTGCTGCGCAATATCACGCTGCTTTGGCAAATGGTGGGATGCGCCCGATCCCTTACCAATCTGGAAAACCTGTGGGCTCTCACGCTGTCTGGCCTCTACTGCCGTGAATCTCTGCCCCATCACCTCAATCTACCTCGACAGATCCTGCACTGATTTGAGGAGCATATCCGCAAATCTCTTCCCGTCATCATCTGCCATCGGATCCTCCTGCTCTACGTCCACCATAGGCTCCTTCTGTCCTGCATCCCCCACACACTCCTCCTATTCTGTGTCCACCACCGGAACATAGTCTCCCTCTTCCTAAGTGTTCTCTAACCTATGCCCAGTGTCTCTGTATCTCCGATCTTTGTAACAGATGTAGGGTTTTTCCCCCGGTGTCATAGATTGCTAGCTCCATAGATTGAGCCAAATCTATGCTCTGATACCACTGTAATATCCCTTATCAGGAATATTCCTCAAAGACAAGCAAACTCCAACCAGAGATGGACTGGGAGGGCATTTACCAGATGTGTCGCCTCTGAAGAGAGGACGAGATCCGGAGGCTACCTGGCCCTTTCCAGACTCTGTGTAAGAGTATAGGAGAAAACACACAAGTGGTATAATAGCTGAGAAGCTCAAGAGATAAAAATAACAATGGTGCAACATATAACAATATAACCATAAGCAGATACTCAAGAAATGCAGAGAGAAATGCTAAGCCATTTTATTATACTGAGTAATAGAATGAGTATAGGAGGTGATCAGAAATATGGCACCTCGACTTGCACAAGGCAAGTGAAGAAATACACTCAGAATAGCAAAGGAATGGCCCCTCTGAACTGCGTCCTAGCTGCTGGAGAACTGTTGTGCTGCTAGAAATTAAATGAGGATTTGGAGCTGCTCCCCTCCTCAGAAAAGGCTGAAACTTTGGAATCGGACTTTACTCAAGAGACCCAAAAAAACCCAGAAAGATTTTCTGAAATGGCCGACCCCCGAAAATCACCCCTTTGGGGTTCTGCGCAGTCCCTCAATGCTCTACACTGCCACTAAATGAAACCCTCTAGAAATCTACCTGAAACCTCTGCCAAAACTTTCCTATATGAAAGGGCTGATCCCTTGCTCTATCTCTCAACACAAATCCTACTGCAAATCCTCAACCCAGAACTCTTGCCAAAAAGAACTGCGTAACCCCTCTCAGTGCTATGTAGTCCTCCAAAACGATGATGAAACTACTGCTGAAAATTTGATGAAACTACTGTTGAAATTCCAATGGAAATACCTTGCCCGAGTAAGCACTCGAAGTCCCCCAGGTCTAAGGGTGAGATCTCCGAACGGAGACACTCAATGCACTAAACAGTGCTGCAGACTAGATAAACAGCCAACGTGCTCTAAGTCGAAATGACTATCACAAATGCTCATAACTAAATGATCAAAATGAGGGGGCTTCTCTCTCCTTTATAGCCTTTTCCTCTGTCAATCCCTAGGCTCACCTCTTCCAACGTAATTCCTCTCTTCCCATGTGCTTCTTCCCTTCTGCGCTGTCCCTCCAAGTGTCTACGTGGGCTACATCTCTGCATCCCCCTTTTTCCCCCCTTGGCTCCCCTTTAGGTCACAACGTTGTGCTACTAGGAAGTGACTTTTATTCTAAAAGTGAGTTATGTCCCCCTTCCTCACCTTTTTATTTATAAATAACTATAGAATGCAAAAATTGAGCAAAATCGAATATTCCAATTAGCCATGGCTAATTAGGAATATTATAGTCTCCCTCGGAAAAATGTTGCTTGTCCTCAAGCAACTGAAGTGATGGATGCTGCAAGATTTTCTCACTCTCCCAAGTGGCATCCTCATCCGGCAAATTCTTCCACCTCACCAAGAATTCCTGGACCGTCCTGCTCCACAGCTGCCTCTTCCTGGTATCAATGATAGCCTCTGGCTGCAACACCAAATGCCCCTCATCATCCATGGGTGGTAGCTCATCTGTAACTGTCACCTGCTACCCCAATGCCTTCTTTAGGCATGATACATGAAAAACGTTATGAATCTTGCTGCCTTGGGGCAGCTCCAACTCATATGCAACTTGTCCAATCCTGCGTATCACCCTGTATGGCCCATAAAAGCAGGGCTTGAGCTTCTCAACCCCCTTCTGCTTCAGTGACGACTGTCGGTATGGCTGTAATCGTAGGTAGACCATGTCCCCTACCTCAAACTGTCTCTCCACCCGACCCTTGTCGGCATACAACTTCTGCTGGTTCTGTGTTGTAGCCATATTATCCTTGAGAGCTCGGAGGATATCCTGACTCTCTTGGATCCAAATCTTTGCTCTAGGAGCCTTGCTATCACCAAACATCACGTCAGCAAAAGATAAAGGATGATACCCATATAAGGCATAGAATGGTGACATACCAATGGACATGTGATGTGAAGTGTTGTAGCAGTACTCCCCCAGATGCAGCCACTTTAGCCATGCTCGCTGCTGCCCACTGACATAGTTACACAAGTAGCCCTCCAGCCACTTGTTAACTATCTCTGTCTACCCGTCCCTTTGTGGGTGATAACTGGTACTCAGTGTCGACTCTGTCCCCACCAACCAGAAAAGCTCTTGCCAAAACCTACCCATGAAATGACTGTCCCTATCCCTGACGATGGTCTTAGAAGACCATGTAGCCTCAAGATCTCTCTAAAGAACAACTCAGCCACCTGTGCTGCAGTATAGTGTGCGGATATGGAAAAAAAATGTGCGTACTTCGTCAGTTGATCAACAATGACAAAAATACAATCCTTGCCCTGTACCATGGGAAATCCTGTGATTAAGTCCATCGGAATACTCTCCCACTTCCCCTCCGGAATGAGAAGAGGCTGCAATAATCCCGCGAGATGGCTCATCTCTCCTTTGTTCCTCTGGCAAACATCACACTCCCGGATATGCTGGAGCACGTCCTCCTTGAGGCCCTTCCATGAGAACCTTTCTCTAATGGCCCTGTAGGTTTTGGTAAACCCCTGATGGCCTGCCAATGGTGAATCATGCGATGCCTGGAGTATCTTCTTCTTGAGCTGAGACCCCTCAGTTAAGAAGATCTAGTCCATGTAATAGATGATCTCATCAACCACCCTGTACCTGTCATCTACCACTTGCCCATCCAGAACCTCACATTCAAACCTGTCCTTGGAGTACTCTACTAAGAGTCAAGCCCTCTAGTCTGTATCCAAGCTCATAAGAGACAACGTGGCTGGTCTACGTGAAAGGGCATCTGCTACCACATTTTTCTTACCCTTGACATACTCAATGTCAAATTCATATGCTTGGATCTTATTGATCCACTTCTGCTGCCTCTCCTGTAGCTACTTCTGCTCCAAAAAGAACCTGAGGCTGTTGTGATCAGTCCTCACCCTGAACCTGTTACCTACCAAATATTGCGGGAACTTGGCCAATGCATGCATGATGGCCAGCATCTCCTTGTCGTATATAGAATACAACCTCTCGTGCGGAAGGATCTTCCGGCTCTCATAGGCTATAGGGTGACCTCCCTGCATCAATACCACGCCGATCCCCTCTCCCGACGCGTCACACTCCAAAATGAATGACTGTGTGAAATCTGGCAATGCAAGCACTGGGCAGCTGCTCATAACCTCCTTGAGCCTGTCAAAGGCTCACTGCATTGTATCCGACCAACTGAAAGCTCCCTTCCTCATCAAATCTGTCAGGGGTGCAGCAAGCTGGGAGAAGCTCTTGACGAACTTCCGATAGTAAGTATAAATGCAATGAATCCCCCGAGTTCTGTCACGTTTCTCAGCTCTAGCCATTCTCTGATGGCTCTGATCTTCTCCTCGTGGAATTTCACTCCATCCACCCCTATGACAGCACACATATCGTGACCTTCCCTAGAGTGCTAAGCCATTGAAAACCCAGTATCATGTTGGTGTCCGGAATATCGACCACGAAAAAGTAGTCAGTCAATGTGTAGGTGCCCATCGTCACTGAAAGCTCTGGAACATAACACGCACACGTCATGGTCTAATATCCTGGGACCTAGACTGAAAAATCGTCGAAGCTCTCTCTTTGTATACTTCTCCGCTCAACCATCTGTGTATTGATGAAGTTGTGGTTGCCCCACTGTCAACCAAAACTGATACTCGCTGGCCACGTACTGTCCCCCGTACGCGTAGCGTCAGATACTTGGGAACTCCTCGCAATGCTGCAAGGGCCCCTTCGGTGGGTGCAAAAGATGCACCACCTGCTGCTGGTGGTGGAGGTGGCAAAGGTCCCTGTATGGCATGGCTATCTCCTGCATCCACATCATCCTCATCATCCTCTTCCCCAGTGCTCTCAGAGAAGACCTCAATAAAATGTGCTTTGCCAGTAGCACATCTATGTCCTGGTGCCCACGGCTCCTGACAGGTGATGCACAACTACTTCTTCTTCAGCTCCCTCCTGGCATCGTCATTGATCTATACTCGTCCTGGATTCCCCTTTGGAGGTGGAATCCTCACATCCTTCCCCTTAGACTGAAAAGTCTGTCTCTGGGGGTAAGGTGTCCGAGTCCTGGGTAAGACATCCTGTAAGTCCAGGGTCCTGCTGATAGCGTCCTGAGTGTGACTGGTCTAGTGGATTGGACTAAACCTGAAAGTGGCTATGCTAACCCCTCAACATACATATAGACCCTCCATGCCATGGATATGTCTAGTACCATCACAAAGACCCTCAAGAAATCTGCAATGTAGGTCTCTGGGCTCCCTGTTTGTTTGAGCCTCGTCAGCTCAACAAAATGCTGCTTTGGATCCCTCCGATCAAATCGCTCCATCAATCTCCTGGTAAACTTAGCATATGCCGTCACTGCAGAGTGCCTGAGTGTAAATATCCCATGAAACCACCAATACTAGGCCTCACCATCCAAATGCAATGTTGCCACCTTGATGGCCTCTGTCTCCGACATCTGTTAAGTTGAAAATAAATGTCCAGCTTCTCCACCCAAGACTTTGCCAAACTGTTTGATGAACCATCAAACGTAGGTAAGTGGACTCTACTCACTGCATGGTGGGTGTCACCATCATGGTAATGCTGATACCCTCTATGATGGTCGCGGGGTCTACTATCGTACTGGAGCTGAACAAAATCTCTGAATGAGAGGGCTTCCCTGAACTCTTGCCCATAGGCCTGGTACTCTGCAAAATAATTGCCCATATGTCTGGGCTTTGCCTCTGGCTGGGCTATGGCCACCGTGTTGGCTCCCAAGAAAGTGGGCATAGTAGAGCGTGTAGGGGCATGTGAGGCCACCTGCTGCGCAATATCATGCTGCTTTGGCAAATAGTGGGATGCGCCCGTTCCCTTACCAATCTGGAAAACTAGTGGGCTCTCACGTTGTCTGGCCTCTACTACTGTGAATCTCTGCCCCATCACCTCAATCTGCCTCGACATATCCTGCACTGATTTGAGGAGCATATCCGCAAATCTCTTCCCGTCATCATCTGCCATCGGATCCTCCTGCTCTACGTCCACCATAGGCTCCTTCTGTCCTGCGTCCCCCACACGCTCCTCCTGTTCTGTGTCCACCACCGGAACACAGTCTCCCTCTTCCTAAGTGTTCTCTAACCTATGCCCAGTGTCTCTGTATCTCCGATCTTTGTAACAGATGTAGGGTTTTTCCCCCGGTGTCATAGATTGCTAGCTCCACAGATTGAGCCAAATCTATGCTCTGATACCACTGTAATATCCCTTATCAGGAATATTCATCAAACACAAGCAAACTCCAACCAGAGATGGACTGGGAGGGCATTTACTAGATGTGTCGCCTCTGAAGAGAGGACGAGATCCGAAGGCTACTTGGCCCTTTCCAGACTCTGTCTAAGAGTATAGGAGAAAACACATAAGTGGTATAATAGCTGAGAAGCTCAAGAGATAAAAATAACAATGGTGCAACATATAACAATATAACCATAAGCAGATACTCAAGAAATGCAGAGAGAAATGCTAAGCCATTTTATTATACTGAGTAATAGAATGAGTATAGGAGGTGATCAGAAATATGGCACCTCGAATTGCACAAGGCAAGTGAAGAAATACACTCAGAATAGCAAAGGAATGGCCCCTCTGAACTGCGTCCTAGCTGCTGGAGAACTGTTGTGCTGCTAGAAATCAAATGAGTATTTGGAGCTGCTCCCCTCCTCAGAAAAGGCTGAAACTCTGGAATCGAACTTTACTCAAGAGACCCAAAAAAACCCAGAAAGATTTTCCGAAATGGTCGACCCCCGAAAATCACCCCTTTGGGGTTCTGCGCAGTCCCTCAATGCTCTACACTGCCACTAAATGAAACCCTCTAGAAATCTGCCTGAAACCTCTGCCAAAACTCTCCTATATGAAAGGGCTGATCCCTTGCTCTATCTCTCAACACAAATCCTACTGCAAATCCTCAACCCAGAACTCTTGCCAAAAAGAACTGCGTAACCCCTCTCAGTGCTATGTAGTCCTCCAAAACGATGATGAAACTACTGCTGAAGTGCTGATGAAACTACTGCTGAAATTCCAATGGAAATACCTTGCCCGAGTAGGCACTCGAAGTCCCCCAGGTCTAAGGGTGAGATCTCCGAACGGAGACACTCAATGCACTAAACAGTGCTGCAGACTAGATAAACAGCCAACGTGCTCTAAGTCGAAATGACTATCACAAATGCTCATAACTAAATGATCAAAATGAGGGGGCTTCTCTCTCCTTTATAGCCTTTTCCTCTGTCAATCCCTAGGCTCACCTCTTCCAACGTAATTCCTCTCTTCCCATGTGCTTCTTCCCTTCTGCGCTGTCCCTCCAAGTGTTTGCGTGGGCTCCATCTCTGCGTCCCCCTTTTCCCCCCTTGTCTCCCCTTTAGGTCACAACGTTGTGCTACTAGGAAGTGACCTTTATTCTAAAAGTGAGTTATGTCCCCCTTCCTCACCTTTTTATTTATAAATAACTATAGAATGCAAAAATTGAGCAAAATCGAATATTCCAATTAGCCATGGCTAATTAGGAATATCACAAGAGTGTGAAGGATGAATAGGTGTGTGAGCATGATCCTCAACATCACTGGGTAGTGGTGGAGTTGTTGAATGAGATGGAGGCAGACAGTCAGTTGAGATAGTGCCCGCTCCCACATGAGATTGTGTAGCTCCATCAATTAAGAATGTTGAGCGAGGCTTGATTTCAAGCTTTCTCTTGGCATGAGAAAATTTCTTAAGGTAGTGCTCGAATTGGTCCCAAAGATAAGCAAATTTCATCTCCCTCCTGGGAGCTTGAAACTGCAAGTGACGGAAGCGTTGCCAAAAATAAATAACGGATTCATGTGGAGCCCTCTATTGCTGTAACAATTTCTGGTCAAGATGGTCTAGATCAAAATGATAGAACATGTCTTCAATAAGATCACAAAAGTGCTCAAATGAGTGCACGGTGTCAGCCGATAGGCTGAGCACCCAACGAAATGGAGATTCACGAAGTGTGTATGCAAGCGGTAAACTAGCCTGTTCGTTAGAGAACTCATCTTCTTCATGAATAATGGAAAGAAAGTTATGTAAGTGCTCAGGCTAGGCCACTTTTCCTTCACCATCATATGTGTGAGTGGACAAGAGATCGAAAAGCTTCCCCAAGATGGAGACATCTTCACAATTCTAAGAAAACCTTGGGGGAAGAAGAGTGCAAGTCTCCATGAAAGATATGCAAAGGTTCAAAACTAGATGAGAGGGCACAGCTTGTCATCAGGCCCTCCTTCTAGTGCCAGAAATGTTGGTGGTGCTAGACCCGCCAACATGACAAAGGGATCTCCTTGGTAAGAAGTCCCAATTAGACCTCAGACCGTTTGGTCTAGGAGTCCCAATAGTGGGTTGTAGGGTAATGCCTTGACTGCGATGTCACACAGAGGCAAGTAGGATAACTTTGTCAGCAGCAAGGGTGTGACTGTTGCAATGAGTCAAGGAAGATGTATGAGAGGTTCCAACACTTCGAAAGGGGCAGGAGATGAAGGTGAGTTCTAGGTTGAAAGGGATCAGTCCCAACTCGGCTAGGAACACACAAAACAAAGGACATGCACATCTTCCAGTGGAGCAGTCCACTCAGATGCGACAGTCACATCATACAAGGAAAGATAACATGTACAACAGTCACATATCAGTGCGAGACGAGTGCAATGGTTTTTATAGCAAGGTTCAAGTGAAATGTCTGTCTGATGTCTGGTAGAGTAGTCGACACGGATGGTGACAACATTAACAACATATGCAACACATTAACAACAAGATTTATATAATTGCATGTGAATCAGTTCATACGCAAGTACGTAAGTTAAGCAACATATATCATTCAATAAGTCACAATCCTACAATACATCCATGTAAACCTACTAGCCCCAACAGTGGAATGTTACAGCCACATTCGGCTACTCCTCCAAAGAGATGTACAAGCTCCATGCAGTGGAGAAGCCAAGGTGTGTTACAATACTGTCCAAGCCTTCTTCAAGATAGTCTTAGTAGAAGCTTGGATGACCAAAAGCCTATACAATGAGTTATGAGGGACTATTTATAGCAAACGGTGGGGTAACCCTTAAAATTACCCTTTATGACAGGTCAACTACCTCATGACTCTTCACCTACCCTATGACTGTTACGTCCAACTATTGACACTTGACTTACACTTGACATGACTCAATGTTACAATGCACATGTACTCATGTGAGACAACATGGCTTGAGCAAGCCAAGCAAGACATCACTGACACTGTGTTCATTGTGGTGAGACCAACTCTTTGACATGCTTATGATGGTGAAGGTGGTGAGCTAATGCCAAGCTTGGTCGCCCATGATGATGTGCATGGACCTCATGGTGACATCTTGCTGAAGCGAACCCTTGCCTCCATTGCAACCAGTGCATTAGTTCAACCCCTTCATCCAAATCGTCTACTATCATGCACATGGTTTTCTTGGGTGCAACTGAACCAGCAACACACCAATGTATAGTGTCTATGATGATCTTCAAGTGTGTGCTGGTGGTCATGCACATCAACTTGTCGTAGTACATGTTCAGCTCTAGTTGGACTTGCTTCTTGTCTTTGTCTTGGTGAGTGTGTTGAATAGGTTGGATTGCATGCGTGCAGTCAACGAAATGCATGTTGCTGAATCCCTTACATGCGATGAACAACAATGCTCACCATGCTTGCTCTATGTCAGCTGTTGGGATGGATCCTTAACTTGTACGGGCGCAGTTCCATCCGTGAGTGCATGTTGCACCCACTATTGTTCCAGTTCTTGTTGCAACTCATTCGTCTATCTATGCAACTTCATGTTCTTCCTGAGTTGCTGCTTCAAAACATGAAACTCATTCTTTGTTCCATCTTCTGCCTTCATGAGATCTTCATGTCGCACCGTCACTTCATAGCCAGAGTCTCCAAAGTTGCTTTCTTCATCAATGGACCTGCTTGAGCTTGCAACCTTGTTCTGCCTCTGTGTTGTCAACAACCCTCATCTTTCATTCGTTGCATTTGGTATGCTGTCTTCAACTGCTATTCATGATGATGCTCGTTGTGATGCTACTATTGTCATGTCTTGATGTCCTTGTCTATGAACAACTTGATGTCTTCGTGGGTAAGCAAGTCCATAGACACTTGATCGATTGCATCCCCAAGTGTGCTCTAAACGATGTCTTCCTCTATGCTCTCCTAGAAACCATTATACATGTATTGCTAAGAGGCAGATGAACACCTGTGATACCTGGAGACATGGAAAGACTCATAGCAAGAAATCTGTCAGTCGAAAACCAAAATGAACATGAGAACTGACTTGCAACATACCTGGGCGAATGATCATGAAGGTTGCGCAATTTTGGTAGTGAGGTCGGGAGACTGACTGCCAAGGCTGCTCAAGGCATAGTCTAAGCTACTGGGAGATTGGATGACTATTGGAGTTGCGCAATGCATAGTCCATTCTGGCTATTGACTGTGGGGATTGTGCAATGTGTAATTCCAGTTGGGAAGGACTGCTGTCCTAGGGACAGGTCTGCACAATTTCTTGGGCCAAGCAGCCACTTTCCTCCAAAAATGCGCAAAACAATCGTGGAGGCCAATGCTGGGTAGGAATGTGCAAATCTGGAGAGGAAGGTGAGCCTTCCTCTCCCAGATTGCGTAATGCAGCCTTGGTGAAGGCAGAGCCCAGGCCAAGGTTGGCCTGACTTGCCGACGGGCGACTGAAATCAAGTAAGTCAGTGAATGCATGGTGAAACTAAGTGATAGCATAAGTGATTGACAGTGCATGCAAAACATGAATGAAATATTCAACAAACAGATCAACATGCGTGTGGGTGAGGCAGTTCGCCAGTTGGGCAAACGTCTGTGCAAAACAATTTCATGCATGTGACATCAGTAAGATAGCAAGGAAAATTGAAAAAGAGCTAGGAGAAGCTAGTATATATGTAAACGACAGCAAGCGTTTAAATAAATCAAGCAAGCAATACTCCCACAAGCGAAAACACAAAAAGCGACAGAAATGCAGCACAAGGCATGGGAAGCGGGCTTACCCCAAAACAACTGAGATGAATGTGCCAACTGCTCCTAGATGTGATGTGGGATGTCAGAGCTCAAGTTTGATGTGAGGAATGAGCTCTGTAGTGTCTAGTTGATGAGTTCTAATAACATCGAGGTTGTGACCCACATGCCACCAATCTAGGGGAAGCGACACTTGGTGGGAGGTTTCAGAATTGCTCCTTGCATGCAACCTCCAACTGCTAAACATAGATCCTTGAAACAAGTGATGCCTTTGCATGCTGCCTTGGGAGAAGTAGCCCATGCATGCAAGTCTATTTTTTCAGTCCCAGAGGGAAACCAATCACCTCAGTGCACATGCAAGAGCTTGCTCGACTACTGGAGAAAATTGTGCATTTCTGGCTAGGCTGGCTACCTAGGAGTTTTGCACAATTTCTGGGTAGACCAGCTGACTGCTGCCCAGATTTGCACAAATCCTAGGTTGAACAGCCTGCTCAAGGGAAAATTTGCACAAATCCTGCTGGGAGGGTTGGCTGGCAAGATTGTGTAATCTTGGAGCCCAGCAGGCTATCAGAGAGGATTGCACAATTCCTGGAGGGAAGGCTGGTTTCCCTCTAGAAATGCACAATTTTCAAGGGGAAGTTACTCAGCCTGCAACTGGACCAAGTCCAGGTAAGCAGCCTATGAGGGGAATGGATCAACTGTGATCGACATGCTGCCTTTATGCGAGGAAAACATTGAAGCTTGAGTACTTGACGAAGCAAGACAAAGTGTTGTGTAAGGTTGGTAGGGAGTCTCCAAAACAGGCTAAGGAAAATTTTTGGATGGTGGTTGTAGCTGGTACAACAGGTGGGAGAAGGGGTGGGTAAATGGTGAAGGATTATATCACTACTTACTACAGACCTCGATCCAAGCCAACTAGAGATGGAAATATCAACATAAAAGATGTAACCCATTTTCCCTTAAGAACAATCTTATTCATCATTTCCAGATTGGCGAGTATATCAACACTTCATGTAGCTAGAAGATCATACATGCAGTACGGTGTGGAGTGTTTGGAGCCAATAGTCTTCAACTGGAGTGAGGGAGTGTTGGTCAATATGAAAGAACAATTGTCTAAAGAAAGAGAGGGAAAGTTGAAAAACTTTGGATACAGTTCCATCTTGGTCTCTTTTTCCCTAGAATGGATTCCATTACTACAACCTCAACATATTACACTCAAGCCCATTGATCCAAGGGTACCATGGATGAGGAGGTGGATAGATCATATGTCTCGACATGTAGGTCCGTCGGCAATAAGTTTCTCACCAACATTCTTTGGATGGCTGCGTAGACAGTTCATTATGGTCAATGATTATCCGTATGCAGGGATGGATTTCTATGATGACCCCGAGCTCGTGCTTCCTGAGGGTGAGCGATGGGATGTTATAGGTAATATATTTTGACCATTTGAATTTTTAAAAGTTTTACATTTTTTTTTTATGTTTTTGATGTTTCTGAGACTTAAACTATTGATTTGTTCATGCAGATATTGGGCCTATTCAACCAATAGGTGCTTCATATCTCCGTCGTGTAGGAGAACAACCACAAGAAACAGTAGAACCAACATAGGTTACTGTAATAAGATGGGATGCACTATAAGATCTTAATGTAGCCAAGATCCTAACAGAGTTTGAGCACCACATGGAGGGGTTGGCACACGCGATAGATGAGACGCGATCGACCACATTCTGATGCGACTTCAGCAACACACTATTGGAGTGCCTAGATGTATTGGTTGGTTACTGTGTAAGATAGCTCGTGTAATGGCTTGTTATCATGAGAACTTTTGATTAGTCTACTTAGATATTTACATGTAGTGTTTTATATGGGTCATGTGGCCATGTGTGCCTTGGGCATAAATTTTGTAAAACCAAACTCTCTTAGTCTCTCTCTCTTTCTATATATATATATATATAGATATATATATCTTTAGTGTTTTCATGTTCCTATTTTGTTCTCAATGATGTGATGTGTATTGAAACTTATTTACATTTGTTGCAAATGTCTATCTAAAACATGATTATCAAGTGCATTTGTCAGTATGTTTATATTGATAGAAATATGGTCATATTGTATGAAATAAAAATGTCTTTCTAGAAGGAAAACCCTTAAAAACATACACAAGATGGTAGGAATTCTAACCAAATAAACATTACCAAGTTGTAGTACCACGAGTTGTGAGTCAAGTCTAATGACTAAATGACAGATACCATGTGAAATAGCATCAAACAATAGCTCGACCTTTACGCTATACTCAATGATGTTGCTGGTAAAGCGACCAATACAAATCCCTTGTAGACTCACTAACTCACCATTTGGAGAAAAGATAGCCCATGCTACGAAGGATAGGTTCCAAGTGCTACGAATAACACCATTAGCATAACCAAAATACGGTTCAAGGGATGCCGACATATGCAAACCAAACGTAAAAGGAATCAACATAAACCTTAGGAAACTCTAAAGAGACACACCGCAAACACACTCAACACACCTATAGACAATGTGTATACAATGTTAATACGCATGGAATCAAACATAGTATTTCTCTAGGTGTAACCCATTCCTAGGCTACACTAATGGAATTCCATCAAAATCAACTAACTCATAGGCCCATTTTGTAAGGACACGCTTGAAAATATATGGACCTGACCACATAGGTTGGAGCTTTCCTAATCCTAATAAGTTCTTGGTCATATAAAAGAACAAGGTCTCTTTCTAAGAAGACACAAGGCTTGACACTTTTGTTGTATTGTGCCTTGATACATCTTTTATGAGATTCATTAGATATATCGGCATCACGTCGTGTCTTCTCTAACCCAGTCAGATGTAAAAGATGTTCCTCTTCTACATAAGAGGTAGGAAGAATTTTAACAACTAGTTTCAGTGACAAAATCTCATATTCGATTGGAAGGATTGCTTCCAGACCATAAACCAATTGAAAGGGTGTAAATCTAGTAGCAGTCCTTACTAAGGTTCGGTATGCCCACAAGGAAGCATATAGGAGCAAATTCCAGTCTGATTTATGGATGCCTACCATACGTTGAAGAATATTTTTGAGAAATTTATTGAGATTTTCAACCTGTCCATTATCCTGAGGATAGTAGGGAGTGGAACTTTCATGGGAAAGTCCCATCTTAGCAGTTAGTTTGGTCATCATATGATTCTGGAAATTCTTTCTGTGACCCATAACTAGGGATTTCAGAACACCAAATTGTGCGATGACGTGATTGAAAAAGAAATATGCAGTCATTTTTCCATTGTTGTTACATGCAGGCATCACCTCAGCCCATTTAGTAAAATAATCTACTGCAATAATTGTATAATTGAGTGAGGGTTACATGTCATGAAGTCAATACCCCATTTCGCAAAAGGTCCGATGGTGATAACAGGATGCAATGGAGCGGGCAGAGCATAGGTCTTATCATCATAAATTTGGCATGCATGACACTTCTAGACAATGAGAATAGAGTCTCGAAAAATGGTAGGCCAAAAGTAATCGATGTGTAAGATCTTCTGCACGGTATCATAATCAGATACATGACCACCACATGCTCCCAAGTGGCATTCATTAAGGAATTTATTGCCCTCCTTATGTGTGAGGAACCTTCATAAAATCATATCAATACTGCATCGATAAAGAGTGCCACCAATGATGAGACTGGAAAGTCTGGGTCTGAAGATAAATCAGAATGTCTCCATACCACGAGTTAGATGACGAAATCAGAAACAACGACTCGTCAGGGATAAAATCGCCAGATGTCGATTCAGAATTAGGGGAAGGAAGGTCACACATAAGCCCAACGAAAACCAAGGATTTATTTGACTTATATTTGATGAATTCCATGTCAAACTCTTGCAACATGAAAATCCATTTAGAGTATTTTCCCCCGAGCAATTGACGTGACAAAATTTATTTCATAGGGTTACAATCTAAAACAACCGTATTTTTTTGGCTCAAGATGTAATAGCAAAACCTTTGGACGACTTGAATGATCGCAAAAACCAACTTTTCTACATGGGTATACCTAATCTTGGTATCATTGAGATTCCGACTCAGATAATATATGGGGTGTTTTATCTGTCAATCGTCTACCATTGCTATAGTAGAAATAACAACAATGAGATACAAGAAATATTCACACTAGTAATCAAGGAGATATAATAGATATGCCCAAACCAATGTATATTTCAGGGGGCCCTCTTTCTTAAGTAGGCAAGTGAATCCTTTGGTCAACTCAGTGTAATTAGGGATGAACCTTCGTAGGAAGTTAGATTTCCCTTGAAGTCGTTGAAGCTGAATGAGTGAAGAAGGTGCAGGCAAGTCGATGATTTCCTATACTTTCAGAGGATCGATACGAATTCCATGTTTTGAAATAAAAAAACCAAGAAGTTGACCAAAACTAACATAGAACACACATTTGTGTGGATTCAGTCGAATATTATAATGTCTACACCATAAGAAAATGGCCCTAAGATGCATCGGGTGATCAACCCGATACTTAGAATGAGCAGGGAGATCATCCAAATAAGGTTGCACGATGTGTTTAATATCATGAAAAGCGTAATCCATTGCCCGTTGAAACGTGGCCCCAATATTCTTCAGAACAAATGGGAGTTTCCAGTAGGCAAATGTACCCTAGGGAGAGATAAATGCAGTCTTAGGTTGATGCGCTCGGAGAATGTTGATTTGATTATAGCTAGAGAAACCATCCATGAACGAATAGATTTAATAATGGATGCAATCATCAACAATCTGGTCAATGAACGAGGTTGGGTAATTGTCCTCTGGAAAAGCGCAATTCACATCCCGATAATCGACTTACACACAGATTTTCCCCTCTTTTTTCATGAAAGGGACAATATTTGACACCCAATCGGTCAGAGGAACGGGGTAGACAAAACCAACATGAAGGAGTTTTTCAGCTTCACTCTTTATCACGACAAATTTCTTTGGATGGATCGAACAAAGGCACTGCTAGACTGGTTTAGCATCAGGATACATTTTAAACTCATGCACTACTATATTTGGGTAAATACCTGACATTTTATCATAGGTATAGGGAAATACATCATGAAAATTTTGAAATATGGCTTTATAGGTCTCAATATCGGATGGAGAGAAAGATGCCCCAATGTGTAAATTTTCGACAATACCTGGTTTAATAGAGATGTCAAGAGGTATTGTCTCTTTGATATTTGATAGATTATTCTTGGAATCGACTTCATGGATAGAAACAAAATTCATAAAATACTCGATGACGTTGGGTAGATACACATCACTGAGATTATCCTCAATGGAATTTAGTAAGGAGGAATGATGGTGATGATCATCCCATGGCACATCATCTGGCATCATTATCTCCATGATGCTGTCATCAGTAAAGAATACACTAGAGAATGGATTAGAAGGCGTGCCATAATCCAATGATCAACCGACCCAATTGATCGAAGATAAGGTATGAGTCTCACAAGATGAATAGATGGCTTCATAATCAAGTTCAATAGGGCTAAGTGACATTCGGTCATCAAAACTATGGATGCTAGTTTCATCTAGTACAATCCATGGATAAGTCTGGATAGTAGAAGATGATATCATATTGATATTAGAAACCAAAGATGAGTTGTTGGGAAGCGAAAAGGTTCCCATGAGCGAGGAATCCTTCAGTAGTCCAACCATAAAATGCTAATAATATTGTAGAGTTTCCCCTACAAGCGTGATGGTTCCATTTGTCAGAAATCCCTAAATTCCCTAGGCTGAGGAGAGAAATTCCAGAGGTAACCAAAAACCACTTTTAGGCTAGAATCTAGCCTGTCTAGCCTTGGAGAGGGCTCTATCACTGAGGTTGTTCAAATGATATAATATTAGGCTAGGTATAGAGCTTAATAAGGTGTGTTTTTTCAAAGAGTTACTAGTAGGAAAGGAGACAAATTCATTGGGCATATGGTCATGTCTACCTGATTATGTTTGCAATGATGAAATGAAGAGAAAATGGAGATTCCACAAGGGTAAGGTAGGTAGTATATTTATATATTTTTGGTCTGAGTTCATTTTAGGAGGGTGATTAAAGGAAAATGGAAAATGACAAAATAGCATCAAGCATAAGGATGAATCCTAATTGTCATTTTAGCAGAAAACGTAGATGTCTAGCGAAATTGAAAGCATATCACTGTTGAGAGTGAATTCTGAATCAAATATTTGTTTTAACTAGACAATAATATATATATTCAAAGAATGATTTATCATAGAAAATAACTTACAAGAAAGGAAGCACATCTCAAAAGAAAACTAACTCAAGAATCCCTGCAAATTCCACCTCTGTATTTCATTCGCTGTAAAAATGTCTCAAAAATAAGTGCAATACAATGTATCCTTCTCCTTAACCTGACCAATAGAACCCACTACCATGTTTTTCATATTTATAGGCATAATGAGGTTCCATATCCCACTCTAGGTGGTCGAAATTATTGACCAAAACAAACTTCTAACTAGATACATCAAAGTTTTAGTGCATATACTGAAAAATAGGAGTGGTTTTCCTTACAATCAATCTAAGCCTAAAACATCACACACTTGGAATATATTCAAATAAACATTAACTACACCTCCTAAGACAATATTCCACCTACCCACATGATCCAAACTACTTCTAGAATCCAAAAAGTTGAAATTTGAAATGAAATGGTGCTGAATGTCCAGACTTGTAGCGCATTAACCAATTTCACAGCAAATTTAAGTAGCCTCCATGTTTTGTATGGTTGCAGCCTTCCTCTGTCAAAATCGAGAAAATGGGTGAGCTCCAAATACCTTTTTGATGGTATTGAGCCTCTTAGATAATATTCAAAGTGCTTGTAGACCTCCTTTTTGACTATCCCCCACTTTCGTAGCACCTTCAAAAATTTGAAAATATGGTGACTTTTTCCTGATATGAAGTGTTTGAAAGAATCAATGTGAATGTCGTGATCTTAATTTAGCTTTCCCTTATGAAAATAAAGACTTAAAAACTTCACCATCCCACCAATACCAAAGATTATATAAAAAGTGCAGCAAATTCACGACAAGTCTCCTAAGAAACAAGGACTGAATTTTTGGAAAAATAAGGGTCTAAAACAAGCTCATATCTCTTGAATACTATCAGATGTTACAAAACAAAAGGATTTTTTTTTTTATATGAGAGTGTCCTTGAGAGAAACCTCTCTAAGTTTCCAAAACTTCTTCTCCAACTCTTCACAATCTGCACCTAAACATCATAACTAAAACAAGAAATGACAAAACTTGAAACATAGGCTCTAAAGACACATTTGAAATTTCCAATATATAACACCTGTCCAGAAATTGAAGGAGGTTTTTGTTCTCTGGCCCATTCTTGGAAAAAACTGCTTTTAATTTTTCAAAATTTGTTTCCATTTGGTCAAAAAAATATTTTGAAAAGGATGACAAAAATAGTCAAAACGCAACAAACTGTCAACTTTCGCAACACTTGTTAACTTTCATAGTGTAACACCCTCCTCCCACATCCACCCAATTAACTATACCAACAAGGGTAAACATGAGACGAGAGGCTACTATGATCAGATTTGACCTCCTATGTGAACTTAAGGAAGTGGAATCGACGAAACATCACACACAGTCATCCAACATCATCAATAGAACCCTCAAGAGACAAGTCAACCACTCAGACAGCCTGTCCTTGGGTCCCACTGCTGTTCTGGACCTCTGAGGCCATAGTCGCTCTCATGCTATGGGCAAGGGAGTGACCAAAAACCCAAATTCATTCTCATAGGCCTGCCTGCCAGTGACTGTGGACTAAATTTTCTAGTTCTGTGCCAACGACCCCAAGATTTAACCCACTTTTTTAGGCCCAGAGCCCAGGCCACTACCTAGAATGGAATGAAAGCTGAGAATCAAGTAAAGTATATGGAAACAATGTTGCAAAAGTAAATAGTTGATCAAGATCTTAACCAGACCCCTACTAGCCATGACAGGCATTTTGTCAAACATGTCATCAACATGTAACCTACAGGTGTAAATAGTAGAATTAAGTGTAGGGATCTCATACTTATCTGAGAATCGCCATGAACCATTGTTTCCTCATGTCATTTTCTGCATTATCATATATTAGGTCATAGACACATTATCCATTCAAACACAAGTAAAAACATGCTGAGAGCCAAACATAGCTGCTATCATAAAATATGCATATAACCATCATAATAGGAACAAAAATACAATAAACATATCAGCTATCAAAATCCATATATACACCAATAAATTTACACATGAAAATCAATGGGATGAATTTATCATTAATCAATGCAATGAACCAACCTGTGATGGGACTACCACATTCCACCCGACCATAGATTGGTCGAGCCAAGTCTCTCTTCAGCCAATCATCCCCGTGCCATATTCCAAGAATGAATGTGGGACTCATAGAAAAAATAAAAAAACCACTTGTGGATGCCACCAGAGTTCTCTGCCTAAATCGTGAGGAATTTGAGTGCCTCCTAGTCTCTCAGGCTTTATCGTGCATCTGCAGTCCGATCCAGGGATCACTAGGCCCTACACCAAGACATACTCTCCACGATTAATGGTGCATTCTGTTATCACTCAGGTTGTTCCCCAAAGTTGTAAGAAAGGGAATACAGCCGAGGTAACCACAGACCAATCTTTTAGATACAGATTCTAGGCAATCTGCATCCAGAGAGGGCACTCTCTTTATGATTTAGCTTTGTTTTGAAATGTGTTAGGCTAGCTATAAAGTACAAGGGTTTTGTTTTGAGTTTGGTTGGAAGGATTCAATAGAATAGTGAGGTAGAACTAAAAAGTTTCAGTCCATTGGGCATGATGGAGTCAAAGAAGGATAGCTTCCTGGATTAGGTTTCTTAACAGAGGATGGCATCACAGAGCAAGGTAGTCAAACACGAAACAATTTAAAGGCTGGAATCAAATGGAATGGAGTCAAATGGGTGAAGGGCAGTTAAGAATCCTTCATCATATTGACAGTGGGAAAATGGATGGTTAATGTTAAGGAGAAATTAAGAATTCCTTAGCGAAAACTCAAGGTGAAAGAATAAGGGAAAACAGGAGCAATTAAGAATTCACTATTTATACTAATTCCGAAGGAAACTTAGAAAATAACAAAGATTGAAGACAAAGTGCAGTTAAGCAAATTCTGAATTATTCTTTTTCTTTACTATTGATATCATGAAACATAGGTGAAATAATAAACGTAGAAACTGTAAAACACAAGTTAGAAGGGACTTATTGATCCATAAAATGATTCAAGAATTCTGTAATAGGTCCTCAACATCAATTCCTCATCCAGTAAGCTCGACAACAGATGGTTCCAAGAGCCTTTTATTCCAAAAATTTTAGTATTACAGTCACAACTATGAACACTCACCAACCCCAAATACTTCGTTAAGGGGGGTATTTATACAAAAATATCTCACAAAATATCTCATGGAGATAATATCTAGTGATGACTCATAGTTTTTTTACAAAATATAGAGACAAATAGTCTCGATAACAGAGAAACCATAACTGATGCTGCATTGGCTGCTCCGGCTTTGTCAGATGTGCTAGCTACTGTGTGAGTTGGTTTACAGCTGTATTCCACTGATACTCTGTGATGGCTGCTCCATCTTGCCTAGATATTCCTTAGCCCTGATCTGATATACTTTGACCGGTATGACTCTCATTTATTTCTGTCTTCCGCATTATGGTAAATGGTCTAAAATTTTCAATTCACCAAGGTACCAAAGATAAGTTTATAGAATTTCTAACATACTTTGCCACCACTCCGGTCCTGGTAATTTATGTCTCTAAAGCTTCCTTAAAGTTTCGTCAGTCTCTGTGTATCTGAAGAAATTAGGTGGGATGGTGAACAGATGCTTCACCTCGTGCTCAATGTAGAATAAATTTTCTAGGCTGTCGTAGAGGGCTTGGCCAGATGGAAGTGCTTTTACTCCTGAAGCACTCATTGATGAAGTGATTTGATCAACAGTATGTTTATTCAATTTATGTACATAGTCTATGTGTTTCATAAGACGATCATCACTTCCCAAAGGACTTGGCAAACCTTTTTTATGCAAGACTGTAAACTTTTCTATGAAAGAATTAATCTCTACCTGCATGTCCTGGCATCTCCTTTCCAAATTTTGCATTTGAGTTCTCATGGTTAGAACTCTCTTGATTTCTAGAATGGTGCCTGTTCTGTCTTTGATTTCTAGTGCTTCCAGTTCTTCGCTGGTCTTGGTGTTCAAAAATGTATTAGCCGGTTAGCTTGTTCAGGCATCTGTCCCAATAAAGCTCTTGTCTTTTGAATCTCCACTTGGGTTGCTTATATCAAGTCAGTCTGCTCATAAATGACTTGGATAGACCTCCACACATTACTAAGGGATTGATTGATGTTGGTCCACAAAACTCCTCTGATTTCTGCTAGAGGTTTATCTAGAGAGAGATCCTTTTCTAATGCTCTCAATTTGTTCTCTAATGTTTTGACCTCCCTTGTTTTCTCTGCCACATTCATCTTGGATTTATCATAATTCTTTTCCACCTTTGCCAATTGCTCCTTCACCAGTTTCAATTCTGACACTTGTAGTTTTAATTCTTCCATGGCTCTTATCAGTTCCTCTGTACTCATATTGGTGCTGCTGCTGTTGCTGATGTACCTGTGATGACCTCTATTGTTGATGCCAGGACAGTGGGAGGCAATGCTGTTATAAGTGTGGAGGGGGCAGTAGTGACTGCAGGGATTTCGTCAGGTGGCTGGGAGGTTGACTCTCCCTTTAGCGCTTTTTCCAGTGCCTGCTCAGTATCGGTTAATCTTTCATTGAGTTTTATAAGTAGGTCCATCATATCCTCTTCGGATTTTTGCTGTACAACTTCTGCAGTCTGTGGGTGCATGGAAGGAGGCAGTTTTAGCTGTTTTCTTAGGGTAGCAATGTCCTCTCCGTTCTTCTTCATCAGTGCCTTTATGCCTTTGGCATCTTTGGGATCATGTCCCATTTCAATGAAGATTTCCTCCAAGGATTTGATCCTGTTGTCCTTTTCTAGAGAAGAAGCTTTCTCTAAATCTAACTGAGCAGAGGTATTATTCAAGGAGTTTTGTAATTTATGAGCTAACATAGCTTTATCAGCCAGTGTGGAGTATACCATCTCTCCAGTCTGTTTATGAAGCTCAATCTGGTCCATGGGATGAATATCCTTGGCTAAGACCTCCAGATTTGTCCTGATGTAGTCAGCTGCTGATTGTGGTTGTTGCACCTTGGGCTTAAAGTAACTCATTATCATCTTTCCTTCTTTTATGTCATATGCTGACATTAATCTTTGCTGGTTTGTGGGGGCCATCTTAAGATATTGGTTGTAAATTTGAAGCCTTAGTGGATCATTCCTGGCCTTTATCTCAGTGAATGTCCTTTTGATGTCCGAGGCCTGTTTGCTTTGTGGCCTAGTGGATGAAACTTCCACACTCTACTGCCTTTCTAGCTCCTGCCTGTGTGAGCTAGTTGATGTCTCTATCACTAGGGAAGTCTGCTGGCTGGTTACCCTCTCACCTCTTAGACTGTCAGTGGTTTCCTCAATAATTTCATCCTCTGATAGAGGATTCAATCTTTGCCTCTTTGCACCCGGCTGTTCTGTAGGTCCACTGATAGGTGTGGGGTCTTCCCTGTCTCTCTTCTTGCTTCTTTCCTCATTTAGAGGAGTTTGTAATGCAGGGATTTTTGGTGCTATGGTTTGGGCTGGCGGAATTTCCCCCTGACTCTGTTCTTTTGACATTGTTGGCTGGTCTGCCATTATAGGATGCTCTGTATCTACCACTTCTTTGCCCTTTGAAGTCCCTGTAACTGGTGTGCTAGTTTCTTGTACAGGCTGCTGAGAAGTTCCAGTGGAGGATGTACCAACTCCTGTTTGCTGAGGCAGCTTGAAAGATACCTATCCAAAAGAGTCCAGGTCAAGGGTTTTTTCTAAATCTTTCATAGCTTTTTCCATCTTTTCTTTCTCACTACTTTCTTCAATTAAGGTCCCTTCTACCCATTCATCCTGATTTGCATACTGTTCTATTTTTGGGATGCTATGATGAACATAAACTGACAGCCTGTTTCTTATTCTTCTGTCACTTATAAAACTATTTGGGTCATATGGCACCCACCAAAAGCTTTTCTTCAATCTGAATTGTTCTCCTAAAATATTGTCAGCTTCTTCCCAGGCCTCTCTAGCATGGATGATATAAGGGCCTAACTAGTTTTTTGTTCTCAGCTGAGCCTTTTTATTTGCATTACAAAAGTGGGTTAAGTCTGCATTAATGAGTTGCCTAAAATACTCTAATGCAAACAGCCTCATGGGTACATATTTAGGCAATTTGAATGGACAAAGTTCACAGCCATATATTTTAATTTCTGTGTGATTTTGGTACAGGTACCAGTCACCTATCTTATACTTCTTGGAAAGCTGTAAAATATTTTTCATGTCACTAGAAATTCTAGGAGGAGGAGCTCCTATCAACAGGGTGGAGGTTGGATGCACAAAAAGGTCAATGAACTCAATATAGGTATAAGGGATTGATAGGTTCTATGGAATACAGAGCTCCAAAAGATCACAGACCTCTGATTTCCCTTTGAGTCCAACCTCCTGATAGGGAAAGAAAAGCTGTCTAGATGATGATATAGCAGAAGGTGGTATATGAATGAGGTGTACTTAAAGACTCATTCTCTATACAGATTTATGAATTGCTCATGGATTTTATTGGCAATAAAAGTGGCATAATCCTATTTGATAGCAGGGGGCTGTCCTGGAGTAAATATTGACAACATGACTAGGGTGATGTCATCCACATATTCACTGGTATTAAATCCCAAGATGAAGGATATCATGTCAATAATAAGTTTTCTAGTTTTTGTGAACCAGACATACAAATAGGGAGGTGGGCTTGTATGCTAGCAGTTTGGTTGCATGAACATTTGAGCAATACGGGTTATCTCAGAATTGGGTAATTTAGAGGCCTGTTCAAGTAAAAATCCCATGGTAAGAGGAGCAAGAGGTTGAGTGGGGTGAACCTGTAGCATTTGGTTTATAGATTCAGCAGTTATGTAAAAAAGCACAGTCTAGGAAGAAGACATAACTGCTCTGTGGACAGGGTCATATTTGGCACGGCTGGTGTATAATATCTGGGAAAACACAGACTAAGGGAAGGAAATATATGGGGAGGTTGGATTCCCATATTCCAAAAATATTAGAGTTGTTTAGGTGACTGTCCCTGACTTGGCAGAAAGCCTGGAGATGGTTCATGTCACCAACTAACTCTTTTATTTGGAAATCTTTGTCAGCTAAAGACAAATAATTCAGGTCCTTATGGGGTGTGTTGAGGGGAGCGACGTTCAGGGTTGCGGGAGCTTCCATGTTTGGTTCTTGTGTTTTCAAACCAGAATTTCTGGCTTCTGTGGAAAAGTGGGCAAAACAACTATTTTGGGTGTCCTGGCATGGAAACTACAGACTGATTTTAGTTGAATTTGGCTCTTTTTGGGTTGAATTCACAGAGAAAAAATGAAATTACCAATTTGGGAAGTGAATTGGGGTAAATACTTGTTTTTAAAGGTGAACCGTGTAATTCGCAGGTTGGAGGACGAGCTGTAGAGCAGGATGCTGGAGTTTTTTTGGCAGGTGGCCGACTGGACGTGATTTGCAATCAACCAGACGTATTTTTCATGAAAACAGTGTGCAGGAAAAATGGACGAAAATGACATTTTATCGTGGTTTTAATAAAATGTTGGCTTTGGCGGGGATTTTTGGCATTTATTGTGCGGCTGACGTCACGACGATGTGACATTTTGTCGTGAAGCGGAAGGTGGTAAGCAGTTTCCCCCCGCACCACTTTTGGGGTTTGGCAGTTTCGGGCGGGGAGGTAGCGATCACAACAATAGTTTGACGCGTGGCAAGGGTACGGGAGTAATACCGCCGATTCCCTGCGAGTTAAAGGTCGGATGGAAGGGGGGCCGTGATATGAGCGTGGACCGTTGGATGAGTGGGCCCATATCTGACGACTGATGGGTGTCGGAGATGGCGGAGGGTTAAGGAGTGGGCCCGATATATTTAATAATGGTTTTTAATAATATCGGGGCTGGTTTGATTGGTTCGAGGGCGATGGTTCGTTAATTAACCAGAGGTTAATTAGTCCCATATGGCATGCAGGGTTTGGGTTGTTAATAAATTTCAAATAAATCTATTAATCCCCGACAAACATAATGCTATAGTCGTATTCGACTAGGGGGCGGGATATTAATACTTTGGGGTTTTATTGTATATTTACATTAATACGGCGATGGGTATTCTTGCAAGGAAATTATATAATAAAAGTTAATATGGAAAACGACTGAAAGCGCCAAGTTTAATGTTAGGAAACTTAGGCTTGAAGGGGAAAATAGGGGTTTTTATGTGATATTTGTACATTTCCTAAGTAAAAGGGGTTTTACTTAAGCTTTTTATGAAATGAGATGAATGGAAGGAGTTGTTTGGTTATATTAAGTAGATCTTAATATCACTAGGGAAGTTAGTAAATGATTTCAGGAAAACATGAGGGGAGTTAGTCATGCCTCTGCCATAGTACCTATGATAGAGGTAAGATTATCATTCTGAGAGACAAAATCAATCACAAGTCTCTTTCTGCAACATCAAAACTGCCTACCCAGCCTACTGTACCTAACATTTTTTCTTCTTTTTTCCAAGGGTGCATTTAGACTAGCAAACCCTTTTCAGCTTTTCTTTTCTTCACATGGAAAGCCTATCTAAGTCTGCACCTATTTCTTCCAAGGGCTCAGGTTAAATAGTTGAGCTCCTTTGCTTCTCTACCTGCCTACTTATTTGCCAAGTTTAAACAGTTTGGACAAATTTTTATTCTCTATCTCTAAAACAGGAAATTCAAACATGAACTAGCCAAGATTAAGTTGTTTGGCCATTCATCAACTACAACATAAAGTTCAACAAACTGCACATGATACTTTATTTACAGAAAATGAAATAGTAGTGGCATTTGGACTTGCACACTTTCCTGGTCCTTTTTATTTGGGGTTCATTTCTTTCACTTTTTTGACCACTTTTATTCTTTTTTCCCTTTGATTTTTCTCTTAGGGTATACCCTCTTTTAATTTTTAATTTTTTTGATTTTTCAAAATATGGAAGACCTTTGCAACAAGAAAATGTATGTACATATTGCAGAGCTAACCAAGTCAATCATGGAATATGACACCTATTAGTATAGGAGCATAACACTGGCTCCACTTGGGGATGGCTTTCCCTGGTGGAAAGTCAACAACAGCAGGTCAGATGGCCTTCTAACAACTCTTGCTGTGCTCTAGACTCTTCTCTTGTTGAAAGTAAAAAACTATATAAACAAATCATATACAGTATAAGCACTTTTCTTGAGCAAAACAGAAATGGCAAAATTCCTTCACTGTTTCTCAAAATTTTTTGCATATTCCTTCCTATTCTTATTGCTATAACAAACAAGCCTATCACTATTTTCAAGCTACAGAAACTAAACTTCCTTATGTACATGTTAGAGTCAGGATATATCAACAAACTAGATCAAAATAATGTTTCAGCATTCGGCCATTAACTGGCCCTTCTTCTGTTTTTGAATCATCCAGGTTCTTCAAAAAGTAGGTATTGTTTCCCTGTGAGGCCTAAATAATAAAAGGTCCCTTCCATAGGAAGTCAAACTTCCTATGTTTGCCTTTGTCTTCTCTTCTGGAGTCCGATTTTAAAACTTTGTCCCCTAGGTAAAAATCTTCTGCCTTGGTCCTCTTATCAATATCTTCTTGAGCTTTTCTTGTAATACTTGGGATCTTTGGTAGACCTCTTCCCTATTCTGTTGCAAGTGGATGGTCTCATTTATTCTTCTTTGAATATCATTGGGTTCCACCTGAACTTCCTGCAGTAATTTCATTACAGGGATTCCCAAGGAGGAAGGAAGTACAACCTCCATACCATAGACCAGCTCATAGGGACTAGTTCCAATGGATCTCTTGGTAGTTAATATGTCTGCCCATAGTGCATTGATAAGCTTCTTATGCCAGTTTTTCTTGTTTTCTTCCAATACTTTCTTAATAATATTGATCAGGATTTTATTGGAGGACTCAGCTAGACCATTACCTTGAGGGTAATAGGCTATGGAATGGCCTAAGGTAATGTGGTACTTGTTACAGAAACTGATCATTCTCTTGGATTTGAAAGCAAAAACATTGTTAGTTATGATCTTTTTAGGACAACCAAATCTAGACAAGATGTTGGTTTCTAAGAATTGAATGATCACTGAATCATTGGCTTGTCTACAAGGGATGGCTTCTATCCATTTGGTGAAATAATCTGTGGCAGTCAGGATCCATTTATGTTGGCCAGAAGAGGGAGGATGGATTTCCCCAATAAAATATAAACCCCATTGTTGGAATGGTCTTTCAGTGGAAATTGGTCTAAGGGGTAGAGGTAAAAGTTTCCTCTTGCCTTCAAAAATTTGACATTTATGGCAAGCAGTGACAAACTTTTTGACATCAGAAAACAAGGTTGGCCAATAAATTATAGCCCTTAGGATTTTGTCTGCAGTTGATTTCCAGTAAAGATGTCCACCACAGTTCCCTGCATGAAATTCTTTGAGTATCTTATCAGCTTCATCTTTTATTAGACAATTTAATAGAACACCTTCATGATTTTTCCAAAAAAGAGCACCATCTAAAATACAAAACTTTGAAGCTTTCATTTTTAAAAACCTTTTCTTTGTTCTGGATAACCCTGGAGGAGCCTGCAGGTTTAATAACACATAAGATATATCAGCATACCAAGGTGATTCTAAGAAGGCCTGGCTGATTTGTGGAGTCGCCATCTCCTGTTCATTATCCAGTTCATTGATATCCAGGGCTTGGCAATTAGTTTCAGTCATGAGTTTAGCCAATCCCTGTCCTTTTATAAGATTTGTAGGTTTTATTTCAATATCATACTCCAATATAGTAGCAATCCATTTACTTCTCTTGCCTTCAATCCCCTCTTGGGTCAGGATATCTTTGACAACAGCATTTGGCACATAGGCTATTATATGGGAGTATAATATGTAGACTCTAAAGTCTTTGATAGCTTTCACAAGTGCATAAGCCTGTTTTTCCATGATTGGGTATTTTAGTGGTGCATCCCTAAGTGCTTTACTAAAAAAGGCTATGGGTTTTTCACATCCTTGATCATCTTTTTGTAGTAAAACAGCAACAATGGTGTGTTCTGATGCAAATGAAAAGATTATGAAGTCTCTATCAAACCTTGGACTTGTAAGGACTGGTGTTCTGGTCAAAGCCAATTTAATTTCTTCAAATGCTTGTTTAGCTTCTAATGTCCATTTAACCTTGGAATCTTTTTCAGCATATTGTTCAACAATCTAATTAATTCAGCCAAATTAGGTATGAATCTTATTAAAAATTTATTTTTTCCTAGGAAAGCTTGAAGTTCCTTGACATTTCTGGGATGGGGTATTTGTAGAATGGTTTCTATTCTATCAGGATCAATTTTGATGCCATCTTTGGAGATTATGTGGCCCAACAGTTTGCCTTCCTCTAGACCGAACAAGGATTTCTTAGGGTTCAAGGAAATACCATACTTTCTGTAGGTTAAAAACACTTGTCTCAAGTGATCTAAATGTTGCTGATATGATTTATAAAACACAGTAAGATCATCTAGATATATGACTAGAAAATCGTGAATTTCTTTTGCAAAAGCTATGTCCATTGCTCGTTGGAAGGTTGCCCCTGCATTCTTAATTCCAAATGGCATTTTCACATATTTGAAAGTTCCCCATGGTGTTGTAAAAGTAGTCTTTTCCTGATCATCAGGATGAACTAAAATCTGGTTGAAACCTAAGAACCCATCCAGCAGTGAAATCCTAGAAGCACCTACTACCCTTTGTAAAATGTGGTCCATCTTAGGTAACAGGTAGTGGTCTTTCAAAGAAACCTTATTTACATTCCTTAAATCAACACACAATCTGATTTCTCCTGTTTTCTTCCTAGTGGGCACTAAGTTAGACACCCATTCTGAAAACCTGATAGGTGCAATTATCCTAGCTTCATACATTCTTTTGACTTCTTTTTCAATTAAAGGGAGTAGTACAGGGTTGACCCTTCTGAGTTTTTGCTTGAATGGCTTCTGATTTTCTTTGAGGGGTATTGTATGTTGAATCACAGAGGTGTCATAAGATTTCAGATCTTCATAGCTCCAGGCAAAAACATCCTGGAATTCCTTGAACAATTCAACATATTTAAGCTTTTGGTCAAGGGGCAGAGTTTTGGATAGTTTTATCATTTTAGGATTTTCTTCAGTTCCTATGTTACAGTCCTCAATGTCTGCGTTTAGAGGCTGCATTTTGGGTTTCTTTGGGATATCATTAGAATCAAAGAAATCTTCCAAAGGAGTTAATCCTGTGGGCAAATAATTGTCTTTTAAATTAATGACTTCAGATTCCCCTCCAATAATCTCATCCATGTCTATTTCTTTAAGATCTTGCAACTTTTTCTTGGTAAATTTTGTCGGGTGAAGTATTTGAGTTACAGTTTCTGGCGAAATGTCTGTTTCAATTTTATCTATTTGATCAACTTCACAAACTGTGTCCATGTCTATATTAGTGCTGGAAAATTCTTCCTCTAGGGTCAAGAAATTGTTAATCTGAATATCATTGTCAAACACTTGCCAATTCTTTACATTATCGGGTACAGTTGGCTTGTATTTAATCTTAGCTGTAAACTGATGAGTGGGTTCAAAAGGCAATTTACAAGTGCTGGCAAATGTTGCCAAACTATGAGCATGTAAATTATGTTTTCTTGGAATTTTGGCCAGCTGTGTTTCTAGAAATGTATTGAGGATTTCAACTGCTGCTCCTTTGTAAGATCTTAATTTGGGATCATTTGTGAGGAATTTCCCTTTGATCTGTTGAATGACTAAATTAGAGTCTCCCAAAACTGATACCCTGCTTGCCGCTAAACTTTTGATCAATTTGAGTCCTAGCAAGAGGGCTTCATATGCAACCATATTATTGGTACATCTAAAGTTCAACCTGTAAGCATGTCCTTCAGCGTGATTATTTTCTAGATTGTGTACCCAAATTCCTGCTCCTGCCCCTAATTTATTGACTGAACCATCAAATTCCAAGTACCAAAGGATCTCATGTTCATAGTTAGTATTAGAAGTCTGAGGAATTTGTTTGCTGGGGAAATCTGGCTTTTTGGTTTTATCTGGTTTCTCTTGAGTGTATGATATATCATCGTTCTCAGAAATTTCATGAATTTGACGACTAGACTTTTCGTTTATAACTTTTTTTTTGTTCAAGTGCTAAAACCTTGACATTATTTGCAGGATTAACTTCAACATTGTATATAAGGAAGGAGCCCATGTCAGACTGCATGGAGTAGATGGGAAAATTCTAGGGTTTCTCCTGACTACTTACCACGTATTTCATTAGAGTTTCTCGATACAATCTCTTTGGTTGACCAAATACGGAAATAGTAGCATAGGACATGTCCAATTGTAAAGATCCTTGGAGCTTTGCACCCCAATATCTAGACAACAACATGCCATATTTTGGTGGGATGTCAGCTACCACTACATCCATTAAAATGGTCTTGGCAGGGTATTGAACTAATGATACACATAAATCTTTGATCAATCCTAGACATCTGACCTGGCTTGAATCAAAAGAGAATAAGTCTTTGTATGGCCTAGTAATATCTAGGTCCAACTTCTCCATTACAGATTTAGGCATTAAGTTATGAGAAGCACCGGAATCAAACATGGCATTATGAAGTATTTTATCATGAATGTTCAGACTTACATAGAAAGGAGGAACCCCTCCATCTACTGATTTTCCATTTACCTCAGGGCCAAAAATTAATTCAGGCTGGTCATCAAGGACATTTACTGCATCTTTGTTTTATGAAATCTGGAGTGATCTGCTAATTTGATCTCTATAGAAATCATGCTTAGCCAATTTTGACAATGGAATGGCTATCTTTAATTTGCCTATTTCGGTCTCAAGGTCTCAAGGTTTTTCTGTTTGAATATTTTCATTTCGGGCAGTGAGATTTTCTTTTTCTTCTGTATTTTCTGTGTATTTCTCTTTTACAGGAGTGTTGTTATGGGCTGAAGTTGCTTCTATGTCAATTTATAGAGGTTCTTCCACCTTTCCTTTGGGAGGAGTAGAAGTGGAAGGTTGTCTGTTAGGTTGTTGATTGTCTGACACATCTTCAACTATTGGATGATTTGGGTTAGGAGTTGTTTTAGGAAGGGCTTGTACAGGAGGGTTCTTGATTTTAGGTTTGTTAGGTTGCTTGGTTTCTTTCTGTTTATTGGTTTCAGGGACATCTATCCTTCTGCTCCTCAGATTGTATTGCTTGTGAACTTCATAAATGGCTATATCATATCCCTCCCTAAAATCAAATGATTCACCTGATTGAATTTGGAATTGATTAAGAGTGTGAGCCTCTTGGTCTTCTTGGGTCAAGAAAATTTGTTGCTCACTATTGAGACCCATTAAGTTAATTTGAGTATCTTCTGTTGGCTCACTAGAAGTTGAAGCTTCAGCATAATTTTCTTGGAATGGGGGCCTAATGTTTTGGTCAGGCCCAATCTTTCCAGCATTAGGGTTCTGGTTTTTCCTGAAATTTGGATTTCTCCCAGTGTTGCTCGGTTGACCATCCCAAGGGGATTTCCTCTCAATTGTTTCTACTCTATCACCAAGTCTATCCATTCCTTTGATTATGGCATCTAATTTCTGTTCGAATGCAGAAGGTTCTTCTTTGAAAGGTGTCTGTTAGGTTCCTATACCAATAGGTGTCATATTTCATGATTGAATGTGGAAATGCCAAATATGATCATCCTTTCCATGCTGCAAAGGTTCCATATTTTCAAATATATATATATATATATATCTATATATATATATATATATATATATATATATATATATATATATATATATATATATATATATATGTTTAAATGTAAAGAGGGTACGCCCTAAAAGAATAATCAAAGGGCAAAAGAATGAATTGGTCAAGAAAGAAAGAAAATGAACCCCAAAGAAAAGACCAGGAAAGTGGCTAGTCAAAATGCCACTACTATCCTATTTTGTTTGCAAGCAAGTTCAGAATGTGCAATCAGTGACTTCTGTCACACTTCATGGATGGCCCAACAGCTCAATCTTGGCCTCCCCATGTTTGAATTTACTTGTTTTAGAGATAGAGAATAAAGTCTGTCCAAACAGTTCAAGCTTGGCAGACAAATAGTTAGGTAGAGAAGCAAAGGGTCTCAACAGCTAAATCTGAGCCCTTGGAAGAAATAAGGGCAGACTTAGATAGGGTGGCAACTAAAAGAAAAGAAGAGAATCAGGGTTTGCTAGTTCAAATGCACCCAAACAAAATGAAGAAAAAATGTTAGGTGTAGCAGAATGGGTAGGTAATTTTGGTGATGCAGAAGCAGGTTCATGAATAATATTGTCTTTTAAAGATGATTCATCTCAAAGGTATCATATCTACCTGGGAAAAATGTGGTGACAAATTAGATGTTGCATGTCTAACTTCCCTTCATTCCTCTCACAACAATTACTCACTAACCTCCCCTAAAGAGATTGAGATCTGCTCAATACTCTCAAATACCCTCCATCTTCATGTAAAGATTTAAGTAAAATGACATTTTGCTTAAAGAATAAAGCCACATTTCTTGTGTAAAACATTTATCTTCTCTTAAGCCTAAGTTATCCAACTTTTCTGCTTAAAAACCCTCTCATTTCCCTAAGCCTAAGTTCTTAACTCTACAACTTAGCGCTTCCTCTCAAAACCCATATTAATTCCTAACATATATTATATAAATCCCTAAACTAAACTTCTCCCCCTACTATGTAAAGATACATAAAAAATCCCAAAAATATTATAAATATCCCCCCCCCCCGCGGCTAAAGTTATGGCCATATTGTAATTTTTGTCGGGAGCTATTGATCCACCCGGGGCCAATAACAACCCTCCACGCGCTCCATCGGGATTTGTTTAACATTTGGTTAAACAAATAACCAAGGCCGCCAACATAAACCATATAATAACCCCGATAACCAAAGTTTTATACCCCGCAAAACATATAAAACGTTAATATTACGGCGGGTCCCCGTGTCATAAGCCTCCGCCAGCTCCACCCCTCCGTCAGCCGTCCGATCCGGGATTTCCCATCGGACGATCCACGTCGATATCGGAGGCACCCCGATGACCGAACGATAGGCTCCAGGAAAACGGTGGTTTTACCGTCGTACAAAGTCCACGTGTCGCCACCATGTTGTATCGCGTCCGTTTGGCCCAAAACCACCATGGTACATAAAGCGGTGCGATAAAACCATAAACCACTCTCCCTTCCCGCTGCTGACGTTGTCGCCTATGTCATCGCCCACGTCGGCGCCCATGTCCTCTACCACCTCAAGACTGTGCCATCCGCTGTGTCTGCCACGTCAGCACCAAGTCATCTTTCGTACACCCGCTACCCGACAAAAATGACGTCATGCTGACGTCACCCGACCAAAGCACGCCAAAAACCCGCCAAAATCAAAAATTTTGTCAAAAAGCTGTTAAACATCGTTTTTTGTCCATTTCACTTTGTTTCTTCTGCGCGATGTTTGCATGGTTTTCGACGTCCAAAATGCCATTTTTGCTGCACAGTCCACCACCCGGGGAAATCAACTCCGCTGCTCGGTCCCTCAGCTCGGTCTGCCACCCACATTGTGCACCAGGCGTCCATAAAACATGTATTTACCCAAATTCTTCTCCTAAACCCTATTTTTCCAAGTTTTTCTTTAAAAATTGCCCGCAGAACCAAATTTCGAATTAACATCACAGTGCTGCCTTCAAACCTCTGCATTATACTCACTGTTTTGCCCATTTTTTCCAAAGAAATCCCGTTAGTATTTCCCTCTGCGAATTTGCCCACCAAGCTGAAATTAAACTTATTTCTGCCTGCAATTTCCACAGAAAAGCCCATAAACTATCATTTTACCATATTGTTGCTGCAAAAGCCCTAACTACAAGTTGAAAAAGTCATAAAATTTGTTGAAAATGGAGGCTCCAGTGGCCCTGAATGTTGCCCCCTTGAATGCACCACATAAGGAATTGGAGTGGATGCCCCTTGCTGACAGGGATTTCCAAATCAAGGATATGATGGGTGACAAGCCTCACCTGCAGGCCTTTTGTGAAATTAGGAATAGCTATAGAAGCAATACCGATGTCTTTGGAATTTGGGAGTCCAACATGCCCATCTACTACCTCCCTTCAGTAAATGTGCTGCCTGATCTCATCCATTTGTGCTGTGCAAATTATGACCCCACACAAAGAGCAGTTATGGCTCCATCTGGGACTGTCCTCTTCTATATTACTCCTCAATCCATAAATGAGATGCTGCAATTTAAGCCAACTCAGCCTCTGGCCCCTCTCACCATGAAATTCTTGCTTGACCAAGCTGCCAAGCTGCCCAGCTCAGAGATAACCAGAATAGCTCAATTATTCATGAGACCAGAAAGCCAGCCCACACATCCACCTCCTTTTAATCAGGTCTGGTTCAATGAAGCTGGTGTATTCATTACTGATATGATTTCATATATCTTGGGATTCAAAACCAGTGAGCATATTGATGAAACTGTTTTAGTATTGATGTCCATATTCACTCCAGGACAGCCCCCTTCTATCCTATATGATTATGCCACCTTCATAGCCAATAAAATCCACGAGAAATTCATGAACTTGGACAGAGAAAGAGTGTTCAAATACACATCCTACATATATCATTTGCTGTTGTACTATCAACCTGATAGTTTCCAAATTCCTTTTAGAAAGTTGGATCTCAAAGGAGAAAGGAGGTCTATCATATTATGGACCTCAGTATTCCATGAAGTTCATAACTCCCCTTATACATATTGTGAGTTCATTGACCTGTTCATATATCCAGCCACTTCTTTGTTGATGATAAATCCTCCTGCCAGGCTCTCTGCTGAAATGCAGAAAATTTTGCATCTCTCAAAGGACTACAGTATAGGTGATTGGTATTTTTACCAAAATCACACAGTGATCAGGATTTATGGTTGTGAACTATCCCCCTACAAGCTGCCAAAGTATGTCCCTATGAGACTGTTTGCCCTGGAATACTTTAGGCAATTTATTAGTTCAGATTTGACTAATTTCTATGGAGCTAGGAAAAAGGCACAGCTCAATATAAGAAATCAATTGGGCCCTTTTATCTTCAATAAAAGGGAAGCCTGGGAAGAGGCCGATAAAATTTTAAGGGATCAACTTATGTTGAAACAAAGCTTTCAATGGTCACCATATGACCCGGAACATTTCATAAGTTATAGAAAAGTCAAAAACAAGCTTACAGGATATGTTCACCACAAAATCCCTGAAATTCAACAATATGCCAACCAACAAGAATGGATAGAAGGCATATTAGTTGAAGAGATCACTGAAGAAGAAAGATTAGAAAAATAAATGAAAGAGCTTGAAAAAACACTTGACCTGGACTCTTTTGGACAGGTCCCTTTCAAATTGCCTCAACACATTGGAGTGGGCACATCATCTGCTACAACTTCACAACAACCTGCCCAAGAAAGTACTCCACCTGCAGGGACATCCAAAGGAAAAGAAGTGTTGCATTCAGAGCAGGAAACAATGGCAGACCAGCCAGATGCATCAAAGGGGCAAGGCCCTTCAACACAAACAAAGGTACCTGAAATCCCTGTGTTACAAACTCCTCTCAATGAGGAAAGAGCCAAGAAAAGAGACAGGCAAGAAGATAGACCTATAAGTGGATCAACAGAACAGCAAGGGGAAAAGAGGCAAAGGTTAAATCCTTACTCTGAAGTGGAACTCTTGGGAGAGACAATAGGCAACCTGAGAGGTGAGGGAAGAACTGAACATCAGACTCCTCCAATTTTGGAGACATCAACTAGCTCATATCAGCAAGAGCTAGAGAGGCAGCATAATGCGGAGGTTACATCCACCAAGCCACAGAGCAAACAACAGAGCAAGCAAGGCTCAGATATCAAGAAAGCATTTACTGAAATAAAGGCTAGAAATGAGCCAATAAGAATCCAACTTTATAATCAATTACTGAGAATGGCCCCCACAAATCAAAAACAGAGAAGGCATTGGAGGAAGCACTACAAGGAAAATAGGGAGAGTTGGCCTCTCAGCCATCTCAAACAGCTCCAATTGTTACAACTGCTCCTTCTACAGTCACAACAGCAGTCCCTCCTACTGATCTGGCATCAACAGCACCAAGCACTACATCAACAATAGCAGCAACAACAACAGTACCAGATACTAGCATGAGCATGGAAAAGATGATGAAGGAAATAAAAGAATTAGAACTCCAAATGGCAGAACTGAAGGAAGCCAAAGAAAAATTGGCCAAGTTAGAGGTAAGCTATGATAAATCCAAAATAACTGTGGCTGAAAAAACAAGAGAGGTAAAGGCCTTGGAAAATAAGGTAAAATCCTTGGAGAAAGACCTTACCCTTCATAAAACTCTATTAGAAATCAAGACAATTTTGTGGACTAAAATTGGCCAGTCCATTACTGATCAATGGCGATCAATTCAAACAATCCATGAGCAAATTGAATTGATAGAAATGGCCCAAATAGAGATTCAAAAGGCCAGGACATTATTGGGAAACATGCCCGAGCAGGCCAATAGATTAATCAATTTTTTTAACACTCACACCAAAGAAGAACTGGCAGCTCTAGATATCGGGGACAGAACAGGCACCATTTTGACACTTAAAAGGGTGCTGACTATGAGTAATTTTATACAAAATATGGAGAGAAAGTGTCAAGAAATGAAGATAGAGATAAATGCTTTTACAACAAAGTTTATAGTCTTGCAGCAAAAGGGTCTTCCCAGTTTGTTAACCAACGATTAAAGACTGTTGACACATGAACAATATGCACACAGGGTGACTACATATGTTACCAATCAGATCACAACATCATCAAGCACTTCAGAAGACATAGTACCTCCCTCTGGACATAGCTTCTATGACAAATTGGAAAATATGTTCTACATTGAGCATGAGATAACACATCTTTTTGAAGTCTAGCCCAATTACTATAGGTATATTGAAGCCAATGAAACTTTAATAAAACTACAAAGACACTAGTTGCCAACAGACCAATGGTGGCAGGGCATGTTAGAGGTTTTACCAAGGTAGTTTTGGTTCTCTTTCTTTTGATCATCTGCATTTAATCAAATTCAATATACGTGCCACACATCATGAGAATGAAAACAACATAAAAAGGAAGTCACGCCAGAACACATTAAAGCGGATTCAGGCGCAGATGAAAAGGCCGAGACAGCAACGCAGGAATGAAAATTAAAGAGACAGCTACCAGCCGACATCTTGAGTTAAAAAGTCAAATATATCAGACCACCTAAGGGAGCCAGTACAACGAAAGTTACTCATACATTCATTGTGCTCTGTTTTCAATGTCATTTACTTCCTTTGAAGAAGTAGATGGATAAAGTTATTGCTTGATATTTTCTCTATGAGATATTTTGTAACTCTTTTTGTATAAATACCTCCTCTAGAGATGTATTGGGGGTTGGTTGGTGAATATCATTCTGGACCTGCGCTGTAGATTTGAGAACTCTTCTAAATAAAGATTGCTGGAATGCTTTGCTGATGAACTTGCTGGTTGTGGAATTAATGACAGAAGAATATGTTACAGAATTCTCATATTACCTCATGGATCAATAAGTATTTTTAACTCTTGTTTTACTGTTCCTATGTTTTATATATCATCTATATATCATGTTCTAAATTGCAGGAAAAAAGAATAGTCCAGAATTTAATTCGCTGTACTCTGTGTTCAATTCCTGTCAATTTTTATGTTTTCTTCAGGACTAGCATAGGCAGGAATTCTTGACTGCTCCTGTCTCCCTGGTTCTTACACCCTGAATATAATTAAGGAATTCGTAACTTCTCCTTGGTAATATTTACACACTTTCCCTCTGTTAGCATAATGAAAGATTCTTAACTGCCTTTCATTCCCTGACTCCATTTCATCTTATTCCAGCTTGAAAATTGTTCCATAGATAATTATCTTGCTTTGTAGTTCCCCCTTTGCCAAAGAAACCATACCCAAAAGTTCATTTTCATTTGACTCCATTAACCCAATGGTCTGAACTTCTCATACTTTGCAGCCCTGTTTTATTGAATCTCACCATCCAAACATCAAACAACTATCTGCACTTCATAACTAGCCTAACATATAGCAAAACAAAACTAAATCATAAAGAGAGATCCCTCTCCGGTTGTAGATTGGCTAGAATCTGCATCTAAAAGATTGGTTAGTGGTTACCTCGGCTGTATTCCCTTTTCTCAGATCTTTTTGGGGAACAACCTGAGTGATAACAGTGTCCTCCTTTCAGCTCTAGCTCAAGCTCGTTTAGAAATCAAGTTGGCCTCAACACTGACAGCTATACTCTGCATGTCTTCTAAGCTTCAAGGAGCTCTTTCCCTAAGCTGGTATGCCATATCAGAGTCAAATGCATCAGGGAATTTGATCAAGGCCAAATCTGGAGGAGGTCTGATATTCTGAGGAATAGCATTGTATACATTATTAAATCTGGTATAGTAATCTTGAACAGTTTCTTGTGGGCCTCTTTTTAGGTTTTCATATTCTGATAAAATGTGGAGAGGATCTTTCTTCTTTTCCCATCTATTCAAGAAGGTCTGGTAAAGGGCTTCTTGGTTGTTGATAGTGTTTGCATGGAGTTCTCTAAACTAGGTCCTAACATCTCCAGTTAAGCTTTGAACAATTACTTTCATTCTGACATCATCATCATCAATCTCATAGTTTTCAAAATAGTCTGTCATTTTCTTGGTATGTTGTTGAGCTGTATAAGTGCCAGTACCATTGAAATAGGTGATTTTGCTTTGATAATTTTGAGGAATAGCCCCTGGATTTGCAGGTAATTGTATGGGAGCATATCGGTTTGCCATGATTGCAAAGACAAGTGTGATAGCTGGAAGAGCAGGGATAACAATGAAAATGTAAGCTGTGGATGGAGGAGTGGGAAGGATGGTTTGGGATGCTGATGGTGAACTAGGAGAAGCTACAGTAATGGCAGAAAGGATTGGTGCTTTTCTAGGACTAAGCTCAGATTGGATAGGGTTCTGCTGATGTGTGTCAAGGTGTGAAATAGCAGGATGTTCCTGGCTCTGTTGGCTTCTAAGGATTTTAGGAATGAGATTAGGATTCTCAAACATAGGTGGGGGATTTGGGTCAGGATTTGATATGATGTAATGGATATTTTTCTTTGGAGCCAGTTTCTAGGTTATATTTTTGGCTTTTTCTTGGAGTGTTTTAGCAATACAACTTTGACACTATCTTCTAGGAATTTTTTTTTTTTTAGATATTGAAACTTTTAAACTTTCCTAAAGATTTTTGAAAAAAGGGACTGATCAAGAATTTGAAGCATGCTTGAAACAGATAGCTGCAATAAACAAACTATTCTGTTCCCCAGTGGAGTCGCCAATGATGTTATCACTCAGGTTGTTCCCCAAAATTGTAAGAAAGGGAATACGGCCGAGGTAACCACAGACCAATCTTTTAGATATAGATTCTAGCCAATCTGCATCCAGAGAGGGCTCTCTCTTTATGATTTAACTTTGTTTTGAAATGTGTTAGGCTAGCTATAAAGTACAAGGGTTTTATTTTGAGTTTGGTTGGAAGGATTCAATAGAATAGTGAGGTAGAACTAAAAAGTTTCAGTCCATTGGGCATGATGGAGTCAAAGAAGGATAGCTTCCTAGATTAGGTTTCTTAATAGAGGATAGCATCACAGAGCAAGGTAGTCAAACACGGAACAATTTAAAGGCTGGAATCAGATGGAATGGAGTCAAATGGGTGAAGGGCAGTTAAGAATCCTTCATCATATTGACAGAGGGAAAATGGATGGTTACTGTTAAGGAGCAATTAAGAATTCCTTAGCGAAAACTCAAGGTGAAAGAATCAGGGGAAACAAGAGCAATTAAGAATTCACTGTTTATACTAATTCTGAAGAAAACATAGAAAATAACAAAGATTGAAGACAGAGTGCAGTTAAGCAAATTTTGAATTATTATTTTTCTTTATTATTGAGATCATGAAACATAGGTGAAATAATAAACGTAGAAACTGTAAAACACAAGTTAGAAGGGACTTATTGATCCATAAAATGATTCAAGAATTCTGTAACAGGTCCTCAGCATCAATTCCTCATCCAGTAAGCTCGACAACAGATGGTTCCAAGAGCCTTTTATTCCAAAAATTTCAGTATTACAGTCACAAACTATGAACACTCACCAACCCCAAATACTTTGTTAAGGGGGGTATTTATACAAAAATATCTCACAAAATATCTCATGGAGATAATATCTAGTGATGACTCATCGTTTTTTACAAAAGATAGAGACAAATAGTCTCGATAACAGAGAAACCATAACTGATGCTGCGCTGGCTGCTCCGGCTTTGTCAGATGTGCTGGCTATTGTGTGAGTCGGTTTACAGCTGTATTCCACTGATACTCTGTGATGGCTGCTCCGTCTTGCCTAGATATTCCTTAGCCCTGATCTGATATACTTTGACCGGTATGACTCTCATTTATTTCTGTCTTCTGCATTATGGTAAATGGTCTAAAATTTTCAATTCACCAAGGTACCAAAGATAAGTTTATAGAATTTCTAACATACTTTGCCACCACTCCGGTCCTGGTAATTTATGTCTCTGAAGCTTCCTTAAAGTTTCGTCAGTCTCTGTGTATCTGAAGAAATTAGGTGGGATGGTGAACAGATGCTTCACCTCGTGCTCAATGTAGAATAAATTTTCTAGGCTGTTGTAGAGGGCCTGGCCAGATGGAAGTGCTTTTACTCCTAAAGCACTCATTGATGAAGTGATTTGATCAGCAATATATTTATTCAATTTATGTACATAGTCTATGTGTTTCATCAGACAATCATCACTTCCAAAAGGACTTGGCAAACCTTTTTTATGCAAGACTGTAAACTTTTCTGTGAAAGAATTAATCTCTACCTGCATGTCCTGGCATCTCCTTTCCAAATTTTTCATTAGAGTTCTCATGGTTAGAACTCTCTTGATTTCTAGAATGGTGCCTGTTCTGTCTCTGATTTTTAGTGCTTCCAGTTCTTTGCTGGTCTTGGTGTTCAAAAAATGTATGAGATGGTTAGCTTGTTCAGGCATCTGTCCCAATAAAACTCTTGTCTTTTGAATCTCCACTTGGGCCACTCTTATCAAGTCAATCTGCTCATAAATGACTTGGATAGACCTCCACATATTACTAAGGGATTGATTGATTTTGGTCCACAAAATTCCTCTGATTTCTGCTAGAGGTTTATCTAGAGAGAGATCCTTTTCTAATGCTCTCACTTTGTTCTCTAATGTTTTGACCTCCCTTGTTTTCTCTGCCACATTCATCTTGGATTTATCATAATTCTTTTCCACCTTTGCCAATTTCTCCTTCACCAGTTTCAATTCTGACACCTGTAGTTTTAATTCTTCCATGGCTCTTATCAGTTCCTCTGTACTCATATTGGTACTGTTGCCTGGTGCTACTGTTGTTGCTGATGTACCTGTGATGACCTCTGTTGTTGATGCCAAGACAGTGGGAGGCAATGTTGTTATAAGTGTGGAGGGGGCAGTAGTGACTACAGGGATTTCTTCAGGTGGCTGGGAGGTCGACTCTCCCTGCTTTTCCTTTAGCGCTTTTTCTAGTGCCTGCTCAGTATCGGTTAATCTTTCATTGAGTTTCATAAGCAGGTCCATCATATCCTCTTAGGATTTCTGCTGTACAACTTCTGCAGTTTGTGGGTGCATGGAAGGAGGCAATTTCAACCGTTTTCTTAGGGCAGTAATGTCCTCTTTGTTTTTCTTCATCAGTGCTTTTATGCCTTTGGCATCTTTGGGATCATGTCCCAGTTCAATGATAATTTCCTCCAAGGATTTGATCTTGTTTTCCTTTGCTAGAGAATAATCTTTCTCTAAATCTAACTGAGCAAAGGTATTATTCAAGGAGTTTTTTAATTTATGAGCTAAAATAGCTTTATCAGCCAGTGTGGAGTATACCATCTCTCCAGTCTGTTTATGAAGCTCAATCTGGTCCATGGGATGAATATCCTTGGATAAAACCTCCAGATTTGTCCTGATGTAGTCAGCTGCTGATTATGGTTATTGCACCTTGGGCTTAAAGTAACTCATTATCATCTTTCCTTCTTTTATGTCATATGCTGACATTAATCTTTGCTGGTTTGTGGGGGCCATCTTAAGATACTGGTTGTAAATTTGAAGCCTTAGTGGATCGTTCCTGGCCTTTATCTCAGTGAATGTCCTTTTGATGTCTGAGGCCTGTTTTCTTTGTGGCCTAGTGGATGAAACTTCCACACTCTGCTGCCTTTCTAGCTCCTACCTGTGTGAGCTAGTTGATGTCTCTATCACTGGGGAAGTCTGCTGGCTGGTTACCCTCTCACCTCTTAGACTATCAGTGGTTTCTTCAATAATTTCATCCTCTAATAGAGGATTCAATCTTTGCCTCTTTTCACCCGGCTATTCTGCAAGTCCACTGATAGGTGTGGGGTCTTCCCTGTCTCTCTTCTTGCTTCTTTCCTCATTTAGAGGAGTTTGTAATGCAGGGATTTCTAGTGCTATGGTTTGGGCTGGCGGATTTCCCCCTGAATCTGTTCTTTTGACATTGCTGGCTGGTTTGCCATTATAGGATGCTCTGTATCTACCACTTCTTTTCACTTTGAAGTCCTTGTAACTGGTGTGATGGTTTCTTGTACTAGCTGCTGAGAAGTTCCAGTGGAGGATGTACCAACTCCTGTTTGCTGAGGCAACTTGAAAGATATCTGTCCAAAAGAGTCCAGGTTAAGGGTTTTTTCTAAATCTTTCATAGCTTTTTCCATCTTTTCTTGCTCACTAATTTCTTCAATTAAGGTCGCTTCTACCCATTCATCCTGATTTGCATATTGTTCTATTTCTGGGATGCTATGATGAACATAAACTGACAACCTGTTTCTTACTCTTCTGTCACTTATAAAATTATTTGGATCATATGGCACCCACCAAAAGCTTTTCTTCAATTTGAATTGTTCTCCTAAAATCTTGTCAGCTTCTTCCCATGCCTCTCTAGCATGGATGATATAAGGGCCTAACTGGTTTTTAATTCTCAGCTGATCCTTTTTCTTTGCATTACAAAAGTGGGTTAAATCTGCATTAATGAGTTGCCTAAAATACTCTAATGCAAACAGCCTCATGGGTACATATTTAGGCAATTTGAATGGACAAAGTTCACAGCCATATACTCTAATTTCTGTGTGATTCTAGTACAGGTACCAGTCACGTATCTTATACTGCTTTGAAAGCTGAAATCTTTTTTCATGTCACCAGAAATTCTAGGAGGATGAGCTCCTATCAACAGGGTGGAGGTTGGATGCACAAATAGGTCAATGAACTCAATATAGGTATAAGGGGATTGATAGGTTCTATGGAATATAGAGCTCCAAAAGATCATAGACCTCTGATTTCCCTTTGAGTCCAACCTCCTGATAGGGAAAGAAAAGCTGTTTGGATGATGATATAACAGAAGGTGGTATATGAATGAGGTGTACTTAAAGACTCCTTCTCTTTCCAGATTTATGAATCGCTCATAGATTTTATTGGCAATAAAAGTGGCATAATCATATTTGACAGCAGGGGGATGTCCTGGAGTAAATATTGACAACATGACTAGGGTGATGTCATCCACATATTCACTGGTATTAAATCCCAAGATGAAGGATATCATGTAAACAATAAGTTTTCCAGTTTTTGTGAAACAGACATACAAATAGGGAGATGGGCCTGTAGGCTGGAAGTTTGGTTGCATGAACATTTGAGCAATACAGGTTATCTCAGAATTGGGTAATTTAGAGGCCTGTTCAAGTAAAAATCCCATGGTAAGAGAAGAAAGAGGCTGAGTGGGGTGAACCTGTAGCATTTGATTTATAGATTCAACAGTTATGTAAAAAAGCACAGTCTGGGAAGGAGACATAACTGCTTTGTGGACAGGGTCATATTTGGCATAGCATTGGTGTATAATATCTGGGAAAACACAGACAGAGGGAAGGAAATATATGGGGAGGTTCGATTCTCATATTCCAAAAGTATCAGAGTTGTTTAGGTGACTGTCCCTGACTTGGTAGAAAGCTTGGAGATGGTTCATGCCACCAACTAACTCTTTTATCTGGAAATCTTTGTCAGCTAAAGACAAATAATCCAGGTCCTTATGGGGTGCATTGAGGGGCACGACGTTAAGGGCTGCAGGAGCTTCCATGTTTGGTTCTTATGTTTTCAAACCGGAATTTCTGGCTTCTATGGAAAAATGGGAAAAACAGTTGTTTTGGGTGTCCTGGTATAGCAGCTACGGACTGATTTTACTTGAATTTGGCTCTTTTTGGGTAGAATTCATAGAGAAAAAACGAAATTACTAATTCGGGAAGTGAATTGGGGTAAATACCTATTTTTAAAGGCAAACCGTGTAATTCGCAGGTTGGAGGACGAGCTGCAGAGCAGGATGCTAGATTTTTTTGGGCGGGTGGCAGACTGGACGTGATTTGCAATCAACTGGATGTATTTTGCATGAAAACAGTGCGCAGAAAAAATGGACGAAAATGACATTTTATCATGGTTTTAATAAAATTTTGGCTTTGGCGGGGCTTTTTGGCATTTATTGTGCGGCTGACGTCACGACGATGTGAAATTTTGTCGTGAAGCAGAAGGTGGTAAGCGGTTTCCCCCCGCACCACTTTTGGGGTTTGGCAGTTTCGGGTGGGGAGGTAGCGATCGCAGTAAGAGCTTGACGCGTGGCAAGGGTACGGGGGTAATACCACCGATTCCCCGCAAGTTAAAGGTCGGATGGAAGGGGGGGCGCGATATAAGCATGGACCGTTGGATGAGCTGGCCCAGATCTGACGGCTGATGAGCGTCGGAGATGGCAGAGGGTTAAGGAGTGGGCCCGATATATTTAAATAATGGTTTTTAATAATATCGGGGCGGGTTTGATTGGTTCGGGGGCGATGGTTTGTTAATTAACCAGAGGTTAATTAGTCCCATATGGCGTGCGGGGTTTGGGTTGTTAATAAATTTCAAATAAATCTATTAATCCCCGATAAACATAATGCTATAGTCGTATTCGACCAGGGGGCGGGATATTAATACTTTGGGGTTTTATTGTATATTTACATTAATACGGGGAAGGGTATTCTTGCAAGGGAATTATATAATAAAAGCTAATATGGAAAACGACTGAAAGCGCCAAGTTTAATGTTAGGAAACTCATGCTTAAAGGGGAAAAGAGGGGTTTTTATGTGATATTTGTACATTTTTCTAAGTAAAATGGGTTTTACTTAGGCTTTTTATGAAATGAGATGAATGGAAGGAGTTGTTTGGTGATATTAAGCAGATCTTAATATCACTGGGGAAGTTAGTAAATGATTTCAGGAAAACATGAGGGGAGTTAGTCATGCCTCTACCATAGTACCTGTGATAGAGGTAAGATTATCATTATGAGAGACAAAATCAATCACAAGTCTCTTTCTGCAACATCAAAACTGCCTACCCAGCCTACTGTACCTAACATTTTTTCTTCTTTTTCCAAGGGTGCATTTAGACTAGCAAACCATTTTCAACTTTTCTTTTCTTTACATGGCAAGCCTATCTAAGTCTGCACTTATTGCTTCCAAGGTCTCAGGTTAAACAATTGAGCTCCTTTGCTTCTCTACGTACCTACTTATCTGCCAAGTTTAAATAGTTTGGACAAATTTTTATTCTCTATCTCTAAAATAGGAAATTCAAACATGAACTGGCCAAGATTAAGTTGTTTGGCCATTTATCAACTACAGCATAAAGTTCAAAAAATTGCACATGATACTTTATTTACAGAAAATGAAATAGTAGTGGCATTTGGACTTGCACACTTTCCTGGTCCTTTTTATTTGGGGTTCATTTCTTTCACTTTTTTGACCACTTTTATTCTTTTTGCCCTTTGATTTTTCTCTTAGGGTATACCCTCTTTTCATTTTTAATTTTTTGTTTTTTCAAAATATGGAAGACCTCTGTAACAAGAAAAGGTATGTACATATTGTAGAGCTAACCATGTCAATCATGAAATATGACACCTATTGGTATAGGAGCATAACACATTCCATCCTGGAATCACTAGCCACAGTGGAGAGAAAATCCACCTCTTGGCTTTACCGTATATACTGAAATTCACCAGCAAGGATTCCTAGGCCCATTGAGGCACATAATCTAGCTTTATCACAACCAACAGCTTGGTTTAGGGGTTACAAGGCCAGTGGCTTTGTGTATTCTTAGTCTAGTCTAGGGACCACTACACCATGTGTTTGTCAATTCGGAGATCCACCCCACTCAACTTTGAATCCAATCTGGCCATCCCACATAGACTGAATGAGAGAATCCATCTCATCAATGATATAAGGAAATGGCAAGGCTAGGCTGGAAATACTGTCACACTTGGAAAAACCCATTCCATGGTAGAAAATAAACACATGCATTCCAAATCAAGGAAAATACACATGCAAGTCGAGACCTGCAATGAAGCCTGCTGTAGCTGCTTGATCCTGCCTTTCCTTGCTTGCTCTTTGCTTCCTCTTTCCTTCTTTTCCTTCTTACTCCATTTCCAAAGTGCTCCAATAAAAACTCTAAGTGTCTAAGAGTATGAGAGAGAGAGAGAATAATGAAATAACTCCAAAGCTAAACTGACAAAAGGTTACCAACTGATCCTCATAAGCCTTTTTATGAATGAGGCCTATATATTCTTCATTTTGCATTATTTTCCTTCATTTTCCTCCTTGCATGCAACCTATGACCTTTCACCTCCTTTTTCTCCTAATTTCCATTATTTTCATAAATAAATGTGCTAAAAATGCCTTTTTTCTTTTCCAAAGCCTTAGCCATTGCATTTGCCAATTTCCTTAGCCATAAACAACCAAATGAACACCCCCTAGGATGTCTTGCCCAACATTTAGCTTGGAATAAGTGTCCCATTCATCCGTGGTTATTGTTTTTAACTTTTATTATATGAAATATTCACTAGGGCTGTTACAGAACCCTCCCTCTTGGTGGACACCTTCCTCGGTGTTTAATCACACATATACCTCAACAACCTGCTGAAAGAAGACATACTGATCATGGAACTTTATAACACAACTCGATGCAGTATTTACAATGAAAGATCTTCTTAAGAGAAGAACATCATGACAACATGACAACATACCACATAGTGGAGCTTTATATCACAACTCATTACGGTATTTACAATGATCATCATGCTGAGTGCCAATCCACATGACATCATAACATCATGATAACATAACCATAATGACATGACACCCATACCACATAGTGGAGCTTTATAACACAACTCGTTATGATATTTACATCCATACACATGGGTACATATAGAAACATCACCATAAATATAGATACCAAAACATATGCCAAATCATATACCAAAACATATATCAAACATATACTAGTCATCATATCTAAGCAGATATTAAAACATCATATAACATATATCAAACCATCATAAAGCATATATTAAACCACCATAAAGCATATAGAAAACCACGATAAGCAAATACCAAACCACTATAAGGAAATACCAAACCACCATGAGAAAATACCAAACCACCATAAGAAAATACCAAACTGCCATGTCAAGCTGCTTTGCCTCAACCGGAAAAAAAGGAAGGATAGATGGCCCGCATCTGACCCGCCATCTCCCGTGTAGCTTCACCATGCCCAAAGTGCTTCCATTGCACTTTAACTTGCTCGATTTCTCGGTTCTAGAGCATGAGAACCTTTTTCTGTAATATACACTGAGGCTCCGGCTGGAATTCTCCATTTGGTTCCACCTGCAATACAAACCATTCAATTACATGATCAACATCCTTAACATACTTATTAAGCAAAGATACATGGAAAACATCATGGAATTTTACTGTTGGAGGCAGTGCAATTTGATAGGCTACTGGCCCAATCCTCTCAATAATGCTGAAGGGTCCACAAAACCGTGGTGCCAACTTGGCACATGATCCAATCTGTAAGGAGCTCTTCTTCAGTTTGATGCGCAAGTACACCTGTTCCCCAACCTGGAACTCCTTGAACAACCTGTTCCTATCTGCATAACTCTTCTGCCTATCCTGTGTTGCCTTGAGATTCTTCTTGATCACCTGCATCTCATGTTCTATGTTTGCCAACATATATGATCCAATCAATACTCTACTAACCGTATCACTCCAACTGATGGGAGTGTTACAACTCCGCCCATACAATGCCTCAAAAGGAGTCATCCTCAATGACACGTGATAACCATTGTTGTATGCAAACTCTACCAAAGGGAGATACTATTCTCACTTCCACTACTGACGCATTACACACATCCTCAAAATATCCTCTAATATCCTGTTGACCCTCTCTGTCTGTCCATCCTTCAGCGGGTGATAAGTTGTGCTCAAGGCCAAATTTGTGCCAAAACCTGCAAGTAACTCCTTCCAAAACTTGGAAGTGAACTTTGCATCCCTATTTGACACAATGTTCTTCGGAACACCATGTATTCTAACCACATCTTTGATGAACACCGGTGCCACATCAGTAGCTGAGTACATAGACTTCATCAGAATGAAGTTTTCAACCTTTGTCAACTTGTCTAAAATGGCCATGATGGTATCATGCCGCTTCACTATCTTTGGCAACCTTGTGATGAAGTCCATGGAAATGACCTCCCATTTACATTCTGGAATCACAATCGGCTGTAGAAAACCGCGTGGATGTTTACACTTTTCCTTCACTCGCTGACAATCAAAGCATCTAGCCATGAACTCTACTACATCCCTCTTCAAATGCGTCCAATAATAATACCTCTTCACCATTGTCAGTGTCTTCTGATAACCTGGGTGATCTGAATAAGATTTCACCAAAGAGTCCCTCAAGGTCACATTCTTGAGCTCACTGTTATTTGATACATATATCTTATTTCAGAACCTGACCAATCCATCTCTTGTAAGATAATAGTCCATGCCCTATGCACTTGCACCTGTACCTGTACCATGACATGTACCTGTACCTATAAAATGACCTATACCTATACCTGTGCTATCACCCTGTTGCAACTTGTGAAAAATATCCATATACCTGACATCCTATTGTCCTGCCTACAAGATCATATCCTGTAAGTCTGTCCCATAGGAGCTCAAAGCTGTCAAGTAATGTACCTGTACCCATTTGCTAAGAGCATCTACCACCCTATTCTCTTTACCTTTGATGTACCTAATCTCGAAATCAAACTTGTTGATCATGGACAGCCATCTAGCCTGCCTAGCGTTCAGATTCAGCTCGTCAAACAAATACCTCAACCTAATCTGATCACTCATAAGCACAAACTGCCTGCTAAGAAGATAGTGCCGCCACATCTTTAGTGCATGTATAATTGCTGCTAACTCAAGATCATGTGTCGAGTAGTTCTGCTCGTGCTTGTTTAGTTTTTGGGACTCATAACATACTACATGTCCATCCTACATAAGGACTCCAACAAGCCCTCTTTTGCAAGCATCTGTGCATACCACAAACTCTTTGTCCATATCTACAATATATAGTATTGGTGCATGCATCAAAAACTACTTAAGCTGCTCAAAGCTAGCTTCACACTCCTTTGTCCATTCGAACATCTTACCTTTCTTTTGAAATGATGTAATGGGATAAGCAATCTGCGATAAGTTCCTAATGAACCTCCTATAATATCCTACCAGACCCATGAAATCTCTCATCTCATCCACATTCTTTGGAGAAACCCACTCCATGATGGCCCTTATCTTCTCTAGATCTACTGCAATTCCTTCCTTGGAGACAACATGTCCCAAGTAGTGCACCTTAGTCTGAAAGAAACAACACTTGTTGAAATTAGCATACAACTGATGCTCTCTCAACAACCTCAATACTACTGCTAAGTGCTTGACGTGCTCATCCTCATTTTTATAATATACCAATATATCATCAATGAACACAACAACAAACTTATCCAAATATGGATACAACACACTACTCATCAAACACATGAATGTAGTTGGAGCATTAGTTAAGCCAAATGGAAGAAAAACAAACTCATAATGCCCACACTTGGTTTTGACAAGGTTAATCCTCCCTACGGATAGAGACGATCCCTCTAGCCCAATGAGTGGGACAATCAACTAGACATCTTCCTAGATTATAATCCAAAAGTAGAATGAGAGAGATGACCTACCTCGCTCTGAGGCTATTTCAATTTCCTTTGTTGAGATCCTCGAACCACTTGTGTCACAGACTTGTTCCTGCTTCTTTCAATGCTTATGTACCTGCACTAGTGATCAAGGGACAACAAAGCATGCCAAAACCAATAGCAAATCCAATAATAACCTACTTAGTTGATCACGGAATGCCAAGCTAATACATAAATGAACATATATTTTGGGAAGATGAACCAATAGTTGTATTGTTATTTAAAGAATAAAGGGAAGCTTACAACCATAGCCTTGATGTTAACAGGCTCTCCTTGAGTGGTAATCCAAGTCCAAGCCAATAAAATCTCCAAAAGCTCCTTCTCCAAGTCTAATGAATAACCTCTAAGCACAAGCTCAACATAGGGGTGAAAATGGACATAGATCAACCATTTGGGGATGGGAGAGGAGGAATTTATAGGTTGGGAGAGGGAGTTAGGACTCCTCAAAAGATAGGATCAGGCCCAAGTCTCAAGGAGATAGCTCATAGGGATAAGATCAAGAGGTCAAATTAAGAGGATTCGACCTCGGCTATGTGAAACCACCTCCAACTCACCGCTTTGGAAGCTTCTAGATCATGAAGGTTCTCAACCTCTTTGGGAAAACTTCCTTTCTGAGACCATTGCCAGTATGAAAGGAAACAGATCGATGCCATTGCTTGCTTAACATGGTGAAACAGGCGATCATCATGGTTTTGAGCTTCATAAGGGCGATGATCCTCATTTTATGGTTTTAAGAGCTATTTCTTTAGGGAAATCTCCAAAGATTTTCCAAGTAAAGTTAAAGGAGGTATTTGAACTATATACATGGATGAGTATACTGTATAATGATCATGTTTCAGGCACTTCAGGGTATGTTACAGGGAAGTGTAGGAGGCGTGACAAAATACTGTGTAACAGATGCCACTTAAAGATGAAGGAAAAATGAGGAGTGATGACTGAGATGCTTTACGAGCTTTTGGCAAGGATGAGGACACGCACTGTCAGGAGACCTGCAAATCAAGGAAGCATATACATATATATATATATATATATATCTAAGATCAAGACATGAATCCATGGCATGGATGCAGCCATCTGGATGATGAAGACTAGATAAAATATCCATGGTATGGGTGCAACCATCGAGATAACAAGGATCATCATAAATATAAAGTCTCACGGTATGGTCACATCAATTCGTATAGTAGAAACATATGTACAATCATGACTGACATATAACTCCATACAGCCTAAGCCATAATAGACAAGACTCAAGGTCTTGCACTCCATCTCGACCCAATCAATGTACGAATTCTAACATGCGAATAAAAGTGTTGAAGTCAAACATGCTATAAAACCACCTGATTATCGGCCAATGATGTGGACCGTTAATAGGTACAAGAGAAACCACTAATAATGACAATGGCTCTCAAGGTACAAAAGTACAATTCGTGAATGTGATAATGAAGTTGAGGTCGAACACTCATGGAATCACCTGATCGAAAGCCAATAACGAAAACCTGTCGTCAGATGAGAAGAACTGGTCATCAGGGCATGCCAGCTCCAAGGTACTGAAAGGGAGCTCCTAAATCATCTTCCTGGATAACGAGCTAAAGTAGACAGGAAGTGACTTGTCGAAGGAGGGAAATGATGAATCCCCCATCATCAACATGAAACAAGGAATAAAGTGGAATAATATTCAGGATTGTAGCAATGACTCAAATAATGTATAGGTAAATAACCACAGATTCGACTTCTCTTAAACATATTGGCGACACGACTCTAGAGTGTGGCAGCATCTGACTCATCATGGGACTAAAGGTCATGATGACAGTGTGAAATAGTCAAATGAGAGGCAGAATGGATAACCCAAACCCGGGAGGATAAGTGATTGAATAAGGATATCTCGAACCCGACACGAGAGCAGAAGAGTTTCATGTTCAAGAGCGACATGCTGCTTATACAAAGGATGTCTCATCTTCATTTTTCCCCACTATTTCTAGCGAGTACCCCAATTATTTTTATCACAAGCTTGAAGGGGATAACATATGCTTGTTATGTAAGTTCATTCTTCAAATGAATCCATCCTAGTAAGTTTTACAAGCCCTAGGAAGGAGAAGCTCAGTCTCATCATGGTGACGAGTCTTTCGTCGCAAAGTTTTAACGAGTTCGACGTAAGAATAACTCGATATCTTTTTCATATTTAGAGAGTTTGAAAAAGAAACAAAAAAGAAAACTCCATCATGTCCCTTTTCGTAATTTGTCCCTTGAATCCAAAAAGGTAGAAAACAATATCCGAGGGAACCTCTTGACCATGTCGACCAAGGTGTACCTTTTTCGTAAATAGTCAATCTCAGCCCGAAAAAGGGGTAAACATATATTGAGGTGATGTTGATTCATTTACTTTAACAAGTTCAAAACAACAAGTACTCGACAATCTTTTCAATATTCAAGAGTAAAAAAGGAGCTGAAAAATGACTCCAGGGGGGTTCCTTGTTCGTTTATTTAATGAATGCAAAAAATAGATAAAATAAAACTCCCAGAATCAGTCAATAATGATCACTGTTCACATTGAAGGCACCTGGAACTGGACAAGAAACACACCCATCACTGACATCGAGAGAAAAATATTAAAATATTACGAAAATATTTGACAAAATGACTTTCAAAATTATAAATAGGTAAAAGTAATTTCATTTTTTACCATTTTACCACATTGAGCTTTGAAAGTGCTTTTTGTGCCCTAAGTGGCTACTGCGGGAGATCCAGGGTACCATTTCACGATCTGTCTGCGACATGTAAGAGCCTCATTCCTACTCTTGCATTTCATTACTTTTTTATGCATTTTAAATGGTAAATTTTATGCTAAAAAGGATGATTTAAAAATTTCAGGGCGCCGACAACCATTGCGGGTATGGTCATCAGACTCGCGATGGTTGCACTCGAGCCTAAAGTTTCACACGATGCCATCACACTGTTTGAAAAAATAGGTGCGATGGCGCCGAGAGTGATTTTTTGAGATATAAACTTTCTTTCAAGCAAAATTTGATGATTTCTATCCATGAAAAAGCCATTGATAAGTGTTTAAATGTTGTTTTGCAGGGGAATATGGTCTTGGAGTGGAAAGAAAGAGGCCACGAGGCCAAAGAATTCCAAGCAGCTCAGGATCCGGCATGCATAAATGCTCTAAGGGATTGCAGATTGCTAAAATTCTTCAAGGCCACAGGGTTAAGGGCTCAGATGGATTTGTTGCCCTATCTGATTAGCCTTTGGGTTGTAGATCGAGAGATATTCATTATAAAAGGGAAAGAATTGGAACTTGAGGAGATGGACATCTATTTCATCACAGGATTATCTCATCAAGGAGAAGCAATTCAACTCTTTGGGTCTCACCAAGGAGGTGAGAGTACTAGGGGTCTAGTCTAGAGATATTGTCCTGGTGCTGAAATAACCAATGGAGGTAAGGTGAAGATAGCAACAATCACCAACAATCTCATCTTGAGAACGATTTTGTTCACCATGGTGCGTGTATCCGGCATGCAAGCCTTGCATGAGGCTTCAAAGTCTCAGTTCCAGTGTGCTATAGCATGTTTGACCTCCACCGTCTTCAACTGGTGTGGAGGCCTTTTGGAACACATAAAGCGACAACTGACTGTTGGGCCTTGAAATTTCCATTCACTTCCATTACATTTTCACTTATATTTCCATATTTTCATCTTCACTCCACCTCTATTTCATTACATTTACCTTACCATTATCATTATTGGGTCACATTTATGTTTTTCCAAACTTTACTAATTCTTAGCATTTTTAAGTGAATTTATGGTTAAAAATTAGAAAATAATGTGCATATGCTTATACCTAACAAGGGGGGTGAAATTGTTGACATGTGTAGGAAAAAATGAAGCTTCTAAAAGACTCTTATGTGGCCTCCCAAAACCAAATTCGAATTTGAGTGGAGAAGATCACGGAATCACGAGGACATGTGTCTCATTTCCTATTTGTATTGAAACTCTAAGAAGACACGTGTCTTATCATTTCCTATTTTGATTGTAACTCTAGAGATATGGGGAGAGATTCATGGACTCTCATTAATGAGATAGCTTCTCATCTTTTTGTATAAATAGGGGAAGTTTTCTCCTATCATTTTAATGTTTAAAATTGGAGTTATGCTCAAGCTTTGAATATGAAATTAGATTGTGGCACCTTACTCATGAATGTTCCTTCATTTTGACTTGGTTTTTCTTACATATGGAGCATCTCGATTTACCATCTCTCACACTTTTAGATCAGCTACCTAAAATGTGTGAGATTTAATTTCTTTTATAGATTAAAGTTTATTTTCTTTCTTAGTATTAGTTTTAGAATGACTATGTAATCTTTGCTTTTCTAAAAACATTTCAATAGGAAAGATTTATGAATTTTACAATTGGATTAAGTTTGAGGCAAGAGCTCATAGTTATTTAGTTTCATTTCATGTTCTATTATTTACTTTCTTAGATCAAACTATCAATTCATTGTATAATTGAATAAAAGATCAGGCCAAGAAGATGACTTCAAATTGGGTGATTGAATGTTCAACCTATGCAATCATTGAGCTTTACTTTTTCGTGCTTTTATATTTGCTTTTAAGATCCTCATTTAATTACATTAACTGATATTCCTAAAGATCATTCTAAGAAATTGATTTAATCATATTTCAAGATTGAATGGTTGAATATTTAATACATGCAATTACTGAGTTATTTTATGCACACTTTAGTTGCTTTTCTAGGACATTAGAAGTTAAAGTATAAATAGTTGCTTACACATCATCTCAAGAAGGTAACTTTTCATAATTGAATGTTGGAGTAACTAAGCATACATTAGTTGTTTTTGATTTCACAGGTTAGTTGAATTTCATTTTCATTATTTGATTTCATAGATTAGATGAATTGGTTTTCATTATTTTGTAATTAGATTGATCTAAACTAAAAGACAATTTCTAGCACGTACAATGCGTGTATGCTTCACAAGTTTACGAAATCCCCGGGTTGACAAATTAAATGATAGGCAATAACTTTGCCCCAACACTGACCAAGGGTAAACATGGACACTTGAAACCATTTGGGTTCGGTTCTATACTAGTGGCCTTCTTTTTGGATCAAGTGCCCCTCTTCTGGTATCATTGGGCAAAAGTACCACATCCTGCCCCCCGAGATCCAAGACTCATGAGATGGAGCTAGCTCATGCCTCGAGGAGGCACAGGTCAACATATGCATTATCCACCACAGTTCTTCGCTTGGCTTGAATGACAACTACTCGTGGTAGATGAATATGCTTATGCTGGCACAAATTTCAGGTGGGATCCAGATCTACCTATGCCACTAGGCAAACAGTGGACCAATGCAGGTAAAAACTTGTTTTTTTAGATTTTTTCAAGTTTTATGATTTTTATAAAAGTGTAAATTGAGACTCAACTTATAATAAATGTGCAAATGTGGGACCAACGAGACCACTAGGCATGTCGCCAATAACACGACGAGCTTCTCATTCGATAGCGGGTGTGGACTACGAGGAAGGGGCTGACCCCTTCGCTGAGATGGAGCACAATATGAAGGTAATAGCTCGAGGGCTTCCATATTATGCCACTATCAATGATGTTCCATTGCGTTGGAAGAGACACACTGTGGGAGTCTCTACGAGACTGCATCAATTGCTAGGTCGAGTGATTAGGGCGGTCTCATGCTATCATGAACACCATGTAGTTTGATTGTTTATCTAGTCTTTTACACATTTTGCAGGCTTTGAAAGCCAAGTATCCCATAACACTCTATTTTCTGACATTTTGATGTAAACACTCCGACAGACGCGATATATATATATATATATATATATATATATATACATACATCATTTTGATGTAAACACTCCGACAAACGCGATATATATATACATCTATATACATATATATATACATACACACACACACACACACACACACACACACACATATATATATATATACATATTTTACATCTATATATATATATATATATATATATATATATATATATATATATATATATATATATATATATATATGCATGTTTTATTTCTACTTATGTGTTCATAACATGATTCAGTTTTATAAATGACGCAAATGTCTATCAAGAACAAAATTTGCTAATGCATCAGTTAATGTATTTAAATTACGTGGAATATGTTGATATGTAATGTAATCAAAATTTCTTTCCAACAATCTAACACGTAGATACATACGCAATATTTGTGGATTTCTCACTGAGTAATGATTGTTTAATTGTAACACAACGAGCTGCGAATCCAACTTGACAACTAAATCCCTAATGCCAAGAGAAACTGCTTTTGACAAGAGTTCAATAACTACACTATATTACAATATTATTGGTTGTTCGACCAAGGCATATACCTTGTAAGTTAATCATCTCTCCATTAGGGTCATAGAGTACCCATGCTACGAAAGAGAGGTTCCGTGTGCTATGACAAGCACCATCAGCAAAACCAATGTAATGACCTGATGACATCTGCAAACTGAGTGGAACATAGGGTAAGCAGAAAAACATATGTCTGCAAAGCAAACAAACACACCAAAAATATAAGAAAACACACACTAATGAATTAACACACTAATGTACAAAAGTTACTACACGAATTTCATGCATAATACTTTTTGAGATGCAACCCATTACGGGGTTGTGACAATGCATTTCCCTCATAATCACATAGCTCATAGGCGCCTTTCTGTAAGACACGCTTGATGATGTAGGGCCCATGCCACATGGGTTCAAACTTTCCTTCCCCTAATTTATCGTTGGCTTGATCGTAAAGAAGGACCAAGTTTCCTTCAACAAAAGTGCGGGGAGACACGGTTTGGTCAAAATGAGCTTTGACTCGATGCTTTTGAGCTTTGATGACCATCGCAGCAATGCAACGAGTCTCATCAAGTCTCTCAAGATATGGTAGTCGCTCCTCTTCAAGTGAGGTATTCGGAAGAAGTTCGATAACTAGCTTAAGCGAAGGGATTTCACATTCGATTGGAAGAGTTGCTTCTAAACTATACACTAATTGGAATAGAGTGAATCCAGTGGCTATCTTAGCAGAAGTTCTGTAAGCCCAAAGAGATGAGAATAGCATTAAATTCCAATCCTTTCTGTGCTTCCCAACAGTACGCTGAAGCATAGTAATCAAAACCTTATTGACTGCTTCAACCTGGCCATTGGCCTGTGGATAATAAGGAGTTGAGCTATCATGTTGAAGGCCCAACTGAGCAGTTAGCTCTGCCATCATGTGCTGACAAAAATGTGATCCATGGTCAGTCACGATAGCTTGAGGGACACCAAAATGTGCTATGACATGGTTAAAAAGGAACTGAGCAGTAGTAATACCGTCAGCATTGTATGTAGGCATCGCCTCGACCCATTTTGTAAAATAGTTGATGATAATGATGATAAAAACATGCCCTCCGAACAAGCAAGGGTTACATGTCATTAAATCAATGCCCCATTAGGAAAATGGGCCAACGGTAATTATCGGGTGTAGGGGTGCAGGTGGGGCCCGCTACTTGCGGTTGAAAATCTGGCATTCATGGCATTTTTGGACAGCTAGAATGCAACCTTTGAAGATAGAAGGACAGAAATAACCAGTGCGGATGATTTTATGAGTAGTGGCATATCTAGACATATGACCACCACATGCACCAGAGTGGAAATCATTTAAGACCCACTCAGCCTCTTCAAGGGTGAGACATCTGTGAAGGACAGAGTCCACACCGACCTGATACAATGTATCACCGAGGGACCGATAGGGTTGGGACTGATGCCGGATATGACGTCGGCTGGATCAAGACAACTCATATCGGAAAGTCTGGGTTTGGAGATAAAAAATAATGTCTCCATACCATGGGTCAAGAGTGCTGATCAGAAACATAGTTTCATTGGGTCTTTGCTCAATAAAATCAGTTGGGGTGCTTGCAGACGAAAGAGCACATATTAACTTAACAAAGACGAGCAATTTCTTTGATTTGGCAGCAGTAAATTCCAAATCAAACTCCTGCAAGATCATGATCCATTTGGAGTATTTCTCCCCAGTAATTAGTGAGTCAGTATATATGTCATGCGGTTGCAATAAAAAATCATAGTGGTTTTCCGTAAAAGGATATAGTGTCAAAATATTTAAATGACGTGAAATGCCGCCAAAGCAAGCTTCTCGACATGAGCATATCGAGACTTAGTATCAAGAAGATTCCAGCTTAGATAATAAACCACGTTCTCGTTGCCATCGTCATCGTCCTGAACTAACACCATAGCAATAATGGTATCAGTTGTAGCCAAATACAGGAAGTAATCGTGGCAGTAATCGGGGGGATGTAGTAAAGGATCACTAATCAATGCGTTATTTAAAGCATCAAAGGATTCTTGGGCAGCTTCATCCCAAACAAAAGGGATCCCCTTCTTAAGTAAGTGAGTAAAACCCTTAGCAAGTTCGACGTAACTAGGGACAAATAGATAGAGACAATTAGCTTTTCCCTACAAGCTCTGTAATTGCAGCAATGATATAGGGGGGGAGTAGATTGACTATGGCCTCAAATTTCAAAAGATCAATCCCGATACCTTCACGAGACACCACAAAACTTAAGAGCCAACCAAACTCGATACAAACCACACACTTGTGTGAGTTGAGACAGATATTGCAATGCCGACATTGTAAAAACATGGCTCTTAAGTGATTTGGATGGTCACGATGTTTAGCCGAATGAGTGGGTAAGTCGTCGAGGTATGGCTGAACAATGTGTTGAATGTCATGAAATGCATAAGACATTGCTCGTTGGAAGGTAGCACCAACATTCTTCAAACCGAAAGGAAGTTTTTTGTAAGTGAAAGTACCCCAGGGACAGATAAAGGTTGTTTTATGCTGATCAGCGGGTGAAATGTTAATCTAATTATAGCTAGAAAGGTTGTCCATGAACAAAAGATCTCACTCCCAGCACATTCGTCGATGATTTGGTCGATGAAGGGAGTAGGATACTTTTCCTTAGGACACACACGATTGATATCGCGGTAATCAACACAAACATATATCTTGCCTTGCTTTATGGCAACATGGACAATATTGGAGAACCAATCCGTCAATGGAATAGGATAAACGAAACCTGCTTTCAAAAGCTTCTCTACTTCTACTTTGATAGCAGCAACCTTTCAAGGGTGCATAGGGCGAAGCCGTTGCCAAATAGGCTTAGCACCAAGATAAGTCATAATCTTATGCACCACTATGGATGGATCAAAACCATGCATTTCCTAGTATGACTAGGCGAAAATGTCTCTGAATTCTTTAAAAAGCTGAGTATAAATCCTGATCTCATCTAGAGAACATGAAACCCCAATATGAATGTTCTCGATAATTCTTGGTTTAACGGAAATGTCAAGAGGCATTGTAGCAGTGATGCTTCCCATATTACCCTCCGACAAGACTTCATGTACCAGGATAGGTGTCTGAAGTGGAGATGTAGGAGAATGAGAAACAAACATTTCAAGACAGGAAGGCATCTCATCGATGCTAGGGAGAAAAGAAGAACGATGATGTAGACCGTTCCATGGAACTTCATTCATAGACATGACCTCCACGATACTCTCATCGGTGGGGAATGTCTCATTCAAAGGATTTGAAGAATCCAAGAACCCAGCTAGGGAGATGGCACATAAGTGTCCAGGTTCATACTAAATACAGTATGAATTTATAAAGCGACCATCGAAGCTAAGACAATTTCTTGATAATTTATCTCCAATGGACTTAAAGGCATAACCTTGCCAAATGAGTCAATTTGATCGTTGGTAGGGATAATCCAAGGATCCATAGAATTGAAGATCATATTGATCGAATGAACATTCGGAGGTGGGAGCGAAAAGGTACCCATTAAAGTAGAGTCTTTGAAGAGACTTTCTCCCATACTCTCGTAAGGAATCTCAGTATTTCTGACGTAAGGAACGTTTTCGTTCGATGAACTAGAATAAAATAAGGACAGTTGATCAAACGTGACAATTTTTCCTTCATGAGGAAAACAAAGTACGTGGAACAAGGAAGACACCACACAAAACATGGTGTGAGTCTAGCTTTGCCCAAGAAGAAGGTTGTAGTTGAGATTGGCATCTACGACTTCTACTTCTAATTCAACAGTATTTCCTTCGAATGTAATTGGCAAGTTCGTGAGAATACCATATGGTCGTGAACCACTGCCATCAAAGGCTTCCAAGATGTTTGGAGATTGTTTAAGAAAGGAGATCCAATGGCTTTCCAACAGGAAACTGACATGATGTAGGTAGAAGCACCTTCATCAATAACCATTCAATGAATCATCTTTCCTTTGATAAGGACCTAGATTAGAAAGGCAATCTGATGAGGAAGACAAGGCAAATGATTCCTTAGATCGAAAGTAATCAGACTCAAATCAGAGGGATTTATAGCACCTATAGCAGACAATAGTGACTTCCGATGCATTGGAGAGGATTGAAGAACCTCCAAGGCAGACATCACTGAAGTTTCCTGAGCTAAATCCTCAACAATATTGTAATGATATGCAACTATAGCATTCGGATTAAAATATGACTTCTAAAGAACACCTTTGGGAAATGGCTGGATGATGGACTCATTGTTAGGGGGCTTGATATGGAGCGAACTAGAACTGAATGGAGTAGAAGTAGAAGGAGTATCAATGGCTTCTTTCTCCATCGTCTGCTTAGACACGACTTGATAGTCCTTAGTTAGAGTAGCGATTGAGATAGGTGATGAACCTTGAATCATGAACTCTTGGGAACCTGAGGAAGCAAAAGAATGAGGTTTGTCTATCAACTGGGTCTGCTGTGATGGAAAGGTTTCTTTTAAGACAGTCAGAGTCCCTTTCAGTAAGCAACTAACTTCAGATCGTCGGGGACAATCCTTAGTGTAATGATCCTCCTCACAGATGAGGCAAAGATATTTCATGCTTTTCTTCGAGAAGCATCATCAACAGAAGATTTAGGAGGGTCCTATTTTGGGACATTGGCTTTGGCCTTACCTTTACCCTTCTTTTTAGTTTTAGAGGTCTTATCTGCTGCGGTAGACTGGACAACATGTACCTCAGAGGTTTTACCAGGATTAGATGAATTTTTGGAGGGATTATTGGAACCAATGTTTGAGACAAACTTCTGCTTCGAAGAAGCTTTTGCGGAAGTCTAAGACACGGAACCAATCACACTGTCAATATGTGGTGTATCTAGAGACTTTGATGCTGTCAGATCTGATGACGGTCTTGGATCATCAGGTAACATCTCATACAATGTGCCAAATTGCGAATAGACCAATTCTAAATACTAGGCACGAGTGATAGCTTGCTCTTCAGTAAGACATCCACCCATGGCTATGTCCTTAGAAATTTTGCTAATGAATGATTTTGTGAACCATTCTGTCAACAACTCATCAACAATATCAAACTCGATGAGGTGACGCTGATGTCTCCATTCATGGATATGATCGAAAATGTGGGTCGTGGTGTCTTGCTTAAGTGATGTAAGCAAATGAGTTCCAGTTTCATACCGAACTGGTAGTTGGAAACAAGTGAGGAAAGTCATAGCGAGAGAGTTGAAATCAACGTAGGTACCTCAAGGCAATTTGATGTACCATTTAGTGACAGCACCTGTGAGAGTTCTTTCAAAGAGTCAAATATGGATAAAATCATCAACGTATGAATTGGAGGAGCACCAAAGGTGATATGTCATCACATGGGCTTGTGGGTCCTCCTTCACTTTTCCCTCGAATTTGGGGCAATCGCTTGGAATTTTCGTCAGAACTAGAGGCTAGTATGGTGAATAAAGAATGGAATCGTTCGTGAACCTTGAGACATCGGGCAACTCCAACATAGCCAACAAAGGAAATTGTGTGTTAAATGACATATATGGCCTTTGAGGAGACCCAAATTTCGGAGTCCATCCTTGTTGGTAAGGATTTTTCCCCCACAGTGGAGGATTTTGTCCTTATGGAATCTGGTTTTATCCCCAATGAGGGTTACCTTACTCGTAAGGAGGATTCGATCCAGGCTAGGTTTGATACTGCCCTACCATAGGCCACTGATAAGCATTATACGTGACATACAAGTTATAAGGCTACTGAACTTGTTGACCCTGGAAATAAGGAGATTGACCTTGGTGATGCAGGGGTTGACCTTGACCTTGCAAAGGCTGACTTTGTTGATACACATCTAAAGCTTTTTGTTGCTAAGGCTGACCTTATTGCTGCAAAAGCTGGTTTTGCTAATGTAAAGGTTGACCTTGCTGCTGAAAAGGTTGGCCTTGCGAGGACAAAGGTTGGGAGGATTTTTACACAAACTGTGTTTGCGGCTGCAAAGTTTGTTGCGACTGTGGCAAAGGTTGCCCTTGCTATTGTAGCACTTGTCCTTACTGCTGTAATGTTTGCCCTTACTGCTACAAAGATTTCCCTTGCTGCTGCGAAGATTTCCATTGCTACTGCAAAGGTTGTCCTTGTTGCTGCAAGGGTAGCTTGATAGTTCCCGAGGTTATACCTTGAGGGTGTTGATAGTTCTCGAATTGGATCTGGCCATATCCACTTAGGAATAACGGATTGACCAGGCTGAATGTAAGGTCCAGCTTGTGTAATGTAAGGTAGATTAACCAAGGCTTGCGAACCATATGGGACATAAGCCTGTTGGAATGGGACCTGAGCCATATATCGAAGCTGGTATTGGATGTTACCTGACCCGGATTAACTAGCAGGGTTAGGAATAGTGCCATAAAAAGGTTGATTAATTCCAACCATGTGAGTTTGTAATCCACTCACATTGGTTTCGCCTGACATGAGAGGAATATTCAAATCTTTCCCCCCAGGCAGTGGCACAGTATGTCCACTCGATGGAGGGATAGAAGAACTTACTAAGACCTGACTTGAGATAATCGATTGAACTATAAGAGTCAATTGAAATGATGAAACAGGTTGAGACGGAATGGTAAGTTGAACTGGAACCGAAGTGACTACAATTTGCGCAGTGGTTTGAGAGGTTGTGTTTTGAATGAATGAACCTGATGTAAGCATAAGATTGGAAGACTAGATGGGGTTTTGATACAATGACGAGGCAGTAGGAGTTCCCGAGACTAGCTAATATAAAGTGGTATAACCATGTGGCAACATGGGTCCACTAGTTTCAAGATAGGAGAGAGATGGGACTCTTCCTATATACATAAATCCTTATGGAGGGAACTCATATCCTTGCTTATCATCTACTTGAGGAGTATGGGTAGCGGAAATTTCCGAACGACTCAGAGAGGAGACTGGGATCTTGCCTTCTCACTCCATAGATGGAAACAATTGGCGACGAGGAACCTGAGATGTACGAGGAGATAACTCCAAAGGAATACCAAGCCGATCGTACAGACTATAAGGACATTGAGGAGATATCACAACAGGATTGAACAATGGGTTCGGTGGATAGACAACCAACCCTTGCGGACTTTCAAGAGTCTGTGGACTCTCGGGGGTTTGAATAGGATTATCAGAGGAATCCAGATCAAATTCTTGAGGTGACCAAGAATCTGATGGAGGTGGACGATAAGACAAAGGTTGGATACTCAGAGCAATTCCGAGTTCAAAACATTGATCCTTAAGCGACTAAGGAATTTCTAGACGAACTCCTTGGGAGGAACCTTCAGTATCAGACAACGAAGGTGAACTATGAGATGGACTCAATGGTTTAGGCACGATGGCTTTTCCTCGATAAAAAAAGAGAAAGGAAAAATTTTGTTTAGGGATTCAACAATCTTGAAATTAACAGGAAATTACTCAATTTGGTCTAAGAAGAAACTGCTTGGGATCGACATGTTTATCGTGGGTAGTTATATTTTAGAAACAAAAACATTGCCTTTTCATCTTTTAAGAGTCGAGAAAAGGGTGAAAATGCGACTCTAGTCACTTTCAATAGTTTTGCGAGCTTGAAAGGACAAGTTTCTTGATGATATTTCCAAATTTAAAGAGTCAGAAAAGATCGAATGACTGCTCGAGTGAATCTAGGTAAAAGGAGTACCAAGTAAATGTGATCTGCAATATACACCTCAGCGAATAAATTTACCAAGGACTTGATGTACGTGCAGGCAATCTCCTCGAATGTTGTGTTCATTGTATCACGTTTACAGGGCGACAAACTAGGCTTCCTACGGATAAAGGTTTGCAACCTATGGGGGTCTCCCTTTATATACATGACGGTACAAGGAGCACAAGTCCGTGTTAGCTCTGTCTAATGCTGAAGCGAACGATAGCTGCTAAGTTTTTAAGACATCGGAACACGTCTCTAACCTAGACCACTAGATATGATCATTAATGTTTCAAATTCTCCTTAGGTTAATTGATAGATTTTAAAGTTGATCTTGTAATTATGTCTCAATTTCAAGGCCTTAACGATGTTACCTGTTCCTAAAATGCAAACTAGATGATGAAATGAAATCCTTCAATTCGATGAAATCTATCTATGTAGGGAAGAAGATCACTCAAATCATGCATCAAACCAAATGAAAAAATGCATCCATGACAATCTCCAAATGCTAAATGCAAAATATGAAATCTAATATTTCATATGATAAGCAAATGCAATGCCAAAACAAATCTTAAAGCAAAATTTCCTTAATATATAATGATGATTTTTTCTCTTTTTCAAAATGCAACTAATGTAATCTAGTGCAAAGTAAAAGAGAATGCAAGCAAACCAAGAAATATGAAAATCTCTTTCACATCAATGATTTGAATGCAACTCAAAATGCTTCAAAAACTATGAAAAGAATAGCACTTTCACTTTCACTTCGAAACATAAAAAACTTCAAAGAAAACACTTCCTTTTGATTCCAATGAGACAATCGATTTGTAATTTATCATTTGTCAAATGAAGCTTAAGTAACTTTCACAATATCCACTAATGAAAACAACTTAAGGCACAAGAACCAAAAAGTGATATGCAAAGTATGTCTGAACACACAAAGACTCTTTAACATAGGCAATTGATCTCTGATTTCTGATGGGAAGACCAACGAGTGGACGAAGGTTGACCTAGAAGACCTAGAACCCTAAAAGGCTAATCAAACTTCAAGCACACTCAAGCCAAGTTAAAAGACAATTGCAATTAGACAATGAGAGAGTCAATGAAGAACACACTAGTAAATCACAGGAAGAAGGAAAATAGAACTAAAAATAAGAGAGAAAACCCTAAATTTCTTAATTCTCTGCAATCATCGCACCTGTCAGGAGTAAAGTAGCGATCATCGCTACTGTAACTAGAAAACCCATGATATCATCGCGACTGTTAGGGTCAAACTCGTGATGGTTGAGGAAAACAAAAAAGAAATCAAAAATCTTCAAAAATAGCTCAATTTAACAACCTTCAGGCATCTACCAGAAAGTGAAACTGAGTACAGAAAAGCAATTAAGTCTAAAAATCAATGGTTGATCAAACTCATCAAAAGACAAGGTGAAGGAAGGGAAGGAAAGGGTCATAGGATCCCTAGTGGAGTCGTCATTTTTTTGACAAGGTTAATCCTCTCTGCGGATAGAGATGATCCCTCTAGCCCAATGAGTGGGTCTAGCAATTAAAGTGACAATCAACTAGACATCTTCCTAGATTATAATCGAAAAGTAGAAGGAGAGAGATGACCTACCTTGGTTTGATGCTATTTCGATTTCCTTTGTTGATATCCTCGAACCGCTTGTGTCACGGACTTGTTCCTGCTTCTTTCAACGCTTATGTACCTGCACAAGTGATCAAGAGACAATAAAGCATGCCAAAACCAATAGAAAATCCAATAATAATGTACTTAGCTGATCAAGGAATGCCAAGCCAATACATACATGAACATATATATTTTGGGAAGATGAACCAACAGTTGTATTATTATTTAAAGAATAAAGGGAAGCTTACAACCATAACCTTGATGTTGAAAGGCTCTCCTTGAGTGGTAATCCAAGTCCAAGCCAAGAAACTCTCCAAACACTCCTTCTCCAAGTCTAATGAATAACCTCTAAGCACAAGCTTAGTATAGAGGTGCAAATGGACATAAATCAACCATTTGGGGATGGGAGAGGAGGAATTTATAGGTTGGGAGAGGGAGTTAGGACTCCTCCAAAGATAGGATTAGGACCACATCTCAAGGAGGTAGCTCACAGGGATGAGACCAAGAGGTCAAATTAAGAGTATTCAACCTTATCTATGCGAAACCACCTCCATCTCGCTGCTCTGGAAGCTTCTAGATCATGAATATTCTCATCCTCTTTGGGAAAAATTCCTTTTTGAGACCATCGTGAGTATGAAAGGGAACAAAGTGATGCCATCGCTGGCTTAACACGGTGCAATAGGCGATTATCGCGGTTTTGAGCTTCATAAAGGAAATGACCCTCGTTTTAGGGTTTTAAGAGCTATTTCTTTAGGGAAAGCTCCAGAGATTTTCCAAGCAAAGTTAAAGGAGGGATTTGAATTGTATACATGGATGAGTATAATGTATAATGATCATGTTTCGTGCACTTCAGGGTATGTCACAGGGAAGTGCAAGCGGTGTGACAAAATACTGTGTAACACCTGGTCCTGAAAGTAGTCTTGTAAATGTCCTCCTCTTTGATGCGTACTTGATGATATTCGGATACCAAGTCAATCTTTGAGAACATTGCTGCTCCCTTCAGCTAATTGAAGAAGTCATCAATCCTTGGGGAAGGATATCTATTCTTGATATTCACTTTGTTCAACTAGCTATAATCAATGCATAATCTGAGGGTCATCTTTCTTCCTCTAAAACAAGACCAGTGTGCCCCAATGTGATACACTTGGCCTAATGTATCCCTTGTCCAACATTTCCTTCAGCTGCAATTTTAACTTAGCCAACTCGGGTGTGCTCATCCTGTGAGGTGCTTTCGATGCTAGAGCTTCCCCTCGCACTAACTCAATAGAAAAGTATACCTCCCTGTGAAGTGGAAACTCTGTAATGTCCTCAGGGAATACATCCTAAAACTGCTGCAACACTAGGTATCTGTTCAATACATCTACATCCTCAACCTCCTTACCCTTATCACTAGAAATGTGTACTGCAAATATTTCGCACCCTTTCCTATGGCTATGGTTTTCTTGCATAGTTGTCACCATCCTAACTGACGTGGTTTTCTTCTTACCTTGCAGGACTCTTGGTTCTCCATTATCATCAACACAGTTAATAGCTTTGTCATAGCAGTTAACCTTAGTTCTATGTAGATACAACCAATCCATGCCCAACAACATATTGTATGATCCCAATGGTAACACATTCAAATGTGTTGTTGTAGGCATACCATTTCACTCAAATGCGCAAGATCTTACCCAATGATGCACTCACTTCTTTGTACCTTTAGCCAATTTCACTAACCAAGACTCTGCATGCAATTTTTTATTCAAACCACACTTATCCACCAAGTCAGGACTAACATATCTATAGTTAGATCCGGGGTCAATTAAAATAGAAATAACTTGATCACATAGCTTACTGTCCATATCAATGATAGATGCATGGTGTTCTACTTGCCTGTTGTCCGCTGCTACATAGATACGTGGAATACTCTGACCCACATCCCCAACAGTCTGCATCTCTTATGCACTGTATATCTTATGCCTTCCACCCTGATGCTGCAAACAATATCTCCTAAGGTGTTCCTCACCACATGTTCAACACTCCAATCGACCAGTGCCCTCACCTCTATGCTGATGTTGCTGCTATTGTGACCCATGTCCCTGTCTAGCGACATTAAATCTCTTTTGCGGAGCCACATTTTCTTTCCCATATGCATGTTGAGGCCTTGTCCTCTTAGGCTACCATTTACCTCTATCTTTGTCTTTTCTCTTCCATCCATGCTAAGATTCATTCTTACACTTTGATTTCTCATAGCAATGCTTCAGTTTCCCAATAAATTACTCAAGTGATAGAGGTTCATCATACTCAACCTAATCTCTAAATGCTAATGGCAAACCACTAAAAAATATTTGAACTTTAGCTTTCTCATCAGTACATAGCTCAATAGCTCCAAAAACTTGGTCATGTATTCTTCATCTGCCCTTGATCCCATCTTTAGCTCATAGAATTCTTTAGCCTTACTGTCATAGTACCTTTCTGATAAGTACTTCTTCCTAAAAATACTATTGAATTCACGCCAACTCAAGTCATCCATCCTAATATATCTGACCTGCTTAACATCTTCCCACCAAATGTCTGCTTTACCTTTCAAGCTGAAGATAGCTATTCTAGCCTTCATGTTATCTGTGCACTCATGCAACTCAAAGAATTTTTTCATCCCAAGTATCCATGCCTCTACATATTATGGCTTCTTCACATCTCCATCAAAATTAGGTGGTATTGCTTTCTTGAATTCATCTGGTAAATATCCTCTATCATTCCTCCTATAAGGATGATAACGATGGCGATCATGATTTCTATTAGAACCAGAACTAGAATAATACCTGTACTCATTGCCCCTCCTTTCCAGAGTGTCCAACAACCTGCCATCTCTCATTGTGTCAGATCTATCCGACCTATGTCTACTAGGAGATCTACTTCCATATGCTCCATTAGTCCCATCCTCATGTGCATGTCTGATTCAAAACAACCCTTGTCACTGTAGTTTTAACAAACTATGAAGAAGTATAGCATTGACCTCTGCTTGCTTCTGTTGTGCCTGTATGATGCGATCATTATCTGCCTTACAACTCCTCATCTCTTCCTTCAAGCTTCTCAATGTATCGGCCAAATCAGAAGTATGCCCCACACCACGCTGCTCATCTAATGCATAGGGAGGTTCTACGTAGTCTACCACCTTGCTAGTCATTTGATATTTCTCTTCCTGCAATGCATAATACGTCAAATAACCCAAATCACAATAAACCTGTTGTGTGTGGAGCATGATTGTTCAGAGGTCTTTGTTTCAGCCGGATGTATACCCCAGGAAGTTTGTACACCCCTCCACGCGGGGGAGACTTGTCCCCCCTGTGGGGGTTCGGGGGGGCCGATCCCCCCCGGCTGGGGGGTTCGGGGGCTCGGGGGTAGCGCCCCCGAAGCTAAAAACAAATGTAAAATTGCCTTGTAAAAGTATAGTAATTTCTAGTCAATCTAGGCCGTTCATTAGGCAGATGATCTGATGGTAGAACTTATGTTTAGGGTTTTTTGCCCTAGAAGGCAACCCCCTCTCTTTGTATGAGGGTATTGTATTTGAGGCTGGGATATAGATGTGTATTCTGCGAGCGAGAAACAGAGAGGTGAGATTGTGAGAGAAAACAGAGGATATTACAGCGGATTTGCTGTAGGTTGTGTCTCTTCATTTTGCTGGATAATAGAAAGGAAGGACTGGTTGTTCGAGGTGGACGTAGCCCAAACTGGGTGAACCACGTATATCTGTGTCTCTCTTGTTTTGTGCGTTTTCTGTGTTTATATTTCTGCAATATTTTATGTGTTCCATTGCTCCGTAATATATAATTTTCTAACAAAACCAACATACCTTAGTATAGCTCGGGGAGGATACCTTGTTTGTAAGATCACCAAATCAGCGTGATACATTTATAACATGGACCTAATAGTATATAGACATTCACAAGAAACTCTATCAGCACATAATCATCACTCTAACTAGGATCCAGTCATCAATGCAAGGCCATATCGACAATGCATGCTATGACCTCATGCATGACAACAACCATTACTCCATTATACACATTGCTACATGCAATCGACAATATGCATAAGAAATGCCTAGCCAACTACAAATACACATAAATTCATGTAGTGAAACATAATCGATCAAATCATGTAATCAAAATATTCAAAATGTAACATAACATATTAGGATGTAAGTAGGTGACATAAAATCAACATGTAAGTGACAAATAACCATATATAGTCAGTCACATACTCATGTCAACTACTCTTCACGAAATCAACATCAAATTATTCATGATAAGCATATTACAACCCTAATCCAACATCAAGCAATTACAACAAGTATATAAGTGTAATATACACACATGCAACTGACATGCATGCATGACTAACACATTCAACCCGTTCAGTCCAAGAGTTGAACCATGCTCTGATACAACTCTGTAACACCCTCCTCCCACATCCACCCAAGTAACTATACCAACTGTGGTAAACATGAGATGAGATGCTACTATGATCAGATTCGACCTCCTATGTGAACTTAAGGAAGTGGAATCAACGAAATGTCACACACAGTCATCCAAGATTATCCACATAAACCTCAGGAGACAAGTCAACCACTCAGACAACCTATCCCTGTGTCCCACTGTGTTTTGAATCTCTGAGCCCATAGTCACTCCCATGCTATGGGTAAGGGAGCGACCAGAAACCCAAAGTCACTCTCATAGGCCTGCCTACCAGTGAATGTGGACTAAAGTTGCTAGTTCTGTGCCAACGACCTTGGGATTTAAGCCACTTTTTCAGGCCCAGAGCGTAGGCAACTACCCAAAATGGAATGCAAGCTCAGAATGAAGTAAAGTACAGGGAAACAATGCTTCAAAAGTAAATAGTTGATCAAGACCTTAACTAGATCCCTACTAGCCATGAGTGGCATTTCATCAAACATATCATCAACATGTAACCTATAGGTGTAAATAATAGAATTAAGTGTAGGGATCTCATACTTATCTTAGAATAGGCATGAACCATTGTTTCCTCATGTCATTTGCTTCCTTATCATGTATTAGGTCATAGATACATTATCCATTCAAACAAAAGTAAAAACATGGTGAGAGCCAAACATATTTGTTGTCATAAAATGTGCATATAACTAGCATAATAGCGACAAATATACAATAAACATATCAACCATCAAAATACATATATACACTAACAAATTTACACATGAAAATCAATGGAATGAATTTCTCATTAATCAATGCAATGAACCAACCGGTGATGGGACTACCATGTTCCACCTGACCATATATTGGCTGAGCCAAGTCTCTCTTCAGCCAATCACCCTTGTGCCATATTCCAAGTTTGAATGTGGGACTTATAAAACACATCAAAAAAACACCAATCAGTGTGGATGCCACCAAAGTTCTCCACCTACACCGTGAGGAATTTGAGTGCCTCCTAGTCTCTCAGGCTTTACCATGCATTAGCAGTTTGATCCATGGATCACTAGGCCCTACACCGAGACATACTCTCTAGGCTTTACCATACATTCCATCTCAAAATCACTAATGCCAACGGAGAGAAAATTCCCCTCTTGGATTTACCGTATATCTCGTCATTCATAGACAAGGATTCCTAGGCCCACTGAAGCACACAATCTGACTTTACCACAACTCATAGTCTGATTCATGGGTTACAAGGCCAATAGCTTCATGCATCCTTAGTCCCGTTCAGGGACCACTACACCATGTGTTTGTCAATTTGGAGATCCACCCCACTCAGCTTTGAATCCAATCCGGTCATCCCACATAAGCCAAATGAGAGAACCCATCTCATAAATGCTATAAGGAAATGTAAAGGCTAGGCTGAAAATACTGTCACACTTGGAAAAACCCATGCCATGGTAGAAAAGAAACACATACAATCCCATGCATGCCAAATCTAGCAAGGAAAATACACATGCAAGTCGATACCTACAATAAAGGTTGTTGTAGCTGCTTGATCCTGCCTTTCCCTACTTTCTCTTTGATTCATCTTGCCTTATTTGCCTTCTTGGTCCAATAAAAAAGTTCTCCAAGAAAAACTCTAAGTGTCCAAGAGTATGAGAGAGAGAGAATAATGAAAAAGCTCCAAAGCTAAAATGACAAAATGTTACCAACTGATCTTCAGAAGCCTTTTTATGAATGAGGCCTATATTTTATTCATTTTCCATTATTTTTCTTCATTTTCCTCCTCACATGCAACCTATGACCTTTCGCCTCCTTTTTCTCCTAATTTCCATTATTTTCATAAATTAATGTGCCAAAAATTCCTTTTTGTCTTTCCAAAGCCTTAGCCATAAACAACCAAATGAACACCCCCCCAGGATGCCTTGCCCAACATTCAACTTGGAATAAGTGTCCCATTCATCTGTGGTTATTGTTTTTAACTTTTATTACATGGAATTTTCACCAGGGCTGTTACAGAACCCTGCCCCTTAGGGGACACCATCCTAGGTGTTCAATCACACATATACGTCAGCAACCTGCTGAAAGAATACATACTTCTCATGGAGCTTTATAACACAACTCAATGCAATATTTACAATGAAGGATCTACTCAAGAGAAGAACATCATGACAACATGACAACTTACCACATAATGGAGCTTTATATGACAAAGAATTATGGTATTTACAATGATCATCCTGTTGAGTGCCAATCCACATGACATCATAACATCATGATAACATAACCACATGATAACATAACCATAATGACATGACACCCATACCACATAGTGGAGCTTTATAACACAACTTGTTATGGTATTTACATCCATACACATGGGTACATATAATAAAATCACCATAAATATAGATACCAAACCATATACCAAAACATATATCAAACATATACTAGTCATCATATCTATGCACATATCAAAACATCATATAACATATATCAAACCATCATAAAGCATATATCAAACCACCAAAAAGCATATACCAAACCACCATAAGCAAATACCAAACCACCATAAGAAAATACCAAACCACCATGAGAAAATACCAAACCACCATAAGAAAATACCAAACCACCATAAGAAAATACTGAACCACCCAAACCACCATAAGAAAATACCAAACCACCATAAGAAAATATTGAACCACCATGTCAAGCTGATTTTCCTCAACCAAAAAAAAAGGAAGGATGCATGGCCTGCATTTGCTTCGCCATCTCCCATGTAACTTCTTTGGGCCAAAAGTTCTTCCATTGCACTTTAACTTGCTCGATTTCTCGGTTCCGGAGCATGAGATTTTTTTTATGTAATATACACTGAGGCTCTGGCTAGAATTCTCCATTTGGTTCCACCTACAACACATACCAGTAAATTACATGATCAACATCCTTAACATCTTAAGAAAAGATACATGGAAAACATCATGGAATTTTACTGTTGGAGGCAGTGCAAGTCGATAGGCTACTGGCCCAATCCTCTCAATAATACTAAAGGGTCCACAAAACCGTGGTGCCAGCTTGGCACATGATCTAATCCACAAGGAGCTCTTCTTCGGTTTGATGCGAAAGTACACCTGTTCCCCAACTTGGAACTCCTTGAACAACCTGTTCTTATCTGCATAAATCTTCTGCCTATCCTGTGCTGCCTTGAGATTCTTCTTGATCACCTGAATGTCATGTTCTATGTCTGCAAACATATCTGGTCCAATCAATACTCTGCTAGCCATATCACTCCAACTGATGGGAGTTTTACAACTCTGCCCATACAATTCCTCAAAATGACTCATCCTCAATGACTCTCGATAATCGTTGTTGTATGTGAACTCTACCAAAGGGATATACTCTTCCCACTTTCGTTGTTGATGCATCACATACATCCTCAACATATCCTCTAATATCCTGTTGAACCTCTTTGTCTATCCATCTGTCTACGGATGATAAGTTGTGCTAAAGCCCAATTTTGTGCCCAAACCTGCAAATAAATCCTTCCAAAACTTGGAAGTGAACTTCACATCCCTATCTGATACAATCTTCTTCAGAACACCATGTATTCTAACCACATCTATGATGAACACCTATGCCACATCACTAGCTGAGTACATAGACTTCACCAGAATGAAGTGTTCAACCTTTTTCAACCTGTCCACAATGACCATTATGGAATCATGCCTTTGGAAACCCTGTGATGAAATCCATGGAAATGACCTCGTATTTCCATTCTGGAATTGCAATCAGATGTAGCAGACCACCTGGATGTTTACACTTAACCTTCACTCGCTGACAGTCAAAACATCTAGCCACGAACTCTGCTACATCCCTCTTTAACTTTGGCCAATAGTAATACCTCTTCACCGCTATCAGTGTCTTCAGCTAACCTAGGTGACCTGAATAAAGTTTTGCGTGAAACTCCCTCAAGATCACCTTCTTGAGCTCACTATTATCTAGTACATATATCCTGTCTCGGAACCTAACCAATCCATCTACTATAAGACAATAGCCCATGCCGTGTGCACCTGCACCTATACCTGTTCCATGACCTGTACTATCACCCAACCGTAACCTGTGCACAATCTCCATATACTTGACATCCTGTTGTCCTGCCTACAATATCCTATCATGTAATTTCATCCCAATAGCTGCCAAGTGATGTACCTGTACCCATCTATTGAGAGAATCTGCCACCCTGTTCTCTTTATCTTTGATGTACATGATCTCAAAATCAAACTTGCTGATTGTGGCCAACCATCTAGCCTACCTGGCGTTCAAATTCAGTTGGTCAAACAAATATATCAACCCAATGTGATAATTCATAAGAAAAAACAACTTGGCAAGAAGATAGTTCCACCACATCTTTAGTGCATGTATAATCGTTGCTAACTCAAGATCATGTGTCGGGTAGTTCATCTCGTGCTCATTTAGTTTTTGAGACTCATAACATACTACCTATCCATCCTACATAAGGATTCCACCAAACCCTCTTTTACAAGCAGTCGTGCATACCATAAACTCTTTGTCTGGATCTGTAATCTATGGTACTAGTGCATGCATCAACAACTGCTTCAGCTTCTCAAAGCTAGCTTCACACTCCTTTGTTCATTCAAATTTCTTAACTTTCTTTTGCAATGATGTAATGGGATAAACAATTTGCGAGAAGTTCCTGATGAACCTCCTATAATATCCTGCTAGACCCATGAAAGATCTCACCTCATCCACATTCTTAGGAGCTACCCACTCCATGATGGCCCTTATCTTCTCTGGATCTACTACAATGCCTTCCTTGGAGACAACATGTCCCAAGTAGTGCACCTCAGTCTGAAAGAAACTACACTTACTGAGCTTAGCATACAACTGATGCTCTCTCAACAACCTCAATACTGCTGCTAAGTTCTCGACTCTCTCTTTCTCATTTTTAGAATATACCAATATATCAGTGATGAGCCTCATCATTGAGTAATTATATGGGCCTTAATTGACCTTAATTCACCTTCTAGCTTAGTCAAACCAACTATTCTCACAACTTATTGCATACTTTTGATTATATTTTGTTTATGAGATGAGTTAGAGTTGGATATTTTGCTTTTTGGTCTAATGTGCATGAAATGCAGGAATAAAAGATAAAAGCAAGGAAAATGTAGGGATAAAAAGATAAAAGCAAGGAACTATGGTAAAAGACCTTGGTAAAAAATCGAATGGGACAAGGGAGAGGAATTACAGGAGGTAAATCCTCCTCATTTACTACCCCTCCATTCGAATATCCCTCCATCAGCTGAAAGTAAAAATAGCCAAATCAAGAGTACTGGAAGGCAGCGATGCAAGTGAAGGCGCAAACAACCAAATCAGGTGTACTAGAAGGCAACCAAGCAAGTGAAAGTACGAGTCTATCTTGAGTTGGGAGCCAAGCCTCCCTACTAGAAGGCAATCGAGCTAGTGAAAGGGAAAGCACAAGTTTATCATTGAATTGGGAGTTGTACCTCCCTAATTTTGAAGGAAGTCGTTGGAGACTTCAGATGTATAAGTAGAGAGGCTTAGGACCTCAAGTTTTTTAATCAGAGTCAGTTAGCAAGCATTAGAAGTATTCAAAATTTTTACTCTACTTTGTGTCCAAGTGCAGACTTGTAATAGTTTTGATGTAATACAGTGTTCTTTTATAATGAAGATGAGTTTTGTTTTGAGCCAACATTGAGTTAACTCAAAGGGCTGAAGCTCTTGGGTTAGGGCCCAACCCTAGCAGCCAAAGCTCCTCTTTATTGTATTGTTAAGTAGCATAGCTTTCTATTCATCTATTGAAGTAGTTCATTTCCATTATAGCAGTAGCATAGATGCATGGTTTGATTGTTCATTTTCTTCAGTAAGTTCATTCCCATTACAACATGATAGCATAGATTTCTGGTTCTGTTCATTTACTTAAGTAGTTTCCTGCTTTTCTGTTTATTTGTTTAAGTAGTTGCATTTCCATTACAGCAGGGTAGAACAGATTAGTTGTGTTTTAGTTTGCTTCATTTATTCTTTCGTTCAATTAGCATGGTAGCAAAGGAAAGATCCACAAGGTTGCCCACAGGTGTCTCGGCCTCACCTCCTCCCTCTGGGACCATGACGTGAGGAAGAAACCTTGCAGCAACCCCAAAAACACAGGGTTTTGGTTTTCATAGGGAGTTTGTTGTTTAACACAGTCATTGAGCTCATTTCATATCACTTTGTTCCTTTAATGGTCATCTGCTCCTTCGCTCTCTTCCCGTCATTTGATCTCCCTCACATCCATTTTATTTTCCTTTAGCATGAAAAGTTGAGCGGAAGCTATTAATCCACGTCCAAATGGTTTTTAACCATAGATCGCCTCACACAGCAAAACTGACCAATCACCGCCCGAATTCACTTTTAGCATTTGACTTTGTGCACTTTAAATCCCAATCGTCGATTTGCCTTGTCAAATCCGATGGCTATCACACACCCGCTCACTAACCAGCTGGTCAAATCTTCACTGTTGATCTGCCTCGCCAGATCTGACAGCCATTGCGCGATATCGCATGGATTTCTGTTCGATTGTTATCCGCCCGAGGGCACGCAAAATGGGTGGTTTCTCCATGCTACATGTCAGCCGGGGAGGCTAATCGCGTAAAATTTTAGGAAACCACTTACAGCTTTAAGGGCACGCGATATACTGCTTACTGCTCTCTAAAACCTTTCCCTCATTTTTGCACGTTCCTTTAAGCGCTCCAATCTCCACCGTTGATTTGTCTCCTGATCTAGCAACCATCACATCACCTGATACCATTTATGCACATTTCTTTTGCCCGTGATATAATCTCTGCCATCTATCTGCCGATTAATCATGTCTATCCATCTCCTGACTCCACCTGCGCGATATAATCTCAGTCGTCCATCTCTGGTTATTAACCCTATTTGCCCATCTACCTACGTACCCTCCTATGATCCATTCGTTTGCCTTCACCCACCGTTCCAATGGTTCTCAGGCATTTTTGCTCCCTCACATCCTCTTTTCACCAATTTGACCTCCGACTGCTTCTTCCACTTAGACACAGACTTAGCTTTGTTTCCATTGTTTACCCCTTAGCCTAGTTTTGAGGCTTTTACTTCTACAACCTAAATAATTAGCATTATATTAGTGATTGATCTAGTGATTTTTCTTAGCATAGTTGGTTAATTGGTTAGTTAGGGTCCGGTGTGAGTTTAGCATTACTGATTTCTTTCTTCATTTCTGAAATAGAATAGCTCTCCCCTAGAATAGGTTTGCTCTCCTCCCATAAAAATTAGTGTCTTCTGACCCTATAGAAGTTTGGCTTGGAACCCCTGGGGTCTCTTTCCAGATGAGTAGTGACAACAGGCAGTACCTTCACTTCTACTTGTGTATATAACACAGTCACCTCCAAGTTTGTACGAACCTCGGGTTGATAAGTAAAGCTAGTAGCCCTGGGAGTTGCAACATTCTTGCTGCAATACCTAGGCTCATCACTTTTTGGCGCCGTTTTCGGGGACGTGTGAGAGTAGGAGTGATTACTGCTCCTTCTTCTATTTCTAGTCTCTAACTTTCTTTTCTTCTACTTCTAGTCTTCAATTTTCTTCCATTAGTTTATTTCTGCAAAAGTAATCTAGTTTCTTTCTTTCATTTGTCATTTACCTGCTTTCCTTTCCATTTTGCAAGTAGAATTTCGATTCAACAAGTAGTTTCCTTCTTTTTAGTAGATTTTCATTCAATTAAGCAATTTCATTGTGCAAGTAGTTTTCTTTCTTTCAGTATTTTGTAATTCAACAATTTCAATTCAGCAGGTAGTTTCCTTTTTGTTAGTGGTTTTCATTTAATCAACAATTTCCTTCTGCAGAGTACTTTCCATCTTTAAAGAAAAATCTTACAAAAAAACAAAAAACATTTCCTTCCATGCCTCGCAGGAATAGGGATAATTCAGGAAAATTCTTTCCAAATACCCCCACTACATCCAACAGTCAACCTTGTCTCTTCTTCGGTCACTATGAATTGGAAGAACCTTTAGGTGCGAAACCTGACATATTTGAAGAACTAATAGGGGAAGAAGAAGAGGAAGAACCCATTCCTACTGAACCAATGGCTGAAAACCAAGATGATAGAGGAAATAGAGAGAGAATTGAGAGTGCCTTCCCCATTAGGGAAACCAATGGGGACACTAAAATGAAGAATATAAGCCCCTCTGCTCTACCTCATTTCCATGGCTTGACCATAGAGGACCCTAACACTTTCCTGTTTGAGTTTGTTGTTATATGCCAAACCTATGACTATACAGAGGATGAGAAAAAGTTAAAACTGTTTCCATCTACCCTCAAGGATGCAGCATTGCGCTGGTTCATGGGTTTACCTGGAGATAGCATCATAACTTGGGCTCAGATGCAACAGGCCTTTAACAACAAATATAGGGACTACTATAGGTCAAAAGACACTAAAGAAGAGATTTTTAGGATGACCATAGGCCAGGATGAATCCTTAGAAGACTATGAAGAAAGATTCCAGCTCAGTTACAAAAGGGCCAGGTGCACACTTGACCCTGAGTCACTGAAGTTGGTCCTGCTTAGAGGAGTAAGGGAGGATATCCTAGATACCTTGCATTTGTTAGCAGGAGGAGATATCTACCAACTACCCTATGAGGATATCAATAATGACTTTAGAAACCATTCTAGGGAAACCAAGAAAAATGGTAGGAGTAGTCAACCTATGGCCAATACATCATCTTCCAACTCATCCATCAAGGGTGAAATTGGAAATATGCTGGAGGAATTCAAAAGTGAGATGCTGAAAATCCTTGCCTTGTAATTGGATTCCATGAATATCAGAAGGAAGCAAGAGGAATCAAAGAGAGCCTTAGTCATATTTTTTCCTAGATGCACCAGGAGGCATCCTAGGAATGAATGCCCATTGAATTGTATTAATATTTGCTCAGTCTATGAAGAAAACCACTCCACAGACAAGTGCCCTTCTTTACCTGGACTCAAAGTTGTATATCAAGGAGTTGAAGGGGTCATTGAGTAGCTTTGCTACTTCAACCAAAGGAGACCTCCTGGGCCTAGACCATACTAGCAGGGTATGCAAGGATCATCCCATGCCTATTACATACCCAACCAAACCACAACTATACCTTCTTGGGGACCCCCTGCTCAACCTTCTTAGTTACCCCCCCTCCTTGGTTGTATGCACCTCAGTATCATTCCCGGCCAGCCAGCCAGTCATTTCAATCTTACATTCAGCCACAACACTAGTGGGATACCCCACCCTAGGGGTGGAGGCCCCAAGTCAACAATGTTCTAGCCCTATTTCCTCCACCACCTAACCAACCACAACTCCTGCACTCTACTCCACCTAGGAAACCCCAAATGCATGCCCAACCAAATCCAAACCCAAACAATAGGCAGGCTCAGGCTCAACAAGGATACAGTGGAGAGACATCATACCCAGCTTATGTTGTATAAATCTAGGAGATCAACCTAAGATCTGGGAGAATTCTCCCAGATAACCAACCTCCCTCCCCACATAGGAGGTTAAGGAAGAAAGAGAGGAAAGCAACCTTAAAGAAAATCCACCCTTTCTTGAAATATTACGCCAACCACTCCAGCCTACCCCAAAAGAAATTGAACTTCTGGGAGAATTGAAAAACCTATGTGTAAAGATCCCCCTTCTCCAGGCAATCAACGATGTTCCTATTTACAATAAATTGATTAAGGAGAAGTGATTTAAGCATCTAGGAAGAAGAAAAAGGGACACCCCTACCATTAATGTCATTGGGAAGTTATCTGACTTGATGCTAGGGTAGGTAATATGTCCAAAATACCTAGACCCTAGAAGCCCTGTAGTTGATGTGCACATCAATGCCACCATTGTCCCACACACTCTGATTGATCTTGGGGCTGCCATTAATGTGATGACCAAAGACACCATGCTCAAGCTTAACCTCCAAGGGTCATTAAGGAAGACCACAACAGTGCTGCAGCTTGCATACCATTCCAAATTTACCCCTGAGGGAATTGTGGAGGATGTGATGGTCTCCATTGATTCCTGGGAGTACCTTGTAGATTTCCTAGTTCTCCAGCCTAAGGCTAAGCTTATTGGTTACCCTCTCATCCTTGGGAGGCCATGGTTGGCCACAGCTGATGCCTACATTAGCTGTAGAGATGGGAATATGACCATCAAGAATGGGCATATGTCCAAATAGTTAGTCTTATACCCTCCTGCTCAACCCTCCCTATAACATGATTTACCCTTATGGTTGGAGGAGGAGGAAGAAGATGAGCTTTATTCTGCCCAACTGTATGCTTTGGAAGCAATCATAGGAGGAGGAAAACAAGAGGAGGATGACTTAATTGAACACCTTCTCCAAAGTCCAACTCCTAGTTCATTACCCTTAGAAGAAGAAGTAAAGGAAACACTGAACAATCATCAAATTGACTTATGCTTGGCCGATTCCAACCCACTCTGAGTCAAAACCATAGAATTTGGCCCAGAGAAAACCTTGAATATTAATCCATCTCTTTCTACTTTAGAAGAGGAACAACTATGCAAATTGTTGAAAGAGAACCTATAAGCCTTTGCTTGGAGCTATAAGGAAATGAAGGGAGTACACCCCTCAGTGTGTACTCACCACATATACATCAAGGAAGGTTGTAAGCTAGTCAGGAAACCACAAAGGAGAATGAATCCAGCCCTTAAAGACATCATCAAAGAAGAACTGCAAAAACTGTTAGATGCAGGGTTCATTTACCCTATCTCTGACAGTGAATGGGTCTCTCATTTAGTGTTAGTTCCCAAGAAGAATGGTAAGTAGAGGATTTGTGTCGATTACAGGGAGTTGAACAAATCCACAAAGAAGGATCATTTTCCCCTACCCTTCATTGACCAAGTGCTAGATGGCCTGGCAGGGAAGAAGTTCTTTTCTTTCCTAGATGGATTCAGTGGGTACAACCAAATCCAAATCTACCCAGAAGACCAGGATAAAACCACATTCACCTATCCTTGGGGTACTTTTGCCTATAGGGTCCTTCCTTTTGGCTTATGCAATGCTCCTTCCACTTTCTAGAGAGAAGTCTTGAGTATTTTTTCTGAACTAGTGCATGATGCTGTGGAAATCTATATGGATGATTTTACACCTTATGGATGTGATTTCCAAGAAGCCCTAACTAACCTAGGAAAAGTATTATGCAAATGCATTGAAATGAACTTGTCTCTCAGTCCAGAAAAATGTGAATTCTTAATGACTAAAGGGACTGTGCTAGGTCATTCCATATCTCAGCAAGGACTGCAGGTGGACCCAAACAAAATAGCCATCATCCAAAGGGTCCCACCTCCACAAAAGCAGAGAGATGTCAGGAGTTTCTTGGGGTTAGCTGGATACTACAAAAGGTTCATAAAGGACTTCAGCAAGTTAGCCTCTCCTTTGTTTGGATTGTTGGCCAAAGATTCTGAATTTATATGGTCAAAGAGCTGTCAAGAGGCCCTAGACATTCTAAAGGGTAAATTAACCACTACACCAATCCTTAGAGGCCCAAACTGGGCCCTCCCTTTTCATATCCATGCTGATGCCTCACATAAAGCCATAGGAGCAGCCTTAGGTCAGGTAGAGGAGAAATTGCCTTATGCCATCTATTTTACCAGTAAAAACCTGTCAAAGGCTGAGTTAAATTATATTGTGACCGAAAAAGAACTCCTAGCTATTGTGCATTCATTGAACAAGTTTAGGCATTACATTACAGGCTATCAGACATTTGTGCATACTGATCATGTTGCAATTAAATATTTAATGAACAAACCAGATGTAAATGCTAGAATCATAAGATGGTTACTTTTATTGCAACAGTTTGATCTAACTATTGTTGATAAGATTGGTAAGGAGAATGTTGTCACTGAATTTCTATCTAGGATGAATCTACCTATAGGTGAAGAAGGAATGGTGGATGATCAGTTACCATACGAGCATCTGTTTGTTATTTCAGTGTTGTGCCCATGGTTTGCTGATATAGCAAACTATTTGGTATCAGCACAATTCCCACCAAACCTGCCCTCCAGAGAAAAGAGCAAGATAATCAGGAAAAGTGCCCCCTTCACTTGGATTGGGGGAAATTTGTTCAAACTTGGCCTAGATCAAATCTTGAGAAGATGTGTAAGGGAAGAGGAAGTCTTTGACATCCTTCTGACCTGTCATGATGGGCCTTGTGGAGGTCACTTTGCAGCAAAGAGGACAACATTCAAAGTGTTGCAAGCAGGCTATTATTGGCCTACTCTTCATCAGGATGTGAGGAAGTACATTAGTCAGTGTGATCGGTGCCAGAGGATGGGAAAGCCTACTCCAAGAGATGAAATGCCCCTACAACCTCAAGTGACTTTCGAGCCATTTGACAAGTGGGGCATGGACTTCATTGGGCCTATCAATCCTCCTTCAAAGCAAAAACAACACATTATTGTGTGCACTGATTACTTGACTAAGTGGGCTGAAACCAAGGCAATTAAGGCAGCAACAGAAGAAAAGGTGGCTGAGTTCCTAAGGGAGAATATATTCTACAAATTTGGGTACCCTAGAGAGCTAGTCACAGACCAAGGCAACCAGTTTACCTCCAGCATGATTGAAGAACTGCTCAAGCATCACAAAATCAAGCATAGGACCTCCACTCCTTATCATCCACAAGCTAATGGGCAAGTGGAGGTGACCAACAGAGCACTGGAGAACATCCTAACCAAGGTAGTGAACAACAGTAGAAAGGATTGGGCAAAAAGACTAGTTGAGGCCACCTGGGCCTATAATACAACATGGAAGACCACCACTGGATTTACACCCTATGAGCTGGTCTATGGGAAGAAGGCTTTGTTTTCCATTGAATTTGAATATAATACATTGAGGATGGCAACCCAACTAGATCTGGATCTCAGTCATGCACAGAAAGAAAGATTGTTCCATTTGAATGGCTTAGATGAATTCAGAATGCAGATCCTCCTTCATACATAGATAGTTCAACTTCAGAGGAAAATCTGGCGTGACAAGCACATTAAGGCGAAGCAATTTCAAGAAGGAGATGTGGCATTGTTATATGACTCCAGGTATAAAGACTTCAAGGGAAAGCTAAGGACAAGATGGCTCAGACCTTATGTGGTGGAAAGATGCCATGACAACGGTTCAGTGTAGATCAGAACTATAGATGAAGAAGCCATTCCATTACTAGTTAATGGACATAGACTGAAAATGTACAAGAGGCCTTTATCTAAACAAGAGTTCATTGACAGTATCAATAAGACAATGATGATGGTGGAGCAAGTTTCAGCTCCTCCCTCATCAGGTCACTGAAAAAGAAAAAACAGAATAAGGATTCAGGTGAAAACCTCCATGAGGCAGCCCAAGGATGAGAAAAATGGAAAGAAAAAGAAGATCCCTGGGTGAAAACCTTCCTTGAGGCGCCCAGGGAAAATATCTAGGGTGAAAACCTCTCTAAGGCAGCCTAGGTGTTTTTAAAATATATATATATATATATATATATATATATATATATATATATATATATATATATAATAAGAGAAAAAGAAAAAAACATAATTGTTATTTGCAGGAGGATGAGAAAGACAATCAGGGAGCAAAGAGAAGATCCAAAGGGGGCCCTGCCTCACATATGTTCATCTCCTCCACTCCTTACCATGCATCCCTCCATAAATTCCATTGTTTTTCACTTCATTGCTCCAATTCAGGTGAAAATTGTGTTTTCTATAGGGACCCCTCACCTCATCCATTACCATCATCCCTGCCTTCACACACACTCCTACTCCCTCTATCCATTCAGTAGCATCAAATCTGCAGTCACAGACACCATCAGCAGACAACAGAAGAGGAAGAAAGATGACCATACAACAACAACAACAACATTAGATCTACAGTCAAGAAACCATCAGCAGATAGCAGAGGAGGAAGAAGAATGACCATCAACAACACCTTTGATCTTTGACAACTGCAGCATGGCATTAAGGCCACAAGTAAGTATCCTGCTCACTCACTCATATGCATCATTTGATCAAAAGTTGTAAAGGTTAAGAGGTAGTTGGTTTGTAAGTAAAAAGGTGGCTAGTTTCCTCTTAAAATAAATAAATAAATAAATAAAGGCTAGTGGATTACATACACAGGAAACTCTGTTTTCTCAAGAATTTGCTCATTTCCTCTTCAAGCCTCACAAGCAAGATTATCCTCAAGTTTATCTCATGTGAGGGTAGATACTTTTGTAGCATTTTTTGGTTTTGATAAGTTAGAATAAATTAGACAAAAAATGAAAATATATTTACAAAATGTTAAGATAGGATGTGGACAAAAAGAATATTGAATAAAAAATGTTAGGAAAATATTTTGATAAATATGTCCATATCAAAGAAAATGTTAGGGTAGATGCCCTAAAAAATGAAAGCAAAAATAAAATGTTAGGTTAGACAGAAAAGAAAAAGAAATCAACTCTGAAAGTGATGCAAATCTAAATGCCCCTACTTTGTTCTAAATTCAGTTTGAAAAATAATAGTTGTGTGCAATTTGTTTAGATGCCACACTAGGTTATTTTATCCAATTATTAGTTGCATCATAATTGGATTTGTTTTAAATTGATTCTCATAGGTAGAAAATAAATTGGCTCAACAGTTTAATCTGAGCTAATGGAGGTAATAAGGTATCGAGATAGATTGTTTATAAAAAGAAAATATTGGGTTGCTAATGTAAATGCACTCTGAAAGGATAAGTAAAAATGTTAGGAGTAGAAGGGTAGGTAGAAATGTGAAAGTTTGAGATGTTGAAGTGGTTATTTCCTAAAGATCGAAACATTAGGAAACATATTGATGACGGGAGTTCGAATAACCAAAGTTTTGACCTTATGTTATTTCATTCATATGCTATCACTTCATTCGGTAAATCACCCAAACCCATAGCCGTCGCATCCACCTATCATATTGCGACCCCACCATTCATTCCCTGCTCACACGTTAAACTCCCTCCACTTCACCTCTCATCCCACACACTCCTCTGCAATCATACAACCCACACTCCCTTTCAGCCCTCATTCGTCGTTCGAAGTTTATCGATGGGTGAGGGGGGGGGGGGGAGGGGTGAAATGGGCAGTCTTTAATATCGCCTACATAAACCACAAAAATTACCTTTTAGTCTTTCGGGACTAGAAATCCCAAAACCACAAACCACTCTGTCTTACCCCTGAACGCAGTATCCTTCATAGCCGTTTACCACCGCCCCATGTCACGTTTCACTTCATATCTCCCATCCAATCATCTGTCGCCTATCCGTTACCCATTCATTTCTGCTCCCGCGCATTTATAACCAAATGTCTGTTAATTAACCCGTTGGATAATTAATGAATTTTCAAACGTTCGGCGCCACCCTCCCACTCCATTTTTCTCTTTATAAACACTATGTCATGTATTTCAAAGGTTACACAGTTAACTTCTGTGACCAAGATTATTCTTCAAGCCCGCTTGCTCAACAGCTTAGCCACTGTCCGACATTCTAGCAGCCACTTGTCATGTTCGCAAGCACATCTTCCAGGTCCACTTATCAGTTGCCTGTCTTCACTCTCGTAACTCCTTTACCATTTTGTCATTTACAATCCGTAGTTTCATTTGAAAAAATGCCTCCCAAGGGAAAAACAATTGGATAAGTTTCAAATCCTCTAATTCACCCATAGGTTTATTTCCACCATACTCCATTACTTGAAAAGGATTGAAAAATCATTGAGACTTCTTCTCAATTTGATTTATTTGAAATTTATTATTGGTGGGAAGAGAAGCTAATTAACCAGAGTGATGAAATTGAGCTCTGGGAATCCCAATTACCCCACTATATTTTTCCACAAATACATATAGCTCCAAAGTTTGTGAGAAAATGCCATGAATCCTATGATCCTTGCCAGAGAGCAATTATCTCACCTACTGGAGAAATCCTCTGTCCCATTAACGTTGATTCAATTGAGAAAATGTTGCAGGGCCCTGCCACTATACCAACTCATCCTTTTTCCCATGAAAAACTAATAGAAGCTTATAACAAACTGGACTTTACCAAGAGATCCCAGACCCTAGAACTGTTTTTAGCAATTGGTAGTCCTCTACCAAAGAGAAATCCCCCTTATGATTCATCTATGTTTCCTGATAGAACTAGGCATATTACTACTATCCTGTCCTATTTGCTTGGTTATCACTCTGATCAGTCTATCAATGAAGCCATCCTTGGTTTCTTATCCATGTTTTCTTCTGATTCTAAGCCTACTGTTATTTATGATTTCAGTCATTTCATAGTTGAAACCATACATGAGCAGTTTGTCAAATTTAACACTAAAGAAGTATTCAAGTATGCTTCAGTACTTGTGTATCTTTTTATATATTTTCAGGGAGACAAATTCCCATTTCCTTTGTAGAAACTTGATGAAGAAGGACAACAACAGTCAGTGATTTTCTGGACTTCAATGGGGATGAAGGAGAAAGAAGAATTCACATACAAGTAGTTCATAGAACTATTTATTCATCCAACCCTCAGCCTTATGAGAAACACTCCATTACCAAGGATCAATGAGGAGATTGTCAAAGAACTTCAGTTCATAGATCAAGCTGCAACAGGAGATTGGTATTGCTACCAAAACTACACAGAAATCAGGGTTTTTGGCTATGAGCTTCCACCCTACAAATTGCCAAAGTACCTCCCTGTTAGAATATTTGCACTGGAGTACTTGAGACAAAGATTGAATGTAGATGAAGTACATTTTGTAGCTTCCAAAAATAAATCACAATTTAAGCTTAAAGCTCAAGTTGGTCCCTTCATTTGTAATACCAGGGCAGTAGGGAGGCAGTAGATAAGCTGTTAAAAGAAATGAAAATTTCTCTTAGTTTCTCTTGGTCATATGACCCATTGGGAGTCATCTCCAAACTTAGGGTGGAAAATAAGTTCACACCATATCATCATACAACTAGACCTGAGATAGAACAATTCAAGAATTAGTTGGAATGGACAGAGAATACCCTTCAGGAGGCCAAGGAGCAGGAAGTCTCTACATCAAATATGCAAACTCCTATTGCACAAGAAAAGATAGTCAAGAGAGGGAGGGAAGAATAATCTTCACCCGCAACAGAGGCAACAAGCCAAGGCCTCAAAGTCTTTCATAGGAAAAATAAACAAAGGGTCTCTATGAATATTGATTCACAGTCTGGTGAACAGTCTATACAATCTCCAACTCAATCTACCACTTCTCATGAACAACAGATAGTCCAAATTATTGGAGGCATTCTAAAGAATAAAGAGGAAGACATCTTCCATGTCTTTAGTGAAATCAAAAGAAAGAATGAAGAATTGAATTTGAATACTTACACCCAGTTCTGGAAGCATTCTTCCAGCTCTCAAGCCAGGCTTCTTTCAGTCTTCGACTCTGAGAAGGGGAAGATGCAAATGGCTTTCTTGCAGGCCCAAGTTCCTCAGCCCAGGACTGTAGCACAATACCAAAAACACACTTCTTTTGATTTTAATGTCAAGGATGTGCATCCAATTGATCAAATTGAGATGCACAAACAAACTGGACAAATGAATGCTTCAACCTTGACAAACATTGTTATGAGTTTGTCAAAATGTAGGTTACATTGGCCAACATTTAGTCACAATTAAAGTTGGAGAAGGTCTCCTCGTTAGCAAAGGATACCAAGATTCAATCCTTGGAAAACCTAGTGTTAAGGATGGGATATGATCCCTCAAACATAAATGTTGTAGAGGAGCTCATTAAGAAAAAGAAAATTGAGGTTGCAGCATTAAAGAAACAACTGAAACTACCAGCATCTAAGGATCCAATGGCCAAAGAAATCGAGGAGACAGAGACTCAAAAGTTAGATATGATGAAGCTCATTATAGAACAGAATTTGCAGATAAAACAAATGGAGGAGAATATGGAGAAATTGGTTAAGGAGAAGGAGGAATCTATCAAGAACATTCAAACTTCAATGGATGTAGTCTCTCTTGCAGCAGTTCCCATCACCAGAGTTTCTACTTCAGCCACTACATCAGCAATAGGTATAGCAGAAGGAGTTGAATAGATTACTGAATTTGTTCAGAACCTATCTATGCAAATAGGAGAAATCAATAAACTAAAGGATGAACTCAAAGAATTACGGCTTATGAAGTCTATATCAGACAGTTCACATACAACTGAAACAAACAGACTCAAAGGCCAAGTGGAAATGTTGCAGAGAGAACTCATAGATTCCTTCATAGGAAACAAGTTGGGTTTAGCAAAAGAAATTATGTGGGAAGAAATCACAGAAGCAATCAAGGAGATTTGGCCCTCCATTAAGATAATATTCAATTAGAAAGATCTCTTGGAAAAAGCTCAAGAAGTAGTGGAAACCATAACTAAGCAGCTGGAGGATATGCCAGAGACTGCCTCTGATATAATCAAATTTCTAAATTCCAAGGATGACTATGAGCTTGAGGAATTAAGAATAAACGACAGAACTACAATGATATTAGAGGTAAAGAAGATTATCACTAAGAAAAATCTCACCATTCAGCTACAAGAAAAGTGCAGCAATGTTAACAACATAGTTCAGATATTTTTCAACAAGATTGAACCTTTGGTCAGCAAGGGTTTACCTTCTATGATGGTTATTAATGATAAATTAATGCCAATTGAGGATTATGTCAAGAAGTTAACAGAGGTGGGCACCCATGCAACTTCAGTTTCCAATATCAAAGGATCAACAACACCAGCTCTCATAGTAAAAACACTCAGGGATTCTTTCTTCATCCTGGATGAAATCAAGCATATATTTTTGGTAAAACCCACTTTTACTAAATACACCGAGATGGATGAAATCTACAGGAGGGTAACAAATATTTCTATCCCAGATAAGAAACACTAGGAAGTACTAACATATTTACTTTATTAAGGATAATTAAACAACATTCAATTTTTGAGGGAACAGTCAACCAGCTTCAACCACTTTTCAACTTTTTCAGTAATAGTCATCAAACAGCACAACACCAAAATAGTGCCAAATCATTAGGCAGTTTTATTTTTGATTGTTAATAATCTATTTTTGTAAAAGTAGTTCAGGATATTTTTCGTCCTACTGTTGTATAAATAACTCCCTTCACGAGTTATTAGGGGTTGCACCCTTGAAGAAGCATTTCTAGACATCTGATGTAATTAATCTTTCTGGATCATTAATATGAAGCAAAGGATTCTGAATTTTGTTTTACACAGTTTGTGTTTCCTGTAAATTTTCCAGTGTCATTCATTATGTTTTTCTTCATATACTTGTGTCTTGCAGAGATAACTAGGTAGGAATAATTGCATTTCAATCTATTCGTATAAGCTTCTGAAGTGATAATCTATAAATGGGCTGTTTTTTTACTTAATTCCCTCAAAATTAATAAATCATTAGCATCTTTTGTAAGCTCACGTGTATTTTCTAAAACCTTTAAACATAGTTTAAAGGTTTTCATACTTATGATTATTTAGCTTTCAATTTGAAAACTGTGGCAATCATATTACATTTATGTTTCTACTCATAATCATAAAAGCTATTTCACTGTGTAAATATTTATAGCAGTGCTCTGTTGAGATATTGATATTATTCAAGAGGTTAGGCATATCAGTTCTATATATGTTTCATTCATTGGTCTCCCAAATTAAAACAAAACCCCCAAAACAATTATCTTAGATGCTCTGGCATAATAGCTGACCATTATTATCTTAGAGATACAACATCAAATTGGCGTCGTTGCCGAGGACTCGAATTTCATTAAGTTTTCCTGGGGCAATGATATGTATTCTATTCCTTTAAGGTGATTAAAGGTCTAGAAAGGTTAAAATCCTTCACCTGGCGACTCCACTCTCCCAAACTGGCACCTTTTAAGCACACCAGATCTCGTTCAGAGGCTGACTTAGTTGATCCTTTGTCAGACCCTAAAAAAATTATGAGAAAATCCAGTTCTAAAAGGGGACATCAACCCTCTTCTTCTTCCTCTTCAGTCTTGCAGTCTGAAGATTTAACATCATTTGATCCTTATAGTAACATTCTACCCAATCTAGATTATTCCCACCTATCACCTAGGGTTGCTGAACTCTTAGACATGGGAGGTTATTTTAAATCAGCATTCCTTATTCATTCATTTGAATCTCATTCAGAACCCTCACTACCACCAGGATCACCTAAAACTGAGTCTGACTTGGGTGTTAATTTACTAGAATACAAACCAACAGATTTCATATCCCCTACCACTTATTCATTTCCTCCCACTTCTGGACAACCTGAAGCTTCTACTTTTGAACAACCTGAAGAGACCCTCTCTGTGTATTCAAATCCACTCTTTGAAACAAAGGAGGGTATTCATCCACAGGTCCATAAGATAGTTCTTAAGACTCCTTTGAAATCATTCAGGAGATCCCCTCCTTCTTCACCTCCAACTAGTTCTTCACCCCCTCAATCACCTTTTTCTAACCCTTCTTCATCTTCTTCAACTTCTTCATCCACACAAACACCTAATACACCACCTCCCACTATGGCTTTCTGACCTATTATGCAGGCTAGATATGTAGCTTTAGTCTTACCTCCTAATCTTGATGCATTCCCAGCTAGATACTTGAAATACCTTCCCAGGTATAATGGAGAAACCGGTCCCCCTACTAAGGACCATCTTCAAGACTTTTTAGACTTTGCAGATAACATGAATATTGAACAAGAAAATGTTTACATGAGGTTGTTCGTACAATCACTTGAAAGAAATGTAAGAATTTGGTTTAGGCAGTTACGTGCAAATTCCATTAGAAATTGGGAAGAACTTACAAACATATTTAACAACCAGTGTGGTGTGAGAAAAGATCCTCTTTACTTTCTCATTGAGTTTGATGAACTTAAAAGAAATTTTGGTGAACCTGTATCATACTTTATCAAAAGATTCAATAAGCTTTATCATAAAATGCCCCCTGATTGTAAACCCCTTGTAGCAGCAGCAAAGTCTAGATTTTTTGTTGACACCTAATCATCAGGATTGGGTGAATAAGTGTAACTAATGTAAATAAATAATGGAAAATATGAAGAGTCACCGGGAGATGAAATGAACAGTCTCTCCCTCATATATATAATAAATACCAACCTAAATGAATATAATGAATTGATTTTGAGGAGTTACTGCCTGGTCTGACATGGTATCAGAGCCAGTGCCATTTTTGGCTTCCCTCTACTTTGTAACTCCCTATTCTACCTATGTGCTGCCTTTCATAAAAGCGTTGCTCCTCCTGGTTCTGACAATCTAATAGCGCTCCTCTCTCATACCTGCGATTTAGGGTAACGGTCTTCACTGATATGGTCAATCGGTTGGTATACTGTAATGCCATACCACCATATCTCTGTGCACCATACCACCATATCTCTGCTCAGTCGTATCTCTGAGTAGCCATACCACCATATCTCTGCTCGGTTGGTATACTGTAATGCCATACCACCATATCTCTGCGTGCCATTGGTGGTGTTGCCCAGGTATGATATTATGCATTCAATGGTCACTGAGTGGTAGTTGCGGAGCTGGTGCTCGCCTTCGAGAACACGGAAGCTGATGAAGCCTTCCAGAATGTCGACGACACCATCCATCGATAACCGATTGCCAAGAAACCGATGCATTCGGATTATAAGCTCCTCTTCCTGAGCCGAAATTTTTTCACGCTTATGTTGCGCGGTATTATTGTGATGGTGCTGCATTGACCATAAAATGATTAGCAACCTAGATATCTTCCATGACATAAGTCAGTGGCGTTGAAGTAGTGTTATGTACAATGCTTTCGACAAACACCAATCTCATTCGTTTGAATAAGCTAGAAGTTGTTTTTATGGTGTTTTAAATCATTTTTTGATGCCTGCACGTTAACCATTTTTGAAGACCGTGTATTATACAAGCTGTGAAGTTGTGTTCCATTGAGTTCTTAAAGGGTGCATATATATAAACATCGAGTTTTTTAAAGATGACTTATGGTCATTATAAGTGGTGGCATATTTAAAGGCTCATAAGTGAAGTTTTATAATATTAAATGTTTTATGTCTTAAAAAAGAAGTTTGCTGCATAAATGAGGTTCTACGTTGAGGTGTGGCTGCTGGAATGTGAGCCCAAGTCTGGTATTCTACCTTTGCCGGTGCGTATGACCTCTGGTTTGTATGCGTTGAAGGGAGTAGCATATGGTGCAATAAGCGTGGAAGTCAAGTCAGTGGTATATAATTGCCTCCTATGTACTTATTAGACTGCTACTTTGAATATGTACTGATTTGTTATGTGAGTTATGCAACTCTGATTTCTGGTCACAGTACATTCTAAATGAACCAGCATATTACATATTTCCTTGGTGATGAAACTTCATATGGTGGATTTAAGACTGTTGGTTTTAATACACTGTTGTTTTAATTATCCCTCATTATTTTTTTTCAAAGTTAAACAGAGTTTTCCACCAGAAGTACAATTTTTTACAGTATATTTCCAGAAGTATTTTTTTTACAGTACTCAGATTTTACAATGCATTCAATCATATCTTCTTTTGAAGAGGTTGTGTGCCTTGCTCATAAAGAAAAGAATCTTGCCCAAGATGCTTCCAGAGGAAGAGGAAGATATTTCAGAGGCAGGGGGCAGACACTCCCAAGGAGAAAAGTCAGATTTACACTGCATACGCTGCAAAAGAAATGGATCACATGATGCCTCTACATGCAAGTTACCTTGGGAAAAAATTGAGCAGCAAAGAAACCAATAGAAAGATAAAACTAATGACACAGACAAAGGTAAAGCACCTAAATCCGCTCATTATGTTGTGGCACAATGTAATATCAGAGTAAATGAAGATTTATTTAATGCTTCACTTGCTTCTTGGAAAAATGATTGGTTGCTTGATTCAGGAGCAACTTGCCACATGATTCATAAAAAAGATTTTTTTGAAGAATTTACTAACAATGTTGATGGAGCAGTATACTTTTAGACTAATCAAAAATCAAGCCATCAGGGCTTGGCACAATCAGGCTTAAATTGCCTGGTCTTCCAGACTTTCTTCTGCATCATGTTCTATATCTCCCACAGCTGAAAGTTGTTGTCCTTGGTCCACATCCGCTAGCAAGGTCACTCCATTCATATGTTTGATGGCATGCTTGAGGTGAGAAAATCATCTGACCACTCACTTGTCATGAGGGGGATAGAAGAAGAAAGGCTTCTCAAGCTGCAGGGTACCTCTGCTCGTGCACAACATTTCCCATACAACTCTTATTATGAAGAAAGTACACTTCCATCAAGTTTATTATGGCATGCTATATTTGGATATTTGAACTGTCACAGCCTTCGCTTGTTGAAGAAAAATGGTGTTGCTAGTTTGCCTACAATTCCTAGGAAACTTAAGCAATGTGATGCTTGCATTCTAGGAAAGCATAGCAAACAATATTTTCATGATTCATAGTCAAGAGCACATAGAAAAATTGAACTCATTCATTCAGATTTATGTGGTCAAATGCCTGTTCCATCTACAAATGGAAAAAAATATATGATGACATTTATTGATGATTACACTAGAATGTGTTGGGTTTATTTATTGAAGAACAAATCTGATGCTTTTCAAACATTTAAGAACTTTCATAAATGGATTGAAAATGATGCACAATCTCATATTGGCTCTATTCGCACTGATAATGGAAAAGAATACACTTCAAATGAATTTGAAAACTATCTTCGCCAACATGGGATCAAACATCAAACAACTGTGCCTTATAATCCCCAACAGAACGGTGTAGCTGAAAGAATGAATAGGATAATCTTAAATATGGTGCGCTCCATAATGTTTTTCAAAAATGTAAAATTGATTTTTTGGGTTGATGCAGTTCTATGTGCTATATATATAAAGAATATATGTCCATCTAATGCTATCAGAAACAAGACTCCCTATGAAATGTGGTATGGGCACATTCCTTCGGTAAAGCATCTCAAGGTCTTTGGTTCCACCTATTATGCCTTGATACCAAAGGTACATAGAAACAAACTTGGTGCAAGAAGTCGTAAGTGTATCTTCCTGGGGTATTCAAACACCTCCAAAGCATACTGTCTCTGTGATGAAGTCAATAAAAAGTTTGTTGTATTTAGAGATGTACTCTTTCTATCATCCAAAACTGATAATGTTATTGAGTGGCATCTTGATCGCTTGGATAGATTCACAAATGCAAAATAATTTCAAGAATTTGATAATCAGATTCCACATCTTGAAGGGGGGATTCCTATACTAGATCAACCCATGGAATCTTCTTCTAAAGAACTCTCTCCCCCGCATGAAACTCCAACAACGGATGATACTTTAAGTGATGTGATTGATAGAATTGGGAGACTCAATCTTGATTCAGTCCCAACTCAATCAATGGAGTAGCCTGGACCATCTGAGAAAGGTCCCCAAAAGTGGCTGACAAAGACACTTGAAAGTGTTCATCTTGATGATGTTGGAAAGACAGGAACTAGAAATTCAAACTGACAAAATGGAGGTGATGTACATGACTTTGATTCACCTGTTGATATGGATGTTTCTTATGATTGTGAATTGAATTTGTCTATAGATTTTGAACCAAATTCCTTCAAAGAAGTTGCTTCTCATGATGAATGGAAAGAAGCGATGAAAAAGGAGTATGATGCCCTGATAAAGAATGGCACTTCAACGCTAGTTGATCCTCCATTAGGAACCAAACCAATTAGTTGCAAGTGGGTCTACAAGAACAAGTATAAAGCAAATGGCTCACTTGACAAGAACAAAGCCAGGCTTGTGGCAAAGGTTTTGCATAGAAGGAAGGGGTCGATTATGAGGAGACTTTCACCCCCGCAACAAAATGGGCTACCATCCGCACACTCTTTGCCCTAGCAGCTCAGAACGGTTGGAAAGTCCATCAAATGGATGTAAAAACTACTTTCTTGAATGGAGATCTAAAAGAGAATGTTTTTATGTCCTAGCCTGAAGGATTTGCTGTGAAAGGACATGAACATAAATTACGCAAACTTGTGAAATCCTTGTATGGCCTCAAACAAGTACCGCGAGCCTAGTATGAAAAACTAATTGAGCATCTTCTGAAACTCAATTTCAAACATTGTGATATTGATGATGCAACTTTATTTGTCAATAAAGTTGGAAAAATAGTTGTATATCTTGTGGTATATGTAGATGATCTTTTGATGATAGGGAACAATGAAAGCTACATTGCATCCATAAAGAAGGAATTGAGGAAAGGTTTTGAAATGACTGATTTGGGAAATGTTCATTACTATCTTGGTATTGAAGTAACTCAACATCCAAAGTCCATATTTCTTTCTCAAAAGAAGTACATTAGAGATCTATTGAACAGGTTTGGCATGACAGAATGCAATCCTCTTACTACTCCAATGGAACAAAACTTAAAGCTCACATCCATTGAAGGAAAAGAATTTGAGGATGAAAAAAAGTATAGACAACATGTACAAAGTCTCAACTACCTAACTACTACCAGACTAGACATTTCATTTGTTGTTGGAATCCTCCCCAGGTTTATGCAAAAGCCTTGTGAGGGACATCAGTCTGCTGCAAAAAGAGTTCTAAGTTACTTGAAGGGAACTCAAGACTTCAGAATCAAGTATACACAGGTGGATGACTTCAGCTTGATTGGATACTCTGATTCAGACTTCAATGGAGACAAAGAACTGGGGTATCTACTTCAGGTTATGCTATGAGTCTTGGATCAGGAGCTGTCTCTTGGAAATCACACAAACAATCAGTTCTAGCAAATTTCACAACAAAAGCAAAATATGTGGTAGCAGTTGAGGCAACAAAAGAAATTGTGTGGCTTAGGAAAATTCTTGAAGATTTGCAGGTAAAACAAGTACAATCGACTCCACTCATGATTGACAATACCTCAGCAATAAATTTGGCCAAGAACCCAAAGTTCCATGATAGAATGAAGCACATCAATACTAAATATCATCTGATTCAACATCATGTTGAGGCCAAAACAATCCATCTCTACCATTGTTCCACTAATGAGAAAATTGCAGACATCTTCACCAAAGCACTTGGAAGAGAAAAGCTTGAAAGATTTAGAACGATGCTTGGAATCACCAACATCCCTTCAGATTAAGGGGGGGAATGTTGACACCTAATCATCAGGATTGGGTGAATAAGTGTAACTGATGTAAATAAATAATGGAAAATATGAAGAGTCACCGGGAGATTAAATGAACAGTCTCTCCCTTATGTATATAATAAAGACCAACCTGAATGAATATAACGAATTGATTGAGGAGTTACTGCCTAGTCTGACATTTTCTAAAGCCTTTGATGATGATTTTGCTGTTATGTTGAGGGAGATAACTTCAAGAACTCTTGAAGATATGCAAACAAATACTATTGAGGTAGAAGCAAATAGGGCCGCTTCAATTTCTTTGAAAGCTAAAGAGGAAAAGGTCCAAAGAAAACTCAAATTGACACCAGAGGCTTCTAGTTCCTCTAAGACTAAAACTGAAGATTCTAAAATAGATGAAATAACTTCTCTTCTTAGAAATCTACCTAATAGAATTTCCAAGATTGAGACTCAACCTAGGAAAATTCAACAAACTGTTACTAGACCCCAAAATCAAAATTAAGGTTAGTATAAAAGAAATCCACAATTACAAATTCTTCAGAGACCTAGTAATGATCAGCAGATTCCCACTCCTTTGTTGATAGATGATCAACAACTTGATGATAATACTATGACCATCACTGAAGACATAAATAATATGGATACTTCCTCTAATCAAACAGTTATTGTTCCTCTTACACAACAAAATCAGGTTCAAGAAGATCAAGAATCTTCACAGGTTTCTAAATACCATGCCTTCTCTGAATTTTTAATTGTAGAGTTGAACAAAAGATATGACCTTAGGCCTAGACCTGGCCCGGGAAGACCTCCTAAGGAAACTACAGTAATTGAACCTCATGCAAGAACTACTGAAACTCAAACAACTTTTATTCGACCATTAGATCAGTCAATTTATACTCCTCAAAATGACAGAAATGCTTTGACTACATTTAATGTTGAAAAAGAGTTAGAAAGAGTTGAAATCCCAATTCCTCTTTCAGAACTTTCTAAAAACCTTGGGTATAAAAATCAGGTCTCCAAATGGGTACAAAATACCTTGGTTGATGCTGAAGGTGATATCATCAGTCTACAAGATGAAAACCCAGCAGTTGTTTTTGGCCCTAGCTCAGATATGATAGATGAAATAGTACCTCCTTTCTATGTAACGCTTAAGACAAATGATTCCATGTTGTATAATTATACGCTTGATTCTAGAGCATCACATAACCTCATGCCAAAAACTATCATGGACCATTTGAAACTTGACATAACTAGATCCTATCATGACTTGTACACCTCTGATTCTAAAAGGGTGCCTTGCTTAGGGCTGATTAAGGATTTAGTAGTCACCCTTGCCCAAATTCCATTGAAAAGTGTAGTACTTGATATAGTTGTCACAAATATCCCTCCCAAATTTGGAATGCTCCTTTCTAGGTCTTGTTATGCCAAATTAGGGGGAACTCTTCAGATGGATATGTCTTATGGTACTATTCCAGTTTATGGGGGAGAAAAACTAAGATTATATAGAGAGGTGAGATTTGTGCACACTGTTTGCAAAACAGACTAGCCAAGGAACCATCCCATTTATGCAATTGACCAAGATTTTGGTTGCTTTCAACTCTCTTCAAACCAAGTGCATGAAACTCAAGTTAAAATTGAAGATGTAATTGAAATTCCAGCACCAAATCAAACTGATATATGGAAACTATTTTTTGATGGCTCCAATACAAAAGATGGAATAGTTTTAATATCACCAGAAAAAGAAAACATTGCCCAATCATGTAAGCTAGACTTCGAAGTTACAAATAATGTGGTTGAATATGAAGCTTTCCTTTTGGGATTGCAATTAGCCAAAAGCTTAAAGTTTCAAAACTTAAGTGTTTTTACTGATTCAGAACTTATTGTCAAGCAAGTGAGAAATATTTGCCAGACTAAAAACCCCAGACTTAGGTCTTACCGAAATGAAGTATGGGATTTAGTTGAAAATTTCTTTGATGCTTTTAATTTGACTTATATTCCAAGAGATCAAAATATTCATGCAGATACCTTAGCTGTTTCTGCTAGTTCATTTAAAATTCTTGATCAGACTAATTTACTCTATCAAATACAAGTCAAGTATAGACCATTTATCCCAGACAATCTAAAACACTGGCAGATATTTGAAGATGATGAACATTTGAAATCTTTTATGCAAGTTGTAGATCAATTTTCTGTTCTAAAAATTGATGAAGACAGATCCGAAATAAATGAAAATACAAGCGGGAATGATACTTCAGATTTCAGTTCAAAAATTGCTGATCATGATATTATTCAACTGCGTAACACTTTTATTCCCAAAGTTTTGATACCTTTAGAAAAATTGTTTGATCAAAATGATGTCCTCCAAAATGCTCAGTCCATTTCTTCGGAATAGGACATAGAGGAAATTAACATTGGAACAAATGATGATGTAAAAAGCATCAAAATCTGTGCATCTGTAGACCTTGAGATTAAAACTCAATATCTTAAGTTACTTCAAAATTATAAGGATGTTTTTGCTTGGACCTATGCTGATCTAAAAACCTATGATACTTCATTAATACAACATAAGATCCCTTTGAAGCCAGAAGCAATACCTTATCAACAAAAACTTAGGAGGATTAATCCAGCCCTTCTACCAACTGTAGAAAAGGAAATTAAGAAAATTCTAGATGCCCAAATCATTCTCCCTCTTAGATATTCTAATTAGGTTGCAAATTTAGTTCCTGTTAGGAAGAAGAATGGAGAAATTAGACTTTGTGTGGACTTTAGAAATTTGAACAAAGCATCATTAAAGGATAATTACCCTTTGCCCAAAATGGATCAGTTACTTCAAATGGTTTCAGGAGCACAAAGACTTTCTATGCTTGATGGTTTTTCAGGTTATAATCAGGTAAATGTTGATCTAGCAGACAGGGAAAAGACAACCTTCACTACCCCCTGGGGTACATTTATGTATGTTAGAATGCAATATGGCTTATCAAATGCTGGAGCAACATTTCAAAGAGCTATGGATGTAGCTTTTATGGGCCAGGTAAACAAATTTGTGGTTATTTATCTTGATGACATTACTGTTTTTTCTAAATCTGATTATAAACATCTAAAGCACTTAATCAAGTTTTTTGACAAGTGTAGGAAATTTGGGATATCATTGAACCCTGAAAAGTCTTTGTTTGTTATCATAGAAGGAAAACTGTTGGGCCATATAATTTCGAAGGAAGGAGTGGTGATTGATCCCAAGCGTGTGTCTGCCATTGAAACATTGACCTTACCTAGAAACAAGAAAGAAATTCAAGCTTTTTTGGGTAAGATTAATTTTTTTAATGAGATTCATCCCAAATTATGCATAGATTGTAAAAGATATATCTGACATGCTCCAAAAGGATCATGAAGTCAAATGGACTATCTCTTGCAGGCATGCATTTGATCAAATCAAGAAAGCTATCTTTGAAGCTCCCACCTTGGCCAGTCCTGATTATACTAAACCATTCAGTATCCTTTCTTTTGCCTGAGAAACAACCCTTGCTGTTGTTCTATTACAAAAGAATGAAGATTCCCATGATTAGCCCATAGCCTTTTTTAGTAAGGTTATAAGAGATGCCCAGCTTAAATATGACATAATCGAGAAGCAAGCCTATGCCCTCATTCAAGCCCTGAAATCTTTCAGGATGTATGTCCTAAATTCACCTATCACTGCTTATGTTCCTAATGGTGTTGTGAAAATCGTTTTAACTCAACCAGACACTGATGGGAAAAGAGGTAGGTGGATCACTCAAATACTTGAGTTTGATCTAACTATCAAAACTACAAAGCTAGTAAAAGGCCAAGGATTAGCCAAGCTTCTAGCAGAATCCAATTACAAAGTGCTTGGAATCAATTCTATTTTAGAATTACAAGGGAAGAACCCACAAGAACCACCTCTCCTTGCACAAGGAAAGAATCCACAAGAACCTTCTGTCCTTATAGAAGGGGAGAATCCACAAGAACCTTCTCTTCAACCTGAAGAAAAGAACCCACAAGAACCTTTACCTTCAGATTAGATCATCCCTTTACATATTAATGACAAATTTCTATTGTTAGATTGGTACCAAGACATTGTAAATTTTCTGCTCTATTTTGAATGCCCATCATCATTCTCCAAAGCCTAGCGTAAAACTCTTAAATTGAAAGAAGTCAAGTACTGCATTATAAATTCAAATTTATACTGGAAAGATCCACTGAATATTTTGTTATTATGTTTAACATAATCAAAAACTAAAGGAATCATTGATCAGTTTCATACAGGATTTTGTGGAGGACATTATACTTGGAGAGCAACAACATACAAGATTTTAGGGGGAGGATTTTATTGGCCAACATTGTTCTTGCAAGTAGGGGCAAAGGTCAGAGGTTGTGTTCCTTGTCATATGTTTGCTGGTAAGGAAAAACTAGCAGCTCTTCCACTAGTACCATCAATAATTTCAACACCTTTCCTTCAATGGGGATTAGATTTTGTTGGAGAAATCCATCCTACTTAAAGTAATCAACACAGATGGATCCTCACAACAATAGACTATTTCACTAAATGGGTGGAACATGGTAAATTTTAGGGGCGAATTATAGCCCAAAGGTGAAATTTGAGGGTTTTTACATTTTAAGAGGGTGAATTTTTTATTAAAAACCCTTTTCATATAGTTAGCCCCAATTTTATTTAAAAAATAATTAATTTTTTTATTTTAGCCCAAAAAAAAAAAAAAGGGACGGATAAACTAACCAAACCTTCATTTGGCCTGAGTCGCTGGTTTTGGGAAATCGTATTCCCTTAAAATCACCGAATTTTGATATTTGCCCCTGGTTTGGGAGGTTGTATTTGATCCCAATAAATAAAAATATAAATAAAGTGGAGGTATGGTAAATAAATAAAACCTCTTTTTATACTTACTCCAAAGGTATGGTAAATAAATAGAAATATAAATAAACTAGAGATATGGTAAATAAATAAAACCTCTTTTTTATATTTAGTCCATAACCCTCTTTCTATTTAAGAATGCTAAAAAAAGAGGTTTATTTAAGTGAATCCTATGGGCCAAATACCATATTTATAAAAGAGGTATGGTAAATTAATAAAAATATAAATAAACAAGAGGTATGGTAAATAAATAAAACACTTTTTTTTATACTTACTCCAAAGGTATGGTAAATAAATAAAAATATAAATAAACTAGAGGTATGGTAAATAAATAAAACCTCTTTTTATATTTATTCCATAACCCTCTTTCTATTTAAGAAGGCTCAAAAAAGAGGTTTTATTTAAGTGAATCCTATGGGCCAAATACCATTTTTATAAAACAGGTATGGTAAATTAATAAAAATATAAATAAACGAGAGGTATGGTAAATAAATAAAACATTTTTTACATTTCCTCCATAAGTCACCTTATATTTACTAACACTCAAAAAATGCGTTATATTTAGGTGAATCCTATGGGTCAAATACCATTGGCCAAATTATTATTAATACCATGCAAAAAAGCATTATTAACCCTAATATTAGTATTAATAAAAATAAATATGGCACATGGTATTGACCCTTAGTATTCACGTGGAATGTAGCCTATTTAAAGGGGGGGAATTAAACCAACATAGATCCATCTTTACTCTGGATCTACTAAGCCCCAAGAGGGATCAAATATCGTGATATGCAAACTAGCATAGAGTGAAAAAATATTTGATCCCTGTAGGGGCTTGGTAGATCAAGAGTAAAAATGGATCTTGTAATTTAATGCCACTTAAACATTTAAATTTGGTTAAAATAAAAATCAATTATTAATTTTATTGATTTTTATAAATTACCAATAGTAACTTTTAAGCTCCAGGTTTATGATAACCCATGGTATTGACCCATAGTAATACCATGCTATTTATGTGAGCATAGACTATTTGAAGGGGAAATTCTATCATAAAAAAATAAAATAAAAATCAATTATTAATTTTAACTAATTTCTATAAATTACTAATAGTAGTTTTTAAGCTCCGGGTTTATGATAATCCATGGTATTAACCCATGGTAATACCATGGTATTCATGTGAGCATAGACTATTTAAAGGGGAAATTCTATCAGGTTAGATCCATCTTAATTCCGGGTCTACCAAGTGCTAAAAGGGATAAATAGATTTCATCCCTCTAAGAGTGGTAGATGTGGAGTTAATATGGATATAGGTTGGCTTTTATGATAATAAAGATATTAAATAGTCTTAGGAAATTATATTGTAAAAAACATCTTAAGGTGAATGGTTAAAGCTACATTTAGTCACTTCACAAAATTTAGTAAAAAATACCAATATCTCCATTAATATCGATTTTTCTAATTTAACAAAAAGAAAAAATCAAAACAGTGAAATCTTATCACTCTTTCCGCATCACCCTCATAGAAGAGAGATAGTTGTTGCCTAGATTTCCCACCATTTTTCATATGTTCTCAATATGATATCTTAATGAAAAATTTAAGGTATTGATGTTTGATTAGTTGTTTGAAAAATATGTTGGTTTGTACAACCTTTCATCTTCTCTGTTCTTCTCAGTTTGTCGTAATGATCTGTAGGGGTTGGGCCACTTCACCATATTGTCCTAAAAGGTGGAGATTGTGCACCAAAAAGGAAATTAATCCACATGTTACAAAGTTGTTAAAAAATGCAAGATGTATGAAGGTAGTGAATTGTGCTAAAAGCAATTTAGATTGGGAGAGACGTAATTAAATTTTATCATTTAATTGAAGATTTCCAATTAAAATAAAAATAAATATACATTTATATATTTATATATGGATTGGAAGGCTTTTGACAACGGTCACTTCTTTCCATTAGATCCCCTTCAGGCCTTTGGGATACCTACTACTTTCTTATATTATATAGTTGGGGCTTGCTACTTGTTGGCATGTTAGGGTAAACAAACTTGATGTGTTTTTTTATCTCGCAGTTGGAGTCTATGGAATAAGAAAGAAATTTGATTGATGTGTTTTTTTTTATCTCGTAGTTGGAGTCTATGGAATAAGAAAGAAATTTGATAACTTGACAAAAGTGGTAGAGAAAAGATTAATCTCATCTACCTTGACAGAACTGGTGGTCAAGATCAACACCTATAAGAACGTTGTTGTGGAATATTATCAAAACTAATAGAAGGATATGAAAGAGTGTACAGTAAGAACCTTGACAAACATGACCACTGAAACTTGCAACATTGTTTGTAGGAAGAGAAAATTATGTTTCTTTTTTCCAAACATGTATGTTAGTATATTACAGTTTAATGAATATGTTTTCCTATTATCATATATGGTTTCATACTTTAACAAAACATTCGCCAAGACTTCACATTGTTTTATTATTTAGTGAAAGATTTGCCAAGATCTTACAAAATTTTATAATTCAGTGAAAGATTTGCCATGACTTTACAAGATAATATAATCTGGTGAGAGATTCGCCAAAAATATTATATATACATATTATGTTATTGATAAAATCGCCTCCCATTTTTCTTATGTATCATGGGGATTCGCCCATTTCTTATACATATAAATTTAGGGTGGTTCTTAAAATTTTCCCTGGGGTGGAAGCAATTCCAGTAAGAAATGCTACTGATTTAGTATTACTTAAATTCATTGAAGAAAATATCTTATCTAGGTTTGGTTGCCCAACTCAAATTGTCACAGATAATGCAACAACGTTCTCTAGTGTTAAAATGATTGAGTTTTGCCAGAAATATCAGATTCTGTTACATCATTCAGCTCCATACTACCCTCAAGGTAATGGCCTCGCAGAATCCTCAAATAAAAGTCTGGTGAAGGTAATAAAAAATACCCCAGCAGATCACAAAAAGAGCTGGGACTCTCACTTAATTTATGCAGTATGGGCAAACAAAATAACTCCAAAAATATTTACTAGGAAATCTCCTTTTTAGTTAGTCTATGGGAAAGATGCAATTTTTTCCACCAATTTGGCTTTCCCAGTTTTAAAATTCTTGCAGGACTCAACATATGAACCTGGCGATTTTTCAAGAAGGATAAATCAGATTATTGGACTAAATGAAAACAGAGATGAAGTTCAATACAAATTGAAGAAATATCAGAATAAGAGGAAAAGCTTGTTTGACAAAAGAGCCATGGAAAGGGACTTCAGGGAAGGTGACCTAGTTCTAAGATGGGACTCCAAGATGGAGGAAAAGGGAAAGCATGGCAAGTTTGATAACCTATGGTTTGGTCCTTTAGCAATTGCTGAAGTGTAGGGAAACAACACTTTTTTTCTACAAAATCTTGAGGGACTATATTCCACTTATCCTATAAATGGAAGGTTTCTCAAACATTTCATTCAATACCAAGAAGTTGGAATACATTTCATTGTAAAAACTCTGATTTCTTTTACTTTTCAAGCTGTCAGTGAGATTTTTTACAACAAATGACTCCATAGCCCGAGGAGAAGGCACATGGATCTGTAGGTTCTCTGCATTCTACAGGAGAAAGCAATCCCGAGTTGGAGCCAATGTTGTAGCATTTTTTGGTTTTTATAAGTTAGAATAAATTAGACAAAAAATGAAAATATGTTTACAAAATGTTAAGATAGGATGTGGACAAAAGAATATTGAATAAAAAATGTTAGGAAAATATTTTGTTAAATATGTCCATATCAAAGAAAATGTTAGGGTAGATGCCCTAAAAAATGAAGGCAAAAATAAAATTTTAGGTTAGACAGAAAAGAAAAAGAAATCAACTCTGGAAATGTTACAAATATAAATGCCACTACTTTGTTCTAAATTCAGTTTGAAAAATAATAGTTGTGTGCAGTTTGTTTAGATGTCACACTAGGTTATTTTATCCAATTATACAGTTGCATCATAATTGGATTTGTTTTAAATTGATTTTCATAGGTAGAAAATAAATTGGCTCAACAGTTTAATCTGAGCCAATGGAGGTAATAGGGTATAGAGATAGAGAAAATATTGGGTTGCTAGTGTAAATGCACTCTGAAACGATAAGTAAAAATGTTAGGAGTAGAAGGGTAGGTAGAAATGTGAAAGTTTGAGATGTTGAAGTGGTTATTTCTTAAATATCGAAACATTAGGAAACATATTGATGACGGGAGTTCGAATAACCAAAGTTTTGACCTTATGTTATTTCATTCATATGCTATCACTTCATTTGGTAAATCACCTGGACCCACAGCCGCCGTGTCCACCTATCATATTGCGACCCCACCATTCATTCCCCGCTCACACGTTAAACTCCCTCCACCTCACCTCTCATCCCGCACACTCCTCCACAATCATACGGCCCACACTCCCTTTCGGCCCTCATTTGCCATTCGAAGTTTATCGGCACCAGGGGGGGGAATGGGTAGTGTTTAATACTGCCTACATAAACCACAAAAATTACCTTTTAGTCTTTCGAGACTAGAAATCCCAAAACCACAAACCACTCCATCTTACCCCCAAACGTGATATCCTTCATAGCCATTTACCGCCACCCCACGTCATGTTTCACTTCATATCTCCCATCCAATCATCTGCCGCCTATCCATTACCCATTCATTTCTGCTCCCGTGCATTTATAACCAAATGTCCGTTAATTAACCTGTTGGATAATTAATGAATTTTCAAACATTCGACACCACCCTCCCACTCCATTTTTCTCTTTATAAACATTGTGTCATGCATTTCAAAGGTTACACAGTTAACTTTTGCGACCAAGATTATTCTTCAAGCCCACCTGCTCAACAACTCAGCCACTGTACAACATTCTAGCAACCACTTGTCCTGTTCAAAAACACATCTTCCAGGTCCACTTGTCAGTTGCCTGTCTTCACTCTGGTAACTCCTTTTACCATTTTGTCATTTACAATTCACAATTTCGTTTGACAAAATGCCTCCCAAGGGAAAAACAATTGCAGAAGTTTCAAATCCTCTAATTCACCCACAGGTTGATTTCCACCATACTCCATTAGTTGACAAGGATTGCAAAATCATTGAGACTTCTTCTCAATTTGATTTATTTGAAATTTATTGCTGGTGGGAAGAGCAACTAATTGACCAGAGTGATGAAATTGGGCTCTGGGAATCCCAATTACCCCACTATATTTTTCCACAAATACATAGAGCTCCAAAGTTTGTGAGAAAATGCCATGAATCCTATGATCCCAGCCAGAGAGCAATTATCTCACCTACTAGAGAAATCCTCTTTCCCATTAACGCTGATTCAATTGAGAAAATGTTGCAGGCCCTTGCCACTATACCAACTCATCCTTTTTCCCATGAAAACCTTATAGAAGCTTATAACAAACTGGACTTTACCAAGAGATCCCAGACCCTGGAACTGTTTTTAGCAATTGGTAGTCCTCTACCAAAGAGAAATCCCCCTTATGATTCATCTATGTTTCCTGATAGAACCAGGCATATTACTACTATCTTGTCCTATTTGCTTGGTTATCACTCTGATCAGTCTGTCAATGAAGCCATCCTTGGTTTCTTATCCATGTTTTCTTCTGATTCTAAGCCTATTGTTATTTATGATTTCAATCATTTCATAGCTGAAACCATACATGAGCAGTTTGTCAAATTTAACATTGAAGAAGTATTCAAGTATGATTTAGTACTTGTGTATCTTTTTATATATTTCCAGGGAGACAAATTCCCATTTCCTTTGCAGAAACTTGATGAAGAAGGACAATGACAGTCAGTGATTTTCTGGACTTCAGTGGGGATGAAGGAGAAAGAAGAATTCACATACAAGCAGTTCATAGAACTATTTATTCATCCAGCCCTCAGCCTTATGAGCAACACTCCATTACCAAGGATCAGTGAGGAGATTGTCAAAGAACTTCAGTTCATAGATCAAGTTGCAATAGGGGATTGGTATTGCTACCAAAACTACACAGAAATCAGGGTTTTGGGCTATGAGCTTCCACCCTACAAAATGCCAAAGTACCTCCCTGTTAGAATATTTTCACTGGAGTACTTGACGCAAAGATTGAATGCAGATGAAGTACCTTTTGTAGTTGCCAAAAATAAATCACAATTTAAGCTTAAAGCTCAAGTTGGTCCCTTCATTTGTAATACCAGGGCAGCAGGGGAGGAAGTAGATAAGCTGTTAAAAGAAATGAAATTTTCTCTCAGCTTCTCTTCATCATATGACCCATTGGGAGTCATCTCCAAACATAGGGTACCATATCATCATACAGCTAGGCATGAGATAAAACAGTTCAAGAATCAGTTGGAATGGACAGAGAATACCCTTCAGGAGGTTGAGGAGCAGCAGTCTCTACATCAAATATGCAAACTCCAATTGCACAGGAAAAGACAACCAAGAGAGGGAGGGAAGAACAATCTTCACCTGCAACAGAGGCAACAAGCCAAGGCCTCAAAATCTTTTACAGGAAAAAGAAACAAAGGGTCTCTATGAATATTGATTCATAGTCTGGTGAACAATCTATACAATCTCCAACTCAATCTACCACTTCTCATGAACAATAGATAGTCCAAATTGTTGGAGGCATTCCACAGAATAAAGAGGAAGACATCTTCCATGTCTTTAGTGAAATCAAAAGAAATAATGAAGAATTGAAGTTGAATACTTACACCCAGTTCTGGAAGCATTCTTCCAACTCTCAATCTAGGCTTCTTTCAGTCTTTGACTCTAAGAAGGGGAAGATGCAAATGGCTTTCTTGCAGGCCTAAGTTCCTCAGCCCAGGACTGCAGCACAATACTAGAAACACACTTCTTTTGAGTTTAATGTCAAGGATGTGCATCCAATTGATCAAATTGAGATGCACAAACAAAATGGACAGATGATTGCTTCAACCTTGACAAACATTGCTATGAGTTTGTCAAAAAATGCAAGTTACATTGGCCAACATTCAGTCACAATTAAAGTTGGATAAGGTCTCCTCGTTAGCAAAGGATACCAAGATTCAATCCTTGGAAAACCTAGTGCTAAGGATGGGATATGATCCCTCAAACATAAATGCTACAGAGGAGCTCATTAAGAAAAATAACACTGAGGTTGCAGCATTAAAGAAACAGCTAAAACTACCAGCATCTGAGGATCCAATGGCCAAAGAAATCGAGGAGACAGAGACTCAAAAGTCAGATATGATGAAGCTCATCATAGAATAGAATTTGCAAATAAAACAAATGGAGGAGCAGATGGAGAAATTGGTTAAGGAGAAGGAGGAAGCTATCAAGAACATTCAAACTTCAATGGATGTAGTCTCTCTTGCAACGGTTCCCATCACCAGAGTTTCTACTTCAGCCACTACATCAGCAACAAGTACAATAAAAGGAGCCGAACAACTTACTAAAGTTGTTCAGAACTTGTAACAACCCCGAAATTAAAACATGCAACTAATTAGATTAATCGTGCGATTTATAATCAATATGCAATTTATCAACTATTGTACATCGAATTTCGGAAATATGAGCGGAGACAACTTACCTGTGGCGGCGATATTCCTTACTTGTGATTTCGGAGTTGAACGCTATTTGAATCTTACTAATCGCAACAAAGTTTTGGGGATGACTCTCCACCCAACCATAGGCTCAGTTGCACAAAATCTTGCTACAACTGGCCACCTCCGAGCTCTCAATCAACGTACTACTACCAGGGAATCCTTTGTCTCACAACACTTTTCTCCCAAGAGAATGGATGATGGAATCATGGAATGATCTCTCGTCTTCCTCACTGTCTATTAAATAGAGCAAACATTGGAAGGGGAACCGCATGCACACATTCCATGTGTCAACATACAACTTTTATTTCTTTATTTTAAGTTTAACTTAATTTAGTAATTCTCTTAATATAATTCTTTCTTATTTTATTCCTTTTTACTTTTGATAACTTTACTTATTTTTACTATTTTTATAGTTCTCTTAATTTAACTCTTTCTTATTTTATTTTACTTTTTGTTAACTTTATTTATTTTTACTATTTTTATAGTTTATTTTTATTTATGTTTATTTAGAACTCTAGTATTGTTATTTACTATTTTATTGATATATTATTATTATATTTTCTTCATTATTTATTATTTATTTACTATTATTATATTTTCTTTATTATTTATCATTTATTTTCTTATATTTTAATATTATATTATATTTATTATTATTATTAGGGGACATTACAGAACTTGTCTATCCAGACAGGAGAAATCAATAAACTAAAGGATGAACTCAAAGAATTACGGCTTATGAAGTCTATATCAGACAATTCACATACAACTGAAACAAACGTACTCAAAGGCCAAGTGGAAATGTTGCAAAGAGAACTCACAGATTCCATCATAGGAAACAAGTTGGGTTTAGAAAAAGAAATTATGTGGGAAGAAATCATAGAAGCAATCAAGGAGATTTGGCCCTCCATTAAGATAATATTCAATCAGAAAGATCTCTTGGAAAAAGCTCAGGAAGCAGTGGAAACCATAACTAAGAAGTTGGAGGATATGCCAGAGACTACCTCTGATATAATTATAAATTCCAAGGATGACTATGAGCTTGAGGAATTAAGAATAAACGACAGAACTACAACAATATTAGAGGTAAAGAAGATTATCACTAAGAAAAATCTCACCCTTCAGCTACAAGAAAAGTGCAGCAATGTTAACAACATAGTTAAGAGATTTTTCAACAAGATTGAACCTTTGGTCAGCAAGGGTTTACCTTCTATGATGGTTATTAATGATAAATTAATGCCAATTGAGGATTATGTCAAGAATTTAATAGAGGCGGGCACCCATGCAGCTCGAGTTTCCAACATAAAGGATCAACAACACCATCTCTCATAGTAAAAACACTCAGGGATTCTTTCTTCCTCCTGGATGAAATCAAGCATATATTTTTGGTAAAACCCACTTTTACTAAACACACCGAGATGGATGAAATCTATAGGAGGGGAACAAACATTTCTATCCCAGATAAGAAACGCAGTGAAGAATTAACATATTTACTTGATTAATGATAATTAAACAACATTCAATTTTGGAGGGGACACTTAGCCAACTTCAACCACTTTTCAACTTTTCAGTAATAGTCATCAAACAGCGTAGCACCAAAATAGTGTTAGATCATTATGCAGTTTTATTTTTGATTGTTAATAATCTATTTTTGTAAAAGCAGTTCAGGATATTTTTCATCCTATTGTTGTATAAATAACTCCCTTCACGAGTTATTAAAGGTTGCACCCTTGAAGAAGCATTTCTAGACATCTGATGTAATTAATCTTTCTAGATCATTAATACGAAGCAAAGGATTCTGAATTCTGTTTTACACAATTTGTGTTTCCTGTAAGTTTTTCCAGTGTCATTCATTATGTTTTTCTTCATATGCTTGTGTCTTGCAGAGATAACTAGGTAGGAATAATTTTATTTCAATCTATTCCTATAAGCTTCTGAAGTGATAATCTATAAAGAGAATGAATTAATGGACTATTTGTTTAATTAATTCCCTCAAAATTAATAAATCATCAGCATCTTTTATAAGCTCATGTGTATTTTCTCAAATCTTTAAACATAGTTTAAAGGTTTTCATACTTATGATTATTTAGCTTTGAATTTGAAAACTGTGGCAATCATAATACATTTTTGTTTCTGCTCATAATCATAAAAGCTATTTCACTATGTAAATATTTATAACAACCCTCTGCTGAGATATTGATATTATTCAAGAGTTTAGGCATATCAGTTCTATATCTGTTTCATTCATTGGTCTCCCAAATTAAAACAAAACCCCCAAAACAATTATCTTAGATGCTCTGGCATAATAGCTGACCATTATTATCTTAGAGATACAACAAATACAATATTGTTTATGGCTACCATTTTAGAATGCTTGAAGAACTAAGATTTGGGGTAGAAACACCAGTTCACCAAAGATTCAACATACGCTATTTTCTTATGTAATCACTCATGGACTCCAGCAGCAAAGTAAATAAAGGAAATTCCCAACTGTTGGCTCACAATGGGTTGATCAGAATCCTCATTGAGGATGCCCTCATAAACCCCAGGATCCCTATAACATGGACAGTATTCAATGACTTACCAACAGAGGATGACATCAGAACCTTCATCTATGGTGTTAGTCCTTCTGTCAGTGGGGAGGAGGAAAAACAAGAAGAAGAAGATACAGAGCTAGATAGGGATGAGGTGGATAAGGAAGAAACTAATACAGAGGAACATCATGAAGAAGACACTAATACAAAGGAACATGACGCTCAAACAGAAGAGGAAGAAGGCATTGAAAAAAAAAGGAGCAGCAAGAAACAAAAGAGCTAAGTGGCTTCAGGGACAGAGAAGCAGTTGAACAATCAAATCCCATGTCCCTAATCCGCACCAATAATTTAATTTCAAATGATCCTCAGCTACCACTTAGATATATTGCTGCCCAAGAGCAAGCAATTTCACATTTTGAGGACCTGTTTAGGCTGCTAAGACATGATAATATACATGCCTGCATAAGGAGATGGAAAACACTGCCACATAGCTTGAAAATCAGATAATATCAGTGGGAAGAAGTATAAAGGAATACAGGCTTCTATGAATAGGAAGAAGAGACCACAGTAGAAGCATAGGATGTCAAAGAGGCCACCAAAGCCACTAAGTTGCTCAGAGGATAAGCAACACTTTCAGTAGGGGGGTGATGATGAGCCTCATCATTGATTAATTATATGGGCCTTAATTGACCTTAATTCACCTCCTAGCTTAGTCAAACCAACTATTCTCACAACTTATTGCATACTTTTGATTATATTTTGTTTATGAGATGAGTTAGAGTTGGATATTTTTCTTTTTGGTCTAATGTGCATGAAATGCAGGAATAAAAGATAAAAGCAAGGAAAATGTAGGGATAAAAAGATAAAAGCAAGGAACTATGGTAAAATACCTTGGTAAAAAATCGAATGGGACAAGGGAGAGGAATTACAAGAGGTAAATCCTCCTCATTTACTACCCCTCCATTCAAATATCCCTCCATCAGCTGAAAGTACAAACAACCAAATCAGGAGTACTAGAAGGCAACCAAGTAAGTGAAGGTGCAAACAGCCAAATTAGGTGTACTAGAAGGCAACCAAGCAAGTGAAAGTATGAGTCTATCTTGAGTTGGGCACCAAGCCTCCCTACTAGAAGGCGGCCGAGCTAGTGAAAGGGAAAACACGAGTTTATCATTGAATTGGGAGCTGTACCTCCCTAATTTGGAAGGAAGTCATTGGAGACTTCAGATGTATAAGTAGAGAGGCTTAGGACCTCAGTTTTTTTAGGCAGAGTTAGTTAGAAAGCATTAGAATCATTCAAAATTTTTACTCTACTTTGTGTCCAAGTGCATACTTGCAATAGTTTTGATGTAATACAATGTTCTTCTATAATGAAGATGAGTTTTTTTTTGAGCCAGCACTGAGTTAACTCAAAGGGATGAAGCTCTTTGGTTAGGGCTCGACCCTAGCAGCCAAAGCTCCTCTTTATTATATTGTTAAGTAGCATAGCTTTTATTCCTCTGTTGAAGTAGTTCATTTCCATTACATCAGTAGCATAGATGCATGGTTTGATTGTTCATTTGCTTCAGTAAGTTCATTCCCATTACAACATGATAGCATAGATTTCTGGTTTTGTTCATTTACTTAATTAGTTTCTTGCTTTTCTGTTTATTTGTTTAAGTAGCTGCATTTCCATGACAACAGGGTAGAACAGATTAATTGTGTTTCAATTTTCTTCATTTATGCTTTCGTTCAATTAGCATGGTAGCAAAGGAAAGATCCACAAGGTTTCCCACAGGTGTCTCGGCCTCACCTCCTCCCTTTGGGACCATGATGTGAGGAAGAAACCCTGCAGCAACCCCAAAAACACAGGGTTTTGGTTTTCACAGGGAGTTTGTTTTTTAACACAGTCACTAAGCTCATTTCATATCACTATGTTCCTTTAATGGTCATCTGCTCCTTCGCTCTCTTCCCATCATTTGATCTCCCTCACATCCCTTTCATTCTCCTTCAGCATGAAAAGTTGAGCGGAAGCTGTTAATCCATGTCCAAATGGTTTTTAACCGTAGATCACCTCACACAACAAAACTGACCAATCACCGCCTGAATTCACTTTTAGCGTTTGACTTTGTGCACTTTAAATCCCAACCGTTGATCTTCCTTATCAAATCTGATGGCTATCGCACACCTGCTCACCAACCAACTCGATCAAACATTCACCGTTGATCCGCCTCGCCAGATTTGACGGCCATCGCGCGATACCATGTGGATTTCTATCCGATTGTTATTCACCCGAGGGCACGTGAAATGGATGGTTTCCTCGTGCTATGTGTCGGACGGGGGGGCTAATCGCGTAAAATTTTAGGAAACCACTTACAACTTTGAGGGCACGTGATATACTGCTTACCGCTCTCTAAACCCACTCCCTCATTTTTGCATTTTCCTTTAAGCGCTCCAATATCCACCATTGATTTGTCTCCTGATCTAACGGCCATCACATCAGCCGATACCATTTCCGCACGTTTCTTTTTCCTGCGATCTGATCTCCACCATCCAGCTACCGATTAATATTGTCTGTCCATCTCCTGCCTCCACCAGCGCGATATAATCTCAGCCGTCCATCTCCGGTTGTTAACCCTGTTCGCCCATCTACCTACGTACCCTCCTGCGATCCGATCTCAGCTGTTTGTTTGCCTTTCACCCACCTGATCCAATGGTTCTTAGGTGTTGTTTCTCCCTCAAGTCCTCTTTTCACCAATTTGACCTCCGACTGCTTCTTCTACTTAGAAACAGACTTAGCTTAGTTTCCATTTTTTACCCCTTAGCCTAGTTTTGATGCTTTTACTTCTGCAACTTATATAATTAGCATTAGATTAGTGATTGATCTAGTGATTTTGCTTAGCATAGTTGTTTAATTGGTTAGCTAGGGTACGGTGTGAGTTTAGCATTACATGTTTGCTTTCTTCATTTTTGCAGTAGAATAGCTCTCCCCTAGAATAGGTTTGCTCTCCTTCCTTCAAAATCAACTTCTTCTGACCCTATAGAAGTCTGGCTTGGAACCCTTGGGGTCTCTTGCTAGATGAGCAGTGACAACATGCAGTACCTTCACTTCTACTTGTGTATATAGCACAGTCACCTCCAAGTTTGTATGAACACCGAGTTGATAAGTAAAGCTGGTATCCCTGGGAGTTGCAACATTCTTGCTGCAATACCTAGGCTCATCAATCAACAATGAACACAATAACAAACTTATCCAAATATGGACGCAACACACTATTCATCAAACACATGAATGTAGCTAAAGCATTAGTTAAGCCAAATGGAACAACAACAAACTCATAATGCCCATACTTGGTCCTGACAGTAGTCTTGTAAATGTCTTCCTCTTTGATGCATACTTGATGATATCCAGATCTCAAGTCAATCTTTGAGAACACTGCTACTCCCTTCAGCTAAGCGAACAAGTCATCAATCCTTGGCAAAGGATATCTGTTCTTGATAGTCACTCTATTCAACTACCTATAATCAATGCATAATATGAGGGTACCATCTTTCTTCCTCACAAACAAGACCGGTGCGCTCCAACATGATACACTTGGCCTAATGTATCCCTTGTCTAACATTTCCTTCAGCTGCAATTTTAACTCAACCAACTTAGGTGTGATCATCCTGTAAGGTGCTTTTGATGTTGGAGTTGCCCCTGGCACTAACTCAATAGAAAAGTCTACCTCCCTGTGGTTTCTTCAGCTACAATTTTAACTCAACCAACTTAGGTGTGCTCATCCTGTAAGGTGCTTTCAATGTTGGAGCTACCCATGGCACTAACTCAATAGAAAAGTATCAAAAACTATCCATCTTGCAGTTTCTTCACATATCCATCAAACGTAGGTGGTTTTGCTTTATTGAATTCATCCGATAAGTATCCCCTATCATTCCTCCTATAAGTATGATAGCGACGACAATGATGATGTCCATTACAACCAGAACTAGAATAATACCGTACTCATTTCCCCTCCTTTCCGGAGTGTCCAACAACTTGCCATCTCTCACTGTGTCAGATCTATCCGAGTTGTGTCTACCAGGAGATCTACTATCATATGCTCCATTAGTCCCATCCTCATGTGCATGGTTGATCTGAAGTAGCCCTTGTATCTGCAGTTCTGACAAACTCTGAAGAAGTATGGCATTGACCTCTACTTTCTTCTCTTGTGCCTGTATGATCTGCCTTACAACTCCTTATCTCTTCCTTTAAGCTTGTCAATGTATCGGCCAAGTCAGAAGTCTACCCCACACCACACTGCTCATCTGATGCATAGTGAGGTTCTACATAGTCTACCACCTTTCTAGCCATTTGATCTTTATCTTCCTGCAATGCATAATATGTCAGATAACCCAAATCACAATAAACCAACGTACCTTAATATATCTTGGGGAGGATACCTTGTTTGCAAGATCACCAAATCAGCATGATACTTGTATAACATAGACATAATAGCATATAGACATTCACAAGCAAATATATTAAGACATAATCATCACTCTAACTAGGATCCATCCATCAATGCAAGGCCATATCAACAATGCATGATGTGACCTCATGCATGACAACAACCATTACTCCATTATACACATTGCTACATGCAACCGACAATATGCATAAGAAATGCTTAGCCAACTACAAATACGCATAAACGCATGTAGTCTAACATAATCGATCAAATCTTGTAATCAACCTACAAGACTGATACATGTAATCAAAATATTCAAAATGTAACCTAACATACAAGGATGTAAGTAGGTGACATAAAATCAACATGTAAGAGACAAATAACCATATATAGTCAGTCACATACTCATGTCAACTACTCTTCACGAAATCATCATCAAATTCTCCATGATAACCATATTACAACCCTAATCCAATATCAAGCAATTGCAACAAGTATATAAGTGTAAGAGACACACATGCAACTGACATGCATGCATGAATAACACATTCAACCCATCGAGTCCGAGAGTTGAACCATGCTCTAATACCACTCTATAACACCCTCCTCCCACATCCAACCAAGTAACTATACCAATAGGGATAAACATGAGACGAGAGGCTACTATGATCAGATTCAACCTCCTATGTGAACTTAAGGAAGTGCAATCGACAGAACATCACACACAATTGTCCAACATCATCAACAGAACCCTAAGGAGACAAGTCAGCCACTCAGACAGCCTATGCCTGGGTCCCACTGCTGTTATGAATCTCTTAGGCCAGAGTTGCTCTCATGCTATGGGCAAGGGAGCGACTAGAAACCCAAAGTCGCTCTCATAGGCCTACCTGCGAGTGACTGTGGACTAAATTTGCTAGTTTTGTGCCAGTGACCCCGGGATTTAAGCCACATTTTAAGGCCCAGATCCCATGCCACTACCCAGAATGGAATGAAAGCTCAGAATAAAGTAAAGTACAGGGAAGAAATGCTTCAAAAGTAAATAGTTGATCAAGACATTAACCATACCCCTACTAGCCATGACAGGCATTTCATCAAACATATCATCAACATGTAACCTACAGGTGTAAATATTAGAATTAAGTGTAGGGATCTCATACTTATCTGAGAATCACCATGAACCATTGTTTCCTCATGTCATTTGTGGCCTTATCATGTATTAGGTCATACATATATTATGCATTCAAACATAAGTAAAAACATGCTGAGAGCCAAACATAGTTGCTTTCATAAAATGTGCATATAACTAACATAATAGGAACATAAATACAATAAACATATCATCCATAAAAATCCATATATACACCAGTAAATTTACACATGAAAATCAATGGAATGAATTTCTAATTAATCAATGCAATGAACCAACCGGTGATGGGACTACCACATTCCACCCGACCATTGATTGGTTGAGCCAAGTCTCTCTTCAACCAATCACCCCTATACCATATTCCAAGCATGAATGTGGAACTCATATAACACATAAAAAAAAACACCAATCAATGTGAATGACACCGGAGTTCTTCGCCTAAATCGTGAGTAATTTGAGTGCCTCCTAGTCTCTCAAGCTTTAATGTGCATCCGTAGTCCAATCCCGGGATCACTAGGCCATACACCGAGACATACTCTCTAGGATTTACCGTGCATTCTATCCTAGAATCACTAGGCCCAATGGAGAGAAAAGCCACCTCTTGGCCTTACCGTATATCCCACCATTCACCGACAAGGATTCCTAGGCCCACCAAGGCACACAATCTAGCTTTACTGCAACCCAGAGTCTAGTTTAGTGGTTACTAGGCCAATGGATTTATGCATCCTCAGTCCAGTTCAAGGACCACTACACCATGTGTTTTCCAATTTAGAGATCCACCCCACTTAGTTTTGAATCCAATCCATCCATCCCACATAAACTGAATAAAAGGACCCATCTCATCAAAGCTATAAGGAAATGGAAAGGCTAGGTTGGAAATAATGTCACACCTGGAAAAATCCATGCCATGGTGGAAAATAAACACATGCAATCCCATGCATGCCAAATATAGCAAGGAAAATACACATGCAAGTTGATACCTGCAATGAAGCTTGTTGTAGCTGCTTGATCCTGCCTTTCCCTGCTTGCTCTTTGCTTCCTCTTGCCTTCTTTTCCTTCTTTCTCCAATGCCAAAGTGATCAAAGAAAAACTCTAAGTGTCCAAGAGTATGAGAGAGAGAGAGAATAATGAAAGAACTCCAAAGCTAAACTCACAAAAGGTTACCAACTAATCCTCATAATCATTTTTATGAATGAGACCTTTATTTTATTCATTTTCCATTATTTTCCTTCATTTCCTCCTCACATGCAACTTGTGACCTTTCACCTCCCTTTTCTCCTAATTTCCATTATTTTCATAAATAAATGTGCCAAAAAATTCTTTTTGCCTTTCAAAAGCCTTAGCCATTGCCTTTTCCAATTTCCTTAGCCATATACAACCAAATGAACACCCCCTAGGATGTCTTACCCAAGATTCAACTTGGAATAAGTGTCCCATTCATCCATGGTTATTGTTTTTAACTTTTATTACATGTAATTTTCACCAGGGTTATACATGTAGCGCCTTCAAAATTTTGAGCATATAATGGCTTCCTCTAATATAAAGTGTTGGAGGCAACATGTAGGTGTTGGACATCCTTATAACATCCTGCAAGGCAACCAAAAACCTCAAAATTGGGTCATCTCCTCATCATAAAAGATTATACAAAATGTGCATCAAATTGCCAAAGACGCAATGATTATGAATTGGCTCTCTTTGCTGGTATTGGACGACTTTGACAGCTCATGTATGCAAATTACAACTTCCTATAGTCAAGGAACAAAGAGTGAGCTGATTTTTCACTTGTGAAAAGAGTTTGGACTTTGGATTGAGAAGAAAAATAACATTGTCTGGAAACATAACGCCTCCTAAAAACACAATGTTTAGGGAAAAGGAAAGGATTTTCCTTCTGACCGTTATCTTCCCATTGAGATCATAACTTGTCATTTAAATTCCATTCAAAATGACTCACCACAACCTCCAAATCTGTGCCTAAATCATCTCATGATCACGTTGACGTAGACATAGCCTCTAGAATTAGGTGGCCCACTTATAATGACTAAGGATGGTGACTAACTCATAATAACTAAGGATTTGTATAACATGATTTTGTACCCTTTCCAAGGTGACCAAAGACTTCCTATGATTACCCTTTAGTAAGGAAAACACATGACTTTAGACATTAGACTCTTAGCAAAATAGACATCTTTACATGACACTTGATCTAATCCTAGATCTTTTTAAATAATAATATTAGGTCATCATAACCAATATTTACAAATTTGACCTTAGATACATAGCAAGGCTAACATGACCAAGATTCCTAGACATAAGACTCTAACACCAATAACACGAGAATCAGAGGCAAGAAAGGTGAGTTGGTCAATGGCCACAATCCCGCCTTTATGAGGAAAGGCGATCATATAGAAATAATTCGAAACGACTGCGACCATGGTGTAAACCCACGTGCAACCCAATAGAATATTATAATCAAGAGGTCCATCAATAACTTCCACTTCTATGGATACAATTTTTCCCCCTAACTATACTTGTAAGGAATTCAGATTACCATAAGGCTTATATGTTCTCCCATCAAAAGCTTTCAATGTGGTAGGTGACTGACTTAATTGAGGAGAACCAATAACTTTCTAGCAAAATATAGACATGATGCAAGTTGAGGCTCCCTTGTCCATAATAAAGTGATGAATGTTATTACCATGGGTGATGACTTGAATGATAAAGGCCAATTGAGATGGAAGGCAAGGCATATAGTTTTCATGACTAAAAACAACTAGGTTGGAATTCGAAGGATCCACACATCCGATATACGAAAGCAAAGCCTTTTTCTAGGTAGGGTAGTTTTGCAACACCTCAAGGGTTGACATAGATGATGGAGACTAAGCCAAGTCTTTAACTATGTTATAATTTTGAGCAACCCTGGAATGAGGGTTGAAAGAAGAATTATGAATTATTCCCTTCAAAGGCTTAATAGTCAACTCTGTAGCAATCGTGGGCAAAGAAGGATCTACTAGAGGTGATGCTGAACTGGTAGGTTGATCAATAGCCCGACCGTTCGGGAGATTCACATTACCATAGTCCTTGTTTTGACTAGCCTCCATAACATCATATTTATGCTTCGTGGAGAAAATCATTAAAACCATGTTAGAGGAAGATGGGTCTCGAACAACCATATGAGTCTCCTGATTGGGAAATGGGTTGTTCAATACAATGAGAGAAGTGGAGGATTTCAAAAACTGATTCACTTCCACGCGGTGAGGACAGTCACAAGTAAATTTATCCTCATTGAAAATCAAGCATGGGTAGTGAGGCTTTTGTTTCTCATCAAAGGACTGATTTGTTTGTTTACCTTGTGATGAATAATCTTTCTTCTTTTTATCTTTCCCTTTCTTCTTGCTTCCTGGTTGCTATTGATATTCACCTTTATCAGATGAAACAACATTTATCTAAGAAGAAGAAGTTGTAGGAGGATTGGATGAAGAGTTTTGGGTAGAAGCAATGAGAGAAGAACCAGATGGTTTTCTCACTGTCTGCGAACTAGAAGAAGCAATGATGCAATCAACAACATTAGATTATTTACTAGGAGTAGGAGGAAAAACGTTTGAAGGTCTCAAAGCATCTAGTATATTTTCATAGAGTGTGTCAGTACGGGTATAGATGAGGTCCAAATACTGAGCACGAATAATTACTTGCTCTTAAGTCACGACTCTGCCTTTAGCTACATCCTTTGTGATAGATGGAAACGGGGATTTAATGGACCATTCCTCTAACAATTGATTAGGAAAATAGGTCTTAACCAACTGGCGATGATGCCACCACTCATGAATGCGATCTGAAATGTGTGTGAATTTAGTTTTTTTAAGTTGGTCAGAAGTTTCATTCCAGTTTCATACCAGATGGGTAGCTAGAAATGTGTAAGGAAGGTTGTAGCCAAGGAACTAAAATCATGAAACAAAGCTCTAGGTAACTCAATATACCATTTAGTTGTGATACCTATAAGAGTATGTTTTAAAAGACGTAATTGTATGGAATCATCATTAAGGGAGTTCGAAGAACACCACAGATGATACGTCATGACATGGGTCGACGGGTCTTCTCCAAGGTTCCCATTGAATTTTGGAATATCATAAGGAAATTTTGAAGGAATCATCGGCCACCAAGGTGAATGAGTGATGGGATCATTGGTAAGTCGAGTAAAATATGGAAATTCAAGAGTTGCTACAAAAGGTAACTACCAGTTAAAATATGGTGGAGGATAACCTGGATAAAAAAGAATAACCAAAGAAACAAGTACTTGCATTCCTGGATAAGGAGGTTTATGATAAAGAGGAACCTAAGCACCAAAATAAGGAGTATTATGGTAACCAACATATGCATAACCTTGTTGACCAGCTCTAGGATAACGTTGCAAAGGCTAGAATGGATGGGTTTGGATATGTTACCCTTTAAAAGGCACATGAGGAACATCCTGATAAGGTCTATACTGTTTCCCTATGGGATTTTTCATCATCTCGACATAACGTGGATTCGATGGGGGTTGTGCCATATTATACACAGTTTGTCCTACCCGAATTTAAGGAGTACCTTTCCTAAGCAGTTGAGACTATAAGGTACCTTGTAAAGGCTGAGTAAGTGGAACCTGAGAGATACCAAATATCGACAGAATAGGTTGAGATGTAATGACAACCTATAAAGGTTGAATTACATGTATTTGAACTTGTTGAGGCACATATTGATGGGTAGGAATTTGAGATTAAGATGACACAGGTTGAGGATTCAACAATCGGTCTCAAAATAAATAAGGTTAGATGGGCAAAGTAGGTTACCAAACACTGGTATCCATCCCAGGATAAGGAGGATTATAATGCGGTTGATTACCAATTTGAGGTATACCAACAACAAGTTCCCCCCTGCCATAGGAGGAAGGGATGATGGAGGCAACTACAACCCAGATTGAGGGCACCCAACATAAGGAGAGTTAAGTTGTTGAAGATAACCTTTCCCACTAACATAAGGTCCAACATGTTGTTCAATTGTAGATGTAGGCAGAGGAGAAGGAGAAGGATGAGTAGCATTCATAAGAGAAGTACCAGATGGAATTCCCAAAATGGATGACATGGGAGAGGTCCAAGGAATGGAAGCTGCACCAGAGAAGGTACCAGATAAAGACTGATAACCAGGTGGGATGGATGGGCCACCATACATATGTGCCTTTGGTGATGTTGCAAACATAGATGAGGAAGCAACATTTTATGTCTCAACCATAGTGGTGGACATGGGTTGGGAGGTCAAATCAGATCTAGTCATGGTTAACAATCCCAATGAAGATTGTCATGAGAAATCCGCAGGTGAGTCAAAAGAATCAGGTAAAGGAGTTTGTGTTGGAGTCTGAAGAGGAGGAAGAGGATCAATATGATAAAAATGGAGTCCACTCCAATGAAAAAGAGTAGAGGGATGAGGCTCCTCTTGCGGGATCTCTTCAATACTCACAAGTCCGTATGGAAGAGGTTCACTGTCAGGTCCAAGATATATGGTTGGAGGTTCTATCTGAGACAAAGGAAGAGAAGGGGAAGGACCTGAAGTAACAAGTGAAGATGGCTGAGGTTCCTCAAGTTCAACAACCTCAAGAAGTAAAGTATCTAACTCAGGAAAGTCAGGTTCAATAACCTCAGGCAATAAGGTTTCAGGGGCTTCTATTTCGATTGTGTCAGATTCACTAGCAAGAGTAGAGGTGATCTCGGGCTCAGTACTCAAAGGGAAAGATGATTTTGGTTGATCAGATTCAAGAGGAGGACCAGAAGTAGTTCCCGAATTTCCCAATTTGGTAGTTTGCATCTTCTTATGCTTATAATGACGACTAGGAGTAGCCTCTAGTGGAAGAGGAGGATTATTTTTCATTCTACGTGAACGACGGAGTGGGGGATTTTGTTCTTCCACGTTGGATAATAAATTTTAGAAATTAACACAAAATAAATAAAAAAAGAGGGTAATCTAGGAATAAAGGATTACCAAACAACCCTGAACTGCAATATACACCTTGACGAACCAAGGACCTAACATACATGTAGGAAATCACCTTGAATGTTGTGTTTGGTGTATCACAGTATGCAAGGTGACCGGCTTGGTTACCTATGGCAAGGATAGAAACCTATAGGGGACTTCCAAAATATACTCGACAGTACGTGGAAGTGCATTCCGTAGTAGTGCTATCTAATGTGTAGCCGTCTGATGAGAGCATTCCCATATAATTTACATACATGGAGCTTCGTCCAATATACCCAAAGGTATGTGGAGAATGATCATATACACTCATGTAAGTGGAATGATATTTCACCCCTCGTATACAACACTGGAAAACAATGACAACTCATACGTTTAATGATGCCAAAACACGTCTCTAGCCTAGAACTATAAATGTTTGCGTCAATGTTACAAATGCTCCTTAGGTTGGTTCAATAAATTTTAATGTTTATCTTCAATTAAGTTTTAGTTTTGGGGCTCACCATGAATGTCACTTGAATATCCTAAAATGAAAACTAGCATGAGGAAATGAAATCTTTCTCATTCAATAAAAATCTAACTAAGAAAGGGAAGATACAAAGAGTATGTAGCAAATAATATGAAACAAACAATGTAAAAAATGCAATTCCCTTTTCAATGAAACTATTCCAATTTAGATTCACACACAAAACCCTAAATGCCAATGCACATATTTTTCTTTTCAATTCTGTTGATTTTTGAAATGAAGAAAACTAATATGCAAAGTCTAATCACTGATTCAAACAAGCTTTTCAGAATGATGACTGGAACACTAATTCATATAAGCACTCAATGATCAAACAAAATTAGTTTGCAATGACCTAATCATAAGAACAAAGTAAAATATTTAAACAAATCCTTACCAAAGGTACTAAAACAAAATAAAACCAAATGGAGGCTTCAAAGGACCACAAGACACTAAGAGACTCAAGGAAGAGCAACTGGAACAAGGCTGATCATAGAGAAAATCAAGGCAATTTTTTTTTTCCACGAACACGGGCCAATGTAGGTGCAAAGGAGGCACTAGTGCTATGAAACGCAGGCACAAAGAAGGCTCAGCTGGGGTGCAACACTCTGTGAGAAGGCTAGAGGATGTGTTGGTCTAGGGATGCAAAGTTCTGACACAAGGATTGTAATTGAGGCTTAATGAAAGGTCTTCCTAGGTCTGTTCTTGATTGAATAAGATAGTAAAGGTCTGGAGAAGAGGTAAGACAAGCATAATGGAAAAAGAAACCACCAAGGGAATACACTGTTCCCCAATATGGTCACCAATTTGTTATGCAGAATCTACGATTACGGATATAAGTATCTTCCCTAGGCCTGGTGGACTGACCTAGAACAACCGAAAGACAAAGGGACTAATGTTTTCCTTAAAGAAAATATATAAGAGGATGAATAATACCTAGAATATGTCGTATGCTTCAATCCTTCCTTGGATTTAATTCTCCAATCCTAGCTTTGGTCGCTATTATTAGAACCTGCACATTCAGATAACACAAGCCAACGATCCACATAATCTATGCAACATCATCTAATCAATTTATTCAATAGATCAACATGGTATTGAAATATATGAAACCATAACACCATATGTAGGAAAACAAAGAACTCTTTGCATTAATAGAAATGGAGTGAGTTACAACCAAAAATAGATGTTGATCCTATAAAAGAGATGCTCCAAGTTGACTTGTACTTTCCTTGTCACAAAGTGTACCTCTAATCACCCTAATGCATGGAAATATATCTCTCACATCAGCAACATAAGGGTATAATCACTCTCCAAAATCCAAACCCTTGCCTATGGATGGAAGCAAATATATAGGTGAAGGAGGTAGTTCATGAATTCTTATCCTTTACCAATCTGGGCTTGAGATCCACTCTTGATGGGAGGATGAGCTCAAGGGATAAGGGATGAAAACTCCAAAGTAAGATAGGATAGGATTCAAGACTTTTATTTGAGGTAAATGGTTAAAACAAATCCTGGAAGCTTCTGGAAGAGGAAGATTCAAGATTCTTTCTCTTTTTCCTGATTTTTTAGAATCAACGCACCCCCAACACTGAGCAACCTGTCGGTGATCAACGCAGGTGCAAAGTATGGAAAACTAGTAGTCAACATTGTCTAGTAAGAGAAGAGGGTGCGTTAGTCCTTAAATTATATGAAACAAGGTGCTTTTAGGCAGGAACTCAGGGTTTAGAATGATTCATGCTTAGGGATTTGTGAAAGGATGATGAAAAGGAGGTCAAAGGATGTTGATTGATCCAGTTGAAGGCCTATTAACTAGATGTGACAAAATGTCCTAATTGAGCTTGAAAGAATTGTCTCCCACAACCTTGGTGATGCTGTAAGGCCCATATTAGAGTGGTTGAAACTTCTAATGGACTTTGGTAAGGCGTTCCTTCTGCAAATGCACCCACACTTTTTCACCCACCTGAAACTTATGTGGCACCTGATGATGATCATGTCATTACTTGTAATTGAAATTGGATTTATCCATGATGTTGTGAACCTACTGGTGAATGTGTTGAATGCGTTCAATAAACCTAGTGGATTTATCAACTTTGGACTAAACATGGGCAGATTCTTCCTGTGTAATTGCAAAAGGTTGTGTAACATCAATGGGACATAATGGTTGAAATCCCAGGCCCACTTGAAAGGGGTTGTGGCTAGTTGAGCTATGGATATTTATGTTATAATTGTGTTGCACATAGGTAAGATTCTCATCCCATGTTCGTAGATGCTTAGAGTTGTACCTCTATATTATGTGCACAATCATCCTGTTGACGACCTCTATCCGACCATCAATCTGGGGGTGAAATGAAGTCGACTTGGTGAGCTTTGTGTCCAACAATGACTATAGGCTTAACCTAAATGCACTAGGAACCTGCTATCTCGATCTGATATAATAGTCTATGGGATCCAAAAATGTACCCACACACGTTAAAAGAAGAGTTTGGTAGTGGCTTCTACTATGATACTCTTCTTGTAGGAAGCAAATATGGCCATTATGGAAAATCTTTCGACAACCACAAATTCACAGTCATTGCCATGCTTGGTAGAAGGAAGGCTAGACATATAGTCCATGGATATGGATTCCCAGGGATGGCTAGGAGTAGGCATAGGAGTATACATGCCTTGCTTCTTAATGGTTGGCTTGCTAATGGCACATGCAATGTAGGATCTGATATATTTTCTAACATCCTATCAAATATTTAGCCAATAAAAATACTTCTATAGTACTGCCACTATCTTATCTACACCAAAGTGTCGTGTGAACCAACTATAGTGCACCTCCCAAATCATCTTGGAACGCTCGCTTGAAGGAAAATAAAGGTTTCCCAGGTAGCATAATAGTGCACCCTAGATGTGGAAGTCTAGAACTAGCTTTCAATCCATCAAAATTTGGTATGTGGTGGTGAATTATGGATCATTTTTGTAAAGTTATGGCCATCCAAAAATTTCATGCCCACAAGAGTCGAGAACAGTGATCAACGCCACAACCAGTGGATGACTGAGGTAATCTATAAGATTATTGGTGCTACCCTTCTTGTACTTAATGTTCAGATGAAATTGTTGCAGATATGTGGACCAAATATGATGGTGGTCACTCTACAACTTCCCTTGTGTTTGTATAGGCTGAAGAGGTAGTGATCTGTGTGGATGACTGTCTCCTTCCCAAAAATGTAATGTTTCCACTGTGGAAAGGTCCGCATGATGGAATACATCCTCTTTATTGTAGGTTGGGTATTTTTGAATTGTATCGAAGAGTGTCTCGCTGTGATAGGCCACCAAATTCCCTTGCTAGGTGAGAATTACACCAATAACATAGTCAAAGGCATCTGTGTCAATTTCAAATGGTTGTTGCAGGTTTAAAAATGTGAGTACTCGTGCAAAGAAAAGGCAATGCTTCAGCTGGATGAATGCATTTTCTTGGGACTCAGATAAGAAAAACTTTTCTTTTGTTATGCCCTTGGTAACTTGAATCAAAGGTCAAGTGATATGGGATAATCCCAACACAAACCTTTGATAGAAATTTGTAAGGCCTAGAAATTTGTGAAGCTCTGTTAGAGTGGTTGGAGCTAACCAATCCTCAATGACTTAGATCTTAGCCAAATACACATGCATTCCTTTCTCATCAATGAAGACCCATATATTGGATTTGGTTCATGCCAAAGGTGCATTTCTCCAAGTTGAAACATAGTTTGTGTTGCTGTAGGGTTTGAAGGACTTGTCAAATGTGTCGCAAGTTCTCTTCCCATATCTTGTTGAAGATGAGGATGTCATCTAGATATACAACCATGAATGAGTTGGAGAAGGGTCACAATATTTCATCCATCAGCCTCATAAAAGTTGTAGGAGCATGTGTCAACCCGAAAGGCATGACCAACCACTCAAAAAGGCCTTCCTTGGATTTGAAGCCAGTCTTCCATACATCTATGGGTTCTATTGGAACTTGGTCATAACTAGAATTCAAATCAATCTTGTTGAAATACTTGGCCCCTTTAAGCTGGTCAAGAAGGTCATCAATCCGTGGGATTAGATACCTATTCTTGGAAGTGATTTTATTTAATGCCCGATAATCAATGCAGAGTCTCTAGGTCACATCATTCTTCTATACAAGTACAATTGGGCTCCCATAAGGTGAGGAACTTGGTCATATGTTCCCTTTTTGTAGCAACTCTTGGATCTACCTCTTGATTTATTTGCTTTTGAGAAGAGAGCAACAATATATCATCCCATTGGGTAGAGGTGCTTTGGGAGTCAGATCGATCAAATTGCTTGACCTGACAGTGCAAAGGTACCCCCGTGGGTGAGGAGAAGATGCCCCTGTATTCTTCCATGACCTTATCTGTTTACTTTTACTACATGCAGGAACCATTCCTAGGGGCCATGAATGTGGCCATGATCTTCCCCTTACTTTGGGAGTGAATCAGAAAGAAAATACATTTCCTGGTCTGGGAGATGATCTTACTACATTTCTTAGTAGAGATTAAAGAAATGGTGGTAGGTGTGGTTACCTCTGGTATCCTATCTAACTTACTGCCTAAAGTAATAATAATAGTGCGAGGCCTGAACTCATACATGAAATTACGCTTCCACAAGTATGGTTGGCCTAATAATACATCACAAACTTCGAGGGTGATAAAATCACACAATACCTCATTCATGAAGGGATTGATGTTGTAGGGTAGGTGGCACTGCTTCCTGACGTGAAGATCTTTCCCTTGGTGGAGCCATCTGATGGTGTACGACTATGGATGTGGTGTTGTTGGTAGGACCAACTGCTTCATGACCTAAATTGAGATGAGGTTCTTTTGGCTCCAACTGTCGACATTGAACTACAGTGGAGAACCCTTCACCCACATCTGTGAGTGGAAGAGACGCTCCACCTCCTCTGGATGTTTGGGCTCAATATTCTAGACCTTGGTGGTGGCAACAATGGTGCTAGCTTCTGCATCGATAATATGCTTCCCCTTTTTAGTCTCCTTGCTGGGTTCCGACTCAGAGTTAGAACATGCTTTTGAATCTAAAGCTTTTAGCTTGACCACTAGTGACTTCTTGATGCAATATTCATTTGTGTTGTGAGTAGGGCTCTTGTGGAACCCACACCATTTTCCCGTGTCCGTATTCGTCTTTGCGGTGCTATTATTTTCTTGTGGCTTCGATGTGTTATCTATGGTCACCCCAGCTTGGCTCTGTCCTTTGTTCTGTGGTTTGAAGGTGCCTTTTCCCTACTTCGATTTTGTAGATCCAAAGTCTCAATTCTTTTGTTTAAATTTCTACACGATATTGACAACATATTGGTATGTAGTTCTAAGTGAGGAGATGTCTAGGAACTCCATCTCTTCCTTGATATATTTATGCATAAAATCGTGACACTTGAGTACCAAATGCTACTCAAAATACTTGATACCCAACTACGTGTGAAAGGGTATGAAAAATGTTTGTGAACTCTAACATGTCGTGGTCCCTTTCTTGCCGCAGTGTGTTCCATTATATGTAATTATATTCATAGCTCATGACAGGGTAATATTGTTCCTTGACAACGTCTTGGAAAGAATTCCAAGTGGGTGCGGCTAAAAATAGTCAGGGTTCCTTCTCGTCCCTCTTCTCATAGTAGGTTTCCCACTAACCCTTGATGTGGGCGGCGACTTTGAGGAGTGCAAAAGTAATCTTTTCCCTATTAGAAAAATTATGAACCGAAAAATATCCTTTTGGCAGATTTAACCATTTATCTATGACTTATGCGTCTAGTTGGCCTTCAAATATAGGAATGTCAAAGTTAACTTGTACCTTAAAGGGCAACGCATCCGAAGTGACTGTTCGATGAAGATGCTTCGACCACTAATACCTACCGAAGGATCTGGGAAAAGTTATCCATTTATCTCATTCCTTTGTTGCTTGAGGGCCTCTTCAAGCAACATTTTGAAAGGATCTCTTGCTCCCTCATCCTTATTTTCTTACACCATGGGAGGCCATCAATATCAGTGAAGCTGATCTTGTAAGGTTTTAACCAGTTCAAGTTCTAAATCCTTATACCCTGAACTCATTAGGTACATGCATAGAAAAACAAAGAAAGAGAAGATTGCACTGATACCACTAATCCAGATTTATGTAGGAACAAAATGAAATGCATAATTAAATAGAAACATAGAGCTACAATGAAAACTAAACTTCAATTAATTAATAACAAATACTGAAAGTTGTTTACATGTAGAATGGCTCGGGCAATGGTAGCTTATCTCTGAGAAGAGATGTGATGTCTACATGCCTTTTGAATTGTGTTACAATGAGGCTCAAAGGAATTTTTATTATCTATAAACAATGGAAAACCCTAAACATCCAAAAACCTATCCCTAGGAGATGAAGCGCCAAAAGTTTGTCGGTCCCGTTGGGATTAGTTGGAATGCCAACTTTTCAAGGTCGTAATTTGGCCATATGATCTCTGTTTGGCACACATGAAACCTCATTAGAAAGATATATTCAAGGATACCAAATTTTCTTAGCAATTCCCTACTCTATTAACCACAGGCTTGGAACATTTTCTAAAAAAATTCCATTTAAACCCTCAAAATGGCTCTAGAAGTTTAGGACCAAAAAAACTACCAAAAATAGAAATTTGTGCTAGAAATAAAGAAACTGAAAGGAAACAGTGTTGGCGTCCAAGTGGAATAGGCAAGTGGCCACCAACGTCCATGTGGATTAGAACCATTCTTGTTTATGGTGGTTGCACGACTTGAGGATGAAATCGAAGTATTTTAGGCCTTGGCCGATATCCATGATTTGTGATGATAATAGGTGTTCAATAATAGGTCTTTCAATATCCATGATATTCCATCCAATAATAGAGGATTTTTTATTCTTGATGATCATGCCTTATGCATGACTGAAGATATAAAGGATTTTCTTTAATGCAAGCAGCAAAGGAATGCCTCCATATGAGATGCTTAAAACATCATCCATGAAAATAAGGTGCGAGAGAGAGTAGTTGGGAGAAGTGAAAACACCTTTGAAGCTTCCCCTGTGTACTACACTAGAGATCATCCTACTCAACCCTTTGGCTACTAGTAGGAAAAGAAGGGAGGAGAGAGGGCATCCTTGTCTTCGATCTATTTCGGCATAGAAGAAAGGTGAAGAAACTCCATTGATTAGGATGGAAAAATGAATACTGATAAAAATTATAACTAGGGAGACAAAGGAGTGTGAAAACCCCATATGGAACATTAGAAGGAAAAAATACAACCAATTGACTTTGTCAAAAGACTTGGAGAGATCAACTTTGAAAACCAAGGATTTTTGTCGAAAGGTGTGGATGGTTTTATGAATCTATTTATTAGATGGGAAACCAATTTTTTTAGAGATGTGCCTAGATAGAGTATCTATTAATTTCAGGACTATAGTCTCAAAGATAATTTTGTATATAGCATTACAAAAAGATATAGGACTGAATTGGTCAAAAGACTTTGCATTGTTAGATTTTGGAATAAGAGTGATAAAAGTAGAATTGAAAGGGGAAAGGAATAGGCTAGTGGACATAGAGTATTCAAAAACAGATAGGATATACTAACCCAAAAATCTCATGTAGTGGGTGAAGAATTCCATAGGAATATTATTAGGGCCGGTGCTTTTCTCCTTTTGAAAATTGTGAAGGACTTTGTCCAACTCAAGCCTTGTGATCTCTGCCATGACAACTTCATTTTCCTCTTCATCAATGAATCTTGGGAAGTGATTGACCACTGCTAATATTTTTTTAATAGAATCTCTCTCCTCGTGATAAAAAATGTTCCTGGAGTAGGAACATCCTTCCTCAGAAATATTGATGAAAGAGGTAGCCATATTTTTGTTTTCCCTTTTAATTCCCCAAATGGTATTAATGGTTTTTTTTTTTGTGGTTGGCCACCTAATGGAAGAATTTTGGGTTCTCATCTCAAACTTGGAGCTAGAGTGCATGACTTTTGAGTCACCATTCCTTTTCTTTTGCAAGCAATATATTCCATTTGTTTTTTTTTTCCAGCTTTAAGATATGTGCATTTATGTCCTCTAGTGGATTCTTGCTTGTGTTCTGATTCCAGAGGGAGAAGAGTTGGGATTCAATGTTGATTAGGGCTTTGGAGGATTCTTGTTTTTTGTTTTTTTACCAATCCATTATGAGGTATTTTCATTTCATAAGATTCTTATGTAATTGTAGATTTTCCTGTAGATTCACAGCTCATGTAGTGTACTAAAACACAAGACAAGGATCTACTCTACTCTTTAAACAACGAAAACCAAGAACCGATGAAAACAATAATCGAAAAGAGGAATATAATTAGAGACACATAACACAATTGTTTCCCTGGGGAAATCCACTGCTAAAAAACCCGACTATCTGTTGCATTAATCAAAAATTTGAGTGATAATACAAAGATTGTTCTCACAAGAACAATTCCGCACAAGTATGATCAACTCTCTACCTCACAAGCCCGCACTGACCAACACTTAGCCAATTTTTGTTGTCTGATGAGCCCCTATTTCCTTGCACAATTCTTGTGAGGAATAACCCATATTTAATTGGGAATTCCTTCTTCCATAACTGCGTAATCCAAATCTAGGTCCTCTTTTGATTGCATGCATGATCTGTACAACTCAGATCATTCTACAACTGATAGTACACTGTCCCTGCACTCTAGTCTCAACTGGTTCTTTCTCTAAACTGACATGCATGAGTTTCTCATGAGTGAATCTTCAGTTAGCTAGAGTAGCACTAAGGATGCACCAGTGCACCAACTCACTACTAATCCTCTACTAGTTCCACAAACAGTTAGAACTAGTTTAACTATCTATAACTCAGTCAAACTGAGTTATCTAATTAAAACTCAAATAAACTCATCCTAGACCCCTAAAATTTAGGGAGAAAATATACATGAATACAAAAATACTTCCGACTTGAGATGTCTAAGTTAATTAAGTCAATTAAAATTAATTAACTATTTACAAGTTGCTATGAGAATAGAATTCAATTTTAATTCATAGTTTAATTGAAGGACAAATTAAACTGGAATTTCTTGTTGTCATTTCTCAACACTCCCTCTCAACAAGAAAGGGATTATTAGCTACCCCGATATTGTCTCTGTGAAACTTGAATTTACATCTTGACAATGTCTTTGTCAAAATTTCTGCATCTTTCTCCTCTGTGGGAACGTACTCCAACAACATAATCCACCTCAATACACAATCTTGAAGATGATGATATTGCATATCAATATGCTTGGACCGATCATGAAAAACCGAATTTTTAGAGAGTTTGATACAACTTTGATTATTGTAGTAAATCATAATTGGATCCATCTGTTAACCAAAAAAACCAACTAGAATCTTCCTCATCCAGATGGCCTCACATACTGCCTGACTTGCAACCATTTACTCTGCCTCTGCTAAACTAAGTACAACTGATCTCTATTTTCTGTTGTACCAAGAAACTGCCGCTAACCCAATACTGAAGATCCCTCTTGATGTTCTCTTCCTGTCGGATGGACTCCCTGTCCAATCTGCATTGGTGAAGCCTTGAAGCTTCACTCCCTTTGTTCGTCTGTACCACAATCCATACTGAGTAGTTCCCTTGAGGTATCTCAACACATGCTTTATCACCTTCCAATACAGCTTGGTAGGCCTAACCATTGCTTGACTAAGTTGGTTAACTGCATAGCACATATTCGGTCATGTGTTCACCAAATACATGAGTGAACCCACAAGCTGCCTGTAAATAGTAGCTTCCACTACTTGCCCTAAAGTAGCATCCTCATTCCTCCAATTACCTGCAAGGGGAGTCTACACAGGTTTGTTGCTTGCCATGTGAAATCTCCTGAGTATCTCATTAGCATAATTGCCCTGAGACACAAATAATTCCCCATCACCCTGCCATACTTCCATGCCCAGAAAGTGATGCATGAGCCCCATGTCCATCTCAAACTCTCTTGTAAGGGCCTCCTTGCAAGACTTGATCAGCTGATCATCACCTGTCAAAGTCAAGTTGTCGACATATAACACAATGATCAACAATTTACCTTCCACCACCATGTGGTACAAGTTTACATCCAATTCACTCTTGGTGAAGCCCAACCCAGTGAAGTAGCTATCGATCCTGGTGTACCAAGCACAGGGTGCTTGCTTTAGCCCATACAATGCCCTCTTGAGCCGACACACATGTGACTCATGGTCGAATGTCTCAAAACCTTCAGGTTGCTCTATGTACACCTCTTCCTTAATCATGCCATTAAGGAAGGCCCCTTTACATCCACCTAATGTATTTTCCAACCCATCTGCGCTGATAGTGCCAATATGGATCTGATCGGTGACTACCTTGCAATAGGAGAAAATATCTCATCATAATTAATCCCCTCTACCTGTGAAAAGCCACGGGCCACAAACCTGGCCTTATGCCTCTCCACACTAACATTTTCAGCTTGCTTTACCTTGTAAAGCCATCGAGAGCTCACCACTGACTTGTCCTCCGATCTAGGGACCACATCCAAAACACTGTTACGAACTATGGAGTCATACTCCTCCACCATGACATCAACCCAAACCAGTTTCTACACTACCTCCTTAAAGGAAGATGGATCTGTCTCAACACATCTGCACACAAGAGCCATGTATCTAGTGTACCTCTCAGGTGACCTCCTCTACCTGCGTTGAGATGTGGTTGCTCCCACATTCTCCTATGCATCGTGCAATAACCTGTCAGCCTCTTTGGTGTGTTTTCTCCCATCTCTGGAAGGCTCTGCCGAGTGGATGTCTCCATTCCCGGATCCTATGCATGTGGCTACTCCACATCAATCTAAGGCTCCTCAACCTTAGGAGCTAATTTCTCCTCAATCACATGTAGCTCAAGCTCCCTCTCAAGGGAAAATCACATGGCCTTCTCCTCATTGAATCTGACAAGCCTGCAAACCACTGTCATCCTGTTGGTCGCCAAGTACACCCGATAGTTGGGAGGTGTATCAATGTACCCCACAAATATCCCCAACTCTGTTGGCGGCTCAAGCTTCTTCCATGTATCTTTGGTCACATGGAAATATACCGATGACCCAAAAATCCTGAAGTGACCAACATCTTACTCTTACCGGAATAAGCCTCCTCTGGTGTCTTCATCCCAAGAATCCGATGTGGGCTACGGTTCTGAAAATAAACCGTTGTGTTGCATGCCTCATCCCACAAGTGTAGTGGTAGGCCCTGATCATGCAACATCGCCTGTTCTTCCCCTACAATGCTTCTATTCTTCCTCTCGACCACCCCATTCTGTTGTGGGTTATGGGGTGTTGTCAACTCCCATTTAATCCCTTCTGCTGCACAAAAGTTCTTAAACTCATTTGAGACATACTCACCACTATTATCACTCCTTAGAGCTTTAACCTTCTTTCCAGACTCTTTCTCGGCCAATGCTTTAAATTCACAAAACTTTGTGAAAGTTTGATCCTTCTTCTACATGAAAAATATCCAACATTTACGAGAAAAGTTATTAACAAATATAACTGTTGACACCTAATCCTCAACGGATGGGTGAACTGGAACGCGAACAGTCATCAAGAAGATGAACTGATCCGTCCCATTTATGTATATAAATGATAGTTAGCTAATGAATTATGCAATCAGTTTTTCTCTGCCCATTCTGGAGTTACCCTGGCCTGACATGGTATCAGAGCACAGGTCCCAGTCCTAAGAATAGTCGTAACTCCTTTTCTCTGCGCATGAATACCTGAGCGCTGCCTCTGTCATGCGTTTCATTCTCTGCACTGAATACCTGAGTGTTTCTACCTCTGTCCTACGTGTCATTGGGTCTCTGCGCATCGGTTAAAAAAAATCATTGATTGTCCTATGGCCTGCTCTCACTCTCCTCCCCTTCCACGTTATTCATCTCCCCTTCTGCGTTATTCAACTCTTCCGCATGCTCTATATTGGCTTCTCCAGCCCCGTCGAAGGTTTCCAGAAGCCAATCCATGTTGGCTGCAACCATTTCCTCTTCTAAGAAATCGGCTTCTTTCTGAGATGGTCCATGGTCCATGACAGCCTCCTCGAAGCTCAGGAAGATACATGAGCGTGACCAAGTATTTTATGTGTTTTCAACCAACGTTATCGTGCCCATGTCATCGAGAAACCAAAAATGCATTAAAACGCGTGGTTTCAGGCGGCCTCCGTCTTGAAGATTCGATGGTCGTTTAATATTAGATGACCTTAGTTTTCATATCCCCTTCATTCCGATATTTTCCATGAGTTGATGGGTTTCTCTGAGGGTCCAGGTAAACAGCACCAATAGAAGACGTAAAGACTACGCGTTTCACCCCCATTTCTGCGCAAGCCTCCATCACATTCTTCGTTCCTTTCACCGCTGGCTCTATTACCTTTTCCTGGCTCTATTACAACCGTACGTGATGGATGTAATTATGCAGTATGCTATTTTCTGCTTCTTGTGCATCATCAAGTTCTGTCAATGTTTAATCGTAGTGCTTATCTTCTGCCAATGCATTTGTGTGTAAACTGCATAAGTTGCGCTATCTTTTCTCCATTGTGCTTCCTAAAACTGTAAAGACGACGGAGGATGATGTGTTTTCATCGAGGATGATGTGTTTTCATGATGTCCAAACCGAGTTTTCATAGATTACTCTGGGGATGTGTGAGAAGCTTTTGTTGTAAACAGCTTATTAAAAAAAAGGTCATATGTCTTTTGTTGTAAACAGCTATTAAAAAAAAGGTCGTCGGATTTGAAATTTCAGAAGTCCGGGGTGAAACTGCTGTTCACACCTAATCCGAAGGATTTTTAAGTATTCAGATAATCTTGTAAATATTGAAGTTATGATATGAGTGAATGTATGGATGAACAGCTGGTTATGGGCTCAGGTCTAGAGAATCAAAGGGATTTATGGTGATTTTTTAGTCTTTTCAGTGAATTTTGAAATTGTAATACCGTTGCTGCTCCAACTTTGTAGAGCTCGCGGTTAATACCGTTGCTGCTCCAACTTTGTAGAGCTCGCGGTAAATGACTGATTATTTTTAAACAACCAAAGTTATTTCCCACAGAAATCTTTTGAGTACAATTTCACTGTATATCAGCAGAAATATTTTTTTTTATCAGCAGAAGTATTTTTTTACAGAATGCATTCAATCATTTCTATGGTCGGAATAGTTCTCACTGGCAAGGAGAACTACTCTGAATGGTCTCGGATGGTAAAACACACCCTCATCTACAATGAGTTGTGGAAAGGAGTGTGTGTCGGAGAAGAAGACAAAGACCCTGTGTAGCCTACATCAGATAAAGAACTTGTCATTTGGGAAAACAAGAACAGCAAAGCCTATGCATTGATCGCAGCATCTGTAAATGAAGAAGTAAGTCGTCATATTTCATCCTATTCCACTGCCTTTGAAGCTTTACAAAAGCTGAAGAACTCTATGATTCACATTTTTCACTTGAAGTTGTTCAGCTCATGATTAAACTCTTCACTCTTGAACTGAAAAATAATGATCCTCTTGCTCTTGCATCTGAAATAAAGTCTATAATGCATGATATTAAATCCACTAAGGTTGAGCTGGATATCTCTCTTATTGCCTTTCTCAAAGCACTCTATCCTACCTACTCCAATTATCTTGGGTCTTTACAAGCAAATGGAAATCTTAAAGACATAACCTTTGAGTCTCTTGTGAAAAAGTTTTCTGAAAGAGAGAAAGCCTTTGGAAAGAAAACAGTCCCTGAATCTTCTGAAGAGACTGTTTGCCTTGCTCATAAAGAAAAGCATCCTGCTCAAGATTCTACAAGAGGAAGAGGTGGACGAAGAGGAAGAGGAAGATACTTCAGAGGCAGGGGGGCAGACATTCTCAAGGTGAAAAAGCAGATCTGCATTGCATTCGCTGCAAACGAAATGGATCACATGATGCTTCTACATGCAAGCTACCATGGGACAAAATTGAGCAGAGAAGAAACCAGCAGAAAGGTAAAACTGATGACACAGACAAAGGTAAAGCACCCGAATCCGCTCACTATATTAAGGCACAATGTAACATTGGAGTAAATGAAGATTTGTTTAATGCTTCACTTGCTTCTTCGAAAAATGATTGGTTGCTTGATTCAGGAGCAACCTGTCATATGACTCATAGGAAAGATTTTTTTGAAGATTTTACTGACAATGTTGATGGAGCAGTATACTTTGCAGATCAGTCAAAAATCAAGCCATCAGGGCTTGGCACAATCAGGCTTAAACTGCCTGGTCTTCCAGACTTTCTTCTGGATCATGTTCTATATCTCCCACAGCTCAAGAGAAACTTGCTGTCCTTGGTCCACATCCGCCAGCAAGGTCACTCCATTCATATGTTTGATGGAAAGCTTGAGGTAAGAAAGGCATCTGACCACTCACTTGTCATGAGGGGTATAGAAGAAGAAAGACTTCTTAAACTGCAAGGAACCTCTGCTCATGCACAACATTTCTCATATATTTCTCATCATGAAGAAGGTACACTTCCGTCAAGTTTATTATGGCATGCTAGATTTGGACATTTAAACTATGATAGTCTCCGCTTGTTGAAGAAAAATGGTGTTGCTGGTTTGCCTACAATTCCTAGAAAACATAAGCAATGTGATGCTTGCATCCTAGGAAAGCATAGCAAACAGTCTTTTCATGATTCACATTCAAGAGCACATAGGAAGCTTGAACTCATTCATTCAGATTTATGTGGTCCAATGCCTGTTCCTTCTGCAAATGGAAATAAATATATCATGACATTTATTGATGATTACACCAGGATGTGTTGGGTTTATTTATTGAAGAACAAATCTGATGCTTTTCAAACATTCAAGAATTTTCATAAATGGATTGAAAATGATGCACAATCTCATATTGGGTCTATTCGCACTGATAATGGAAAAGAATATACATCAAATGAATTTGAACACTATCTTCGCCAACATGGGATTAAACATCAAACAACTATGCCTTATAATCCTCAACAGAATGGTGTAGCTGAAAGAATGAACAGAACAATCTTGAATATGGTACGATCCATGCTTTTCTTCAAAAATGTAAAGATAATGTTTTGGGCTGATGCTGTTCTATGTGCTGCATATATAAAGAATAGATGTCCATCTAGTGCTATAAGAAACAAGACTCCTTATGAATTGTGGTATGGACATGTTCCTTCGGTAAAACATGTCAGGATTTTTGGTTCCACCTGTTATGCTTTAATACCAAAGGTACATAGAAACAAACTTGGTGCTAGAAGTCGTAAGTGTATCTTCCTGGGGTACTCAAACACCTCTAAAGCATACCGTCTCTATGATGAAGTAAATAAAAAGTTTGTTGTATCTAGAGATGTCATTTTTCTTGAATCATCCAAATCTGACAATGTTGTTGAGCGGCAACTTGATCGCTTGGATAGATTCGCAAAAACAAAATCATTTCAAGAATTTGATAATCAGATTCCACATCTTGAAGGGGGGATTCCTATACTAGAACAACATGTGGAATCTTCTTCTGAAGAACAATCTCCCGTGCATGAAACTCCAACACCGAATGATCCTTTACGTGATGTAATTGATAGAATTGGGAGACTCAATCTTGATTCAGTCCCAACTCAATCAACAGAGCAGCCTGGACCATCTCAGAAAGGTCCCCCAAAGTGGTTGACAAAGACACTTGAAAGTGTTCATTCTGATGAAATTGGAAAAACAGGAACCAGAAATACAAACCGACAAGATGGAGGTGATGTAGATAACTCTAATTCACCTGTTGATATGGATGTTACTTATGATTGTGAATTGAACTTGTCTACAGATTTTGAACCAACTTCCTTCAAAGAAGCTGCTTCTCATGATGAATGGAAAGAAGCGATGCAGAAGGAGTATGATGCCCTCATAAAGAATGGCACTTGGAAGCTGGTTGATCCTCCATTTGGAACCAAACCAATTGGCTGCAAGTGGGTCTACAAGAACAAGTACAAAGCTGATGGCTCACTTGACAAGCATAAGGCTAGGCTTGTGGCAAAAGGTTTTGCACAGAAGGAAGGGGTCGATTATGAGGAAACTTTTGCCCCCACAGCAAAATGGGCCACCATCCGGACACTCTTTGCACTAGCTGCTCAGAACGGTTGGAAAGTCCATCAAATGGATGTAAAAACTGCATTCTTGAATGGAGATCTAAAAGAGAATGTTTTTATGTCCCAGCCTGAAGGATTTGCTGTGAAAGGACATGAACATAAAGTATGCAAACTTGTGAAGTCCTTGTATGGCCTCAAACAAGCACCACGAGCCTGGTATGAAAAACTAACTGAGCATCTTCTGAAACTCAACTTCAATCATTTTGATCTTGATGATGCAACTTTATTTGTCAAGAAAGTTGGCAAAACAGTTGTATATCTTGTGGTATATGTAGATGATCTTTTAATGACAGGGAACAATGAAAGCTATATTGCATCCATAAAGAAAGAATTAGGAAAAAGTTTTGAAATGACTGATTTGGGCTATGTTCATTACTATCTTGGCATTGAAGTAACCCAACATCCAAAATCCATATTTCTTTCTCAAAAGAAATACATTGGAGATTTGTTAAACAGATTTGGCATGATAGAGTGAAATCCTCTTTCTACTCCAATGGAACAAAACTTGAAGCTCACATCTATTGAAGGAAAGGAATTTGAGGATGCAACAAAGTATAGACAGCTTGTAGGAAGTCTCATCTACCTCACTACTACCAGACCAGACATTTCATTTGCTGTTGGAATCCTCTCCAGGTTTATGCAAAAGCCTTGTGAGGGACATTGGTCTGCTGCAAAAAGAGTTCTAAGGTACTTGAAGGGAACTCAAGACCTTGGAATCAAGTATACACAGGTGGACGACTTCAACTTGATTGGATACTCTGATTCAGACTTCGATGGAGACAAAGAAACTGGGGTATCTACTTCAAGATATGCTATGAGTCTTGGATCAGGAGCTGTCTCCTGGAGATCACGCAAATAATCAGTACCAACAGATTCCACAACAGAAGCAGACTATGTGGCAGCAGCTGAAGCAACGAAAGAAATTGTGTGGCTCAGGAAAATTCTTGAAGATTTGCAGGTAAAACAAATACAATCAACTCCACTCATGATTGATAACACCTTTGCAATAAAGTTGGCCAAGAACCCAAAGTTCCATGATCGTACTAAGCACATCAATACTAAATATTATCTGATCCGACATCATGTTGAGGCCAAAACAATCCATCTCCGTCATTGTTCCACAAACGAGCAAATTGCAGACATCTTCACCAAAGCGCTTGGAAGAGAAAAGCTTGAAAGATTCAGAACGATGCTTGGACTCACCAACATCCCTTCAGATTAAGGGGGGGAATATTGACACCTAATCCTCAACAGATGGGTGAACTGGAACGCGAACAGTCATCAAGAAGATGAACTGATCCATCCCATTTATGTATATAAATGATAGTTAGCTAATGAATTAAGCAATCAGTTTTTCTCTGCCCATTCTGGAGTTACCCTGGCCTGACAATAACATAATACCTATGTTTGGCCGTGGATGTTGTCAAGAATGAGCCACACATATATGAATGGACTCGCTCTGGAATTGCCTCTGCTCAATTGTCTTTGTCGTGAAAGGAAGCCTTGGTGTATTTTTCCAAAGTACACCCCTTGCATGTATCAACTTGCTCTAGCATACCTTTGGGAAGACCAGTGGGGATATGCTGCATGATTTTCAAAGCCCCATGATGCAAGTGACCCAATCACCTGTGCAACAACTCCCTAACGTCTCGGCTCTGCACCTTTTTTGCTTTTATGCTCAAAGTAACATAATCCTCTACCTCCAACTTATAGAGATTCTTAACTCGAATCCCTATCTTATTTACTTGACCTGTGGCTATGTGTCAAAAGAACGCCTTTCCTTTCTGGAAGATCACATCATAGCCTTTATCCTCAAGCATGGCAACTGATACTAAGTTATTCTTCAACCCGGGCACATACATAACATCCCTCAATGTTAGAGGATCACCCTTCTCCCTCTGAAAAGTAACCGTGCCCAATCCAATAGCACTATACCTCTCGTCATCACCCGTCTCAATATGCATCTAACGATCTTTCTCCTCCAGGTCGCTGAACAACTCCTTGTCACCAGTCATGTGGAATGAAGCTCCATTGTCAAGGTACCATACAATACCCATAATTGATGACACCATGCATGCAATGAGAGTAAAGTCCAATTTGAATTGAGAGGGAAAAGCCTCACCTGCCGCTCCTCCTAAGGACTTCTTCTTGGACTTCTTGAGAAAAAAATTGTAGAAAAATGGCCCAGCTCATGACAATGAAAGCACTTAACTTTAGTCATGTATTTATTCTTACCTCCATCGCAAGAATTCGATTTGGAATGGGATGCCTTCCCTTTCCCTTTCCTTCCCTTACCCACTAAGGCATAGTTTTCCTCATCATTAGTCTTTGATGAGGAACCATCTCTGGTGTTCCTTCTGATCTACTCTTGCATCAAATCCAACCACAGTTGTTCCCAATATGGAAGATTCTCCCTCCCATTGACAGAGTCTCGATAGCTATTACAACTCTTGGGAAGTCCTAAGAGAGCTAGGCTCACCATATCATCATTGGAAACACTAATTCCAACACTTCCAAGCTCATCACTACAATGAGTGAACTTGGTCAAGTATTTTGGAATGGTCTTGCCTTTAACCATCTTGATTTTTCGAAGTTTGTATTTCAGTGCCAACTTCCTATGGTCACTTTTGTTATGGAATAGGTTCGTCAATGATTTCCACATAGCATATGGAGTTTCCTTGCCATGGAGACTTGAGATAATGTGGTATTGAATTCCCTCAAGGATTATTCGCTTCACCTTCACCACATACTACTTCCATTTAGCTAGATTTTGTGCATTCGATGTTGCTGGCTTAGGAATGTATTGATCAAAGAATTCCTTCAAGCCATTGTCCTCTAGCACAACCTCCATTATGTCCTTCCAGGCTATATAATTCGAGCTTCCTTCCAAGGCATACTCGAGCCACAAACCGTAGAATGCCATATGCCGACCTTGAATTATGTATTGCAAATTCAAATTTCACCCGTAACCCAAAACTCAAAACTTCGAAATCTCCTCTAGTATACTATCTTCAGCACCAATACCATGTAGAAAATTTCTACAAATATAGATCTGCTCCCATGTATATTTTCCTATAGATTCACAGCTCATGTAATGTACTAAAACACAAGACAATAATCTATTCGACTTTTTAAACAACAGAAACCAAGATTCAATGAAAACAATAATTGACAAGAGGAAGATAATCAAAGACACATAACACAATTGTTTATTTGGGGAAATACACTACTCAAAACCCTGACTATCTATTGCATTAATCAGAAATATGAGTGATAATGCAAAGCTTGTTCTCATAAGAATAATTCTGCACAATTATGACCCACTCTCTACCTCACAAGCTCGAACTGACCAACACTTAGCCAATTTCTGCTGCCTGCTGAGCCCCTATTTCCTTGCACCACTCCTGTGATGAATAACCCATAATTAATTGGGAATTCCTTCTTCCATAACTGTAGAATCCAAATCTAGGTCCACTTCTGATTGTATGCATGATCTGTACAACTCAGATAATTCTACAACTGATAGTACATTGTCCCTGCACTCTAGTATCAACTGGGTCTTTCTTTGAAATGACATGCATGAGTTTCTCATGAGTGAATCTATAGTTAGCTAGAGTAGCACTGAGGATGCACCAGTGCATCAACTCACTACTAATCCTCTACTAGTTCCACAAACAATTAGAACTAGTTTAACTTTCTATAACTCAGTCAAATCGAGTTATCGAATTACAACTCAAATAAACTCATCCTAGACCCCTAAAATTTAGGGAGAACATATACATGACTACAGAAATACTTCCAACTTGAGATTGCTAAGCTAATTAAGTCAATTAAATTTAATTAACTATTTAAAAGTTTCTATGAGAATAGAATTCGATTTTAATTCACATTTTAATTTAAGGACAAATTAAACTGGAATTTCTTGTTGCCATTCCTCAATAGGAATCGTATAGGAGAATATTTAGGGGAATCAAGGGAGAATCAAGTTCAATTTGATTTGAGCATATCCATAAGGGAGGGGTTGTCAAGACACAAGGGGTTTAGCTTAAAAGAGTAGGGGAGCTTAGCTAGAAGAGGCTCCAATTCGAGAAGGATAAGGACACGATTGGAGTCTCCCCTTACAAAATTCCACTGTTAAATTTTGAGATTTGTATCTAGTAGAGCATCCAAAACCATGAAACAATTTAGTCTCTTAACAATTCTAGCAAACCCCACTTGATTATTAGTCCAAGTTGGAAGAATCTTAGTAGGTATAATATAAAAAATACTAAGACCATCCATCAAATTTACTAGAAATTCCAAGAGATGATCAAGTTTGCCATATGAAACCAAAAATTCCGAGTTACCAAGAGAGAAATAAAGATCCCTGCCTATAATGACTCGAGATATCATTGCTTACCTGGATTAAATACTGAGAGATTTGCAATATTTTCCCAAAAGGATCGTCTATCTACATAAGTTCCATATAGATTAATGAAAAATAAGGACATCTAAATCAAAGGAATGTAAATCTATATTAATGAAAAAGAAGGACATCCAAATTAGAGGAATGTAAATCTAGTACCAACCCCAAGCGAATGGACTAAGCATTTTGGTGCTGCAAGGAGTGCAAGAGCCATCTCAAGATCATGCCTCCTGATTTACTTGCCACATCGATGGCTAGAAAGTCCCATTTAGGTAGAGCTTTTCGAAAGGAGTAGATAACAATGTCACCTTTGAGCTTTGGGTATTATAGGAAAAGGATTGGGGGGAGTTTCGTGTAATGAGTCCCTTAAGAGACAAAAATTTTCCAGGGCTAGCTAGACCCTGAAAATTTAGAGATAGTATTTTCATTAGGCACCCAAGGGAGGCCTCGATGCTCTAAGTGCTCAAAGAATAGAATATTTTTTCCCAGTTTGAACTTCAAGGCTGACCTGATGCTAAGATTTAGAGAGGTGGGATTTCCTATCTCTGGTGGAGGGGGGTGGGGTAGGTTCTTGAGAGTACATAGACCCTCGTGCATGCCCGGAGTTGGGACTAAAAAAGAAGAAGGTGGAGAAAGGGTTGGAGGACTAGAAGAACACATATTTTAGCGAGAGGAAGGGGGAGGGGGAAATGGTGGGGTGAGAGTAAAGGGGGACATGGGAGACAAATGGAAAGAAAGAAATAATTGGGGAAGGGGGGCGTAGGAGAGGAGGAGGGGAGGGAGGTTAAGGGAGGGGATGAGGGGAGAGATAAACATGCTAGTATTTTTAACAAGGAATGAGGGGGTACACCCCAAGGGGGGAACAAATTAAGAGTTGATTTCCACCACCAGGAAAAATAGGAGAAGGAATGGGGAATGGGTTTGTACTTGGGAGATAGGGGACCTCCTGTGATTGTGATGAGCTCTATGGAAGATCCTTTGAGCTAGCTTCATGGGGAACCAAATACGCTTCCTTGTGAGGAGTAGGAGGTGGAGAATCAGATCCATGATCTTCTGGTGAAATCTCTAGCTTTGATTAGGGAATAGAAGGAGGGGTAGAGGACTGATCCATAACCTTCATTTGTGAGATAGGTGGAGAGCTCAGAGAAGAGACATAGTAGAGATCACTCTTTTTTGACCCATTTATTTTTCTTTGTTCACCCAATTATGCAGTTGTGGCTAAGACGATCATAAGCGTGACAACACATACATTTGGAAGGGATGCCATCATAGTTGATGCTTTGGTGGTGGGTAATATCATCAAAATTGATGGAGATTGACTATGATAGCCCCAAAGATAGATTTATCCCATCCACACTTTATAAAATATCCATGTACCCCGGGATGTTGAAATTAAAGGTCCACCTCATGGTAAAAACCCAGAGTGTTCCCCACCTCCTTAAACATGCTTTTGGACTAGATGATAGGAAAATAAGTAGGTAGCCAAACCCATATAGTAGTAAGGTATAATTTCTTAGACTGAGCATCAAAATTGAGATTCCAATTTTTCATAAAGAGATCCTATGAGCCCTAGGACCACTTACTAGCCATAATTTTAGCACTGTCTACCTCTGATGTGAATTTCAACCCCATCCAACCTTTTTCTAATATCATACAACCTGGGAAATAACCAAAGTTTTTTTCTAACTTCCTTCTCAACACAACCATGGACATATGTTTGATGGTGAAGCCTCAGGGGGAGGGGACCACTAGCTGTAGGGGGAGAGCGAGGATCGAGGTAAGCAGGGGCAAACAAGTGAATGACATGTAGGGAAAATGATAGGGATGGGGTATAAAATCCTTGAGCTAGCACAATCAAGGAGAATCAGGCTAGGGGAGGGTATAAAGGCCTATCATATTTTCGTTGAGGTGGCCAGGGTAGGTTCTGCAACATATGTGATAAAAGGATCCAACCAAATACTCGTGCCTTCCCATGAATATGGGGAGAAATCCACCACATCATCGTACATTGTGGTTGCAACAAGTACACACCACCAGGGAGCATGACAAATGAGGATCTTTAGTTTATACAATTGTGGGAGCTCAGAAACCAGCCCTGTGAAAACCCTAATGGCACCTCTGTATAAGCCCTTGTTCTTCGCCAATTGTTCCCATGACACACTTAAAAACACCTACATGTATATATGATGATACCCCCCCTGACCCACACACACACACAAATTTGTGTTGGGAAAGAATATTTTTTGGAAGAAATATTCATATATTCCATATGAGGAATATACATGTTTTGGTCCTTGAGGGACCCTTAGACAATAAGGCTTAAAGCCATTACAAGGATTTACTCATTAAGAGCTCAACATGTCACATCGAGAATTGAACATTGGAGGGGAGGATAACGACATTTCTCCCAACCACCTAAGCTACGTCCAATTGATATGTGATGGAACAAATATTATTTGTTAGAAAACAATAAATAAATTAAAAACAACACACAACCAAATTTTCTAATGTGGCTATCTTACTAATAACCTTAAATGCGAAATGGGTTGTTTTGTAGAGCACATTTGTGTGTTTCCATCACATACCTTGGATATGCACATTCATAAATAAATGTTGTATTACTTGTTATCAAGACGCATTACTCATTTAAGTGAGAGGAGACCTCTAATATGTGGTGTCCTATGCAAGGGTTCAAAGCATAATGTAGTGGCAGGTTTGTATCTATTGTCTCAAAATTTTGGTTTTAGTTCTAGATTTTATCCCCAAATCACATTCATGTTGTTTGCTTGTATATCTAATGGAAGGATTCATGAGAAGAACCAATCCAATCTCATTTCCTCCATATGTTCGTGCAATTAGTCATTATTATATTACTTTATAGACATGTAATGCGTATACAAATTTTTGAGTATATACTAGAGCTTTTGGAGTAAATGGATTATTAGGTTAAATAATTTTTTTGACTCAGAGATTAGGATACACATTCCATGTATGCCATCTTTAAAATATCAATGGTCAATGGCCCTAAGGAGCTTAGAATCCCTAAGGACATAAGCCTTGATTATCCTAATAAGGGTTCATAAAATCTATTGAACTCCTCCTTCGATGGGATTCTCCAAGCTACAGGGCATGGGTGACATTGTATAAATGCATGAAAAAGTAATTCCTCAGACTTAGGTAGGTAATTAAGCTCATATACATTTACCATATTACTCATGCAAGACTTGCACATTCATTGGTTTGCAAGTCTTTTTCCATTAAGGATGAGATATCTTGTTTGTTTGAATCCACAATGGAGAAGATGTATGAGTCTAAGGTGGTATTACAGGTATGGAAAAGTCCATAAATGAAGGTCGACTTGTGATCAAATCATATAAAACCCTCAAGGATCATTTCCTTTTTCACCAATCATGTTGTAGGGAACTTGTAAAAGCAATTCACATTGATGGTGGTTAACAAATCTACTACAAGCATCAGCTTCATTGACATGGTAAGAAATGTATAATAATCCAAAGCATCTAAATATATGATGTTTATTTTTTCTTCTTGTTTTAAGATCTAAAAAATTAACACTAAGGAAAGTGCGAGATTCATATAAAAATATACCCTTTTATTGAGCTATTACTATGGATGGAAGTTTAACTTTATTTGATGAAATCAAATTTTCTAAAGGGGGATTACTATAAAATTTTGGTTTCATTCCCCTATGGTTATATTTAGTTATGTAATCCTTCATATTTCCATTCCATCAACCACAAATTACACAATAAAAAATTTGTGACCATTATCTAGTATCATATGTAGCACTTAGTACTTTCAGATGAATAATGTGTAATGAGGAATCAGGTTGTTTCTTTTCAAGTGCTCTAAGTTCGTGAAGTTATTGACAGTCAAAGAAATACAATGATAGTGGTTTTAAGAATGAAAGAGGATATTTGCAATACAATATTAAAGGGAAAACCAAATCTTGATAATTTTCTACTTATCCTATGTTTGTATACAATCCATGACATAAGCACATGGATCGTAGGTTAAAGGAGAGAACATCTTTGTAGCTATCTTATAAAATTGCAAATCTAGTCGTGGGAATCACTTGAATTGTTTAGCAAGGGTGGAAAAATTAATCCTAAATAATTTTTTATTAATGTAAATATATTATAATATGATGTAGTACAATATTGTTGCAAATACACTAAATATAGTTATACCTATTTACTAGTTCTATATTCCAATTTTTAAAACATCGTTAAATGGATTTAATTTTCAATTTGTTAACATTGTCATCCAAGTGGATATCAATGGTCACTTACCTATTCCACTAACTCAATGGTTCTCTTTCTTATTGGCACTTTCTTATTGGCATTTTTATATGGTTTTTTTGGGTCCCAAACTTTTTGGGTTGTTTTGAGGCTCTAGATGATATTTTTGGTAATTAGGGGGGCCAGGGGTTGTCGTGACATGCCTTGGCCCCAATCAAAATTTGTAGTTCTTGGATAGTTTATTCTAATGATCTATTTTGCACCCAAAATGGATACTGTATGCAAAAGTTGTGCCCCCAGGAAGTTGATGTACTGAATAACCACCTCGGGTCCTCAAACCTTTTGGCACTTCATCTTCTAGGGCTAATGTTTTGGATCTCTTGATATATTTTTTTATGTTAAAAGGCCATTCTTTCTACCTCTTGTAATAACATTTTTCTAATGTTTGTAACTGCCATCTCTCTCTTTAGAGATAGCTACCACCATTCTAGCCAGTTGGTATTCTACAATTCTACTATTTCATTTATTAATACAAGTGTAGAAATTTGAATAATATAACACTTATTCACATAGATTATCCTGATTATACACTATTTGCGGAATGCATGCATAATACATAACCTCCTCTACCATTGATCATCAATTTGCGGAATTAAAAAAACAATCGCATGCGCACATTGAAACATCAATCACACATATCAACACAATATGTAATGGGGAAAGCATACAGCTGAAAACCCCCAACTATATGTATATTATAATGATAGAGAACATGTAACAATACATAGTACAATACTCCTCACAAGTACTCAGTACTATCTCCACATGTTACACACAAACTAGCTCAGATCTGAACAAGTCACGGGTTCAAATCTCCTCCACTATTTGCCTACCTCTACTGCGCAATCCAAGTTGAGAATAGATCAGATCCAAGTTCGAATTCCCTTGGCTTGTACTGCGCAATCCTCATTGGCAATCTCAATCAATGATTGTGCAAATCTCATGCACAGCTATAGTCACAACTGATAGTAGTCTCACCCTTTCACCCACCTCTAACACTTGTCTCCACTGAACTGTCCATGCACTGAGTTAATTGATGTATTATTTAGTTGATTTATGAGTTAATAATTATTGAATTAATTAATAATTAATTCACATCACTCATCACTAGTGTATTGGAAGTTAGACTAAATACAACTAGTTCAACTAAGTCAAACTGAACATAACTCCATCAACTCCTCAATCAACTCCACCAAACTCAATCACTTGAGTTCTAACTGAATTCCATCATGCAATAGCTCAACTAACCCATAGGAAAAGCATATTTCCTTCTGGCAGTTGCATGTGCCACATCCGTAGCTCAAACTGAAGTGCTGCAAGAGGATAAGATAATGTTTATAGTCCAAATATTATTAAGAGCTAATAATATTCGACTGTTCTATTTTTGACTGGCAGTCTAAAAATAGACTCTGCCCATATGTCTAAAAATAGAAGTCCATCTATTTTTACCAACATGACCAATCATCCATAAATAGCATCCTGCAACTCATAGACCATGATCCATATGTCTAAAAATAGACTTTGCGCCAAAAATAGCCTGCGGGCCCACTTAGTGAAGGTGACTTCTTTTCACTAAGCTCCATCATCTTGTTGCATTTTCAACAACAAGTTGGGTTGTCACCATATTATCGTGCTTTTTGTTATATTTCTCTTTGTGTGTGTTTCATTTCCTTTCCTACCTTTTATTTCATTCCTTGTACAACCTGTATTAGTGGTATTAGAGCAATTTTCTCCTTATTGTTTCTCAGTGCATTTCCCTGATGAGTTTAGGGTATGGAAAGTTGGGTCTCGAGTTAGTTTCACTTACGAGCGATTGCTCTTTCCAACTCAAGCATCCTCCCATAGTGGAAGAAAAGAGAGATGATGCAGTGAGAGATCTTATAAATTTATTGCTAAAGGAAACACTCACATGATAGAGGAATGAGATGATGGACAAATTTTCCCAAATCCTTCATCGACTTCCAATAGTGGCCAATGCATCTTCAACCAACAATAATTTTTGAGGTGTGACACACTTCAAGGTACAAGTTAACTTTTATATCCCCTTATTTGAAGGAAAAATGATGTAGATTCTATGGAGAAATGGTTAAATTAGTTATATGGTTGTTACTTTGTCCAAAAAATTTCTTACAATGAAAATATCATCTTTGCACCTCGAAAAGTCCTTTCACATGTCAAATATTGGTGGGAAGGTTAATAAGAGTGACAAAATGAGGATGAGTATATGATATTCAAGGTAAGACCTAGTTGTGAAGCTTTTGTTGATGTCGTTAAGGATGAATTATACCATGCAGGGAACTATAATGACCAATACATGAGATGGACAACAATATGATAGGAAAGAGACCAGATGGTGCCAGAGGACACCAAAAATTTCCATACCTTGCACTCCAAGCTAGGTATTAGAGACTATGAGTGACACCTAGTTATGAAGCACCATATTAATATGCATATGTACATCCAAATTAACATGGAGTTATTGGACATATCCTCACTAGGAGTCACTTGTTGATATGCTATCAAAATTGAGCAAAAATTGAAGTAGAGGAATAAGTGGGAGTTTGACTCTATATATCCATTACAATAGAAGCCTATAAAAGATGGCCCAAACTTGTAGAACAAGGGATAGAGAAAGAATATCCAATCTTAAGACAACCATCCCAAGTAACACATAAACAAGGGTAATAGGAAGTTGAAAAATAACACTAGATTGTTGTGTGAGTTCCACAAAATCCCTTGGCACAACATTGGTAAATCTCACTCAAAATAATCATTATTGGAAAATCTTAAAGAAAAGGAAATGGTATTTGACTTTGATTTTGATTTAGAACAAGATAAATAAAAGGAGATCATCAATGTAGAACCAAACTCTACCATCATGACCACAAATACCCAACCATAACAACCAAAGGAGCCTAAAGAGAGGGAGCACATCTTCCATTCATAAATGTTGGTGAAGCATACCCAACCACATTTCATTATTAACAATAGGAGCTAGAAGAACCTAATCTCAACCAAGGTCATCAAGTGATTGAAGTTTTAGATAGTGATACACACCCAACCATACACCATTTTTTGGTTGAGCCATGGATGAGACATTCGTGTCAACCAAAAATTCTATCTATCCTATGACATCAAGCCCTTCAAAGGTGAGGTACCGTGTGATGTTATTTTATGACAACTTTATATGTGGGAATGTCATTCTATTTATGGGTCTTGTCCCTATACTGTCATTGTTACTATGGGAGGTTAGCTCTATAGGGTATCAAAGGTATTTCCAACTGTTGTAATCTCATTGATATCAACAAAACAATTCTAAAAGGTAATGTCATAGACTACAAAGTTTGTCCTCTTCGTGGTTCGGTTAGAAGGTGAAAGGAAGGTCATTACGACCACTGCAAACTCAACATGGGGCCTTTCTATGTAATAGGAGTAGGTGGAAAAGATTGTAGAGGCATATAGATATATCTTTGCTCCACCTATGAGGGTGCCTCTACACTACTAGTTCAAACACTAAATTGAATTGATACTTAATGATCCTTTTCTTAATGGCCCAATATATATACACACTCTCTCATAGAATAAGGAAATAAAATGTTAGATTCATGAGATCATCCAAAAGGGCCACATTCGACTGAGCTCTTGACCTCTTAGTAGTCCAATTGTGATGGTGTAGAAGAAGGACGAGACGTGGAGACTTTGTATTGATTATAGAGAACTGAAAAAAATCATTGTTAAGAACAAATACTCAATCCCTTATATTTACAATCTTCTTGATTAACTTAAAGACACCAAGTTACTTAGAAAGATTGATATGAAGTTAGTCTACCAGTAGGTTTGAGTTGAAAAAACCAATGTGTGGAAGACATCCTTCAAATCTAAAGAAGGCCTTTTTGAGTGGTTGGTCATGTCCTTTCGCTTGAATAATGCTCCAACAATGTTCATGTGGATGATGGATGATATCCTATGACTATTCAAAAACTCTTTTGTGGTTGTATATTTCGATGACATCCTCATCTTCAGTAGAACCTATGCATAACATTTACAACACATTCAATGGATCCAAAGCACCCTGCGATAACACAAGTTGTATGCTAGTCTTGAGAAATGGTTATTTTCCATGCAAATAATTCAATGTTTGGGATGCATTATGGATTAACATGGGGTGCATGTGGACCTAGACAATATCCAAGCCATTCAGAACTGTCTATCCTTGATGACACTAAGAGAGCTCTATATCTTCTTAGGCCTTGCTAATTTCTACCAAAGGTTCATGTTAGGGTTATCTCATATCACTTAGCCCCTAAGTCAAGTAACCAAGGGTGGAGAAAAATAAAATTTTTCTTGGACTAACTCACATTGGAAATAATTCAAGGATTTGAAATGCCACCTTTTCTCTGTATTAGTCCTCACCCTGCAAGACCTACAATGGCTCTTTGAGATTGAGATAAATGCCTCTAAATTTGCTATTGTTGCAATCCTAACTTAGTAAGGACATCAAGTGGCCTATCATAGTGAAACATTATCTGATATTGTCCAGAGATACCTCACCTATGACAAGGAGATGTACTCCATTATGTAGGAATGTCGATAACATAAGGATTATATTATGGGGAAGGAAACAATCATTCACACTGATCACAAGACTTTGCAATTCATGTTAACATAAGGAAAGTTACATAACTATCACCATAAAAAATGCTACACATACATGCAATAATTCCACTTGAACATCAAATACAAGAAGGGTAGCACCAATCCTATTGCAGATTGCCTCATTTGGCCCCCATTTGTGGTGTTGACCATAGTTTTTAACTCTTATGGGAATGAGACCTCTAGGTGGCTAGAATTATACAACAATGACTCTAAATTCATTGCCACATACCAAACATTGATCGTATGTAAAAAAGTTCCTAACTTCCACCTCCAGGATAGACTCTTGTGCTATCTAGGCCACCTTTTTGTTCCTTCAACTAAGCATGCCAAGATAATCTAGGAAGCACATTACAGTCACGTGGTAGGGCACTTTGGTGTATAGAAGATAGTAGAAATACTTCAAAAATATTTCTATTGGCCAAATATTTGACAAGATGTCCACTAATATATTAGATCATAACTCTCCCATGCCTTTACTAAACCAACCATCATGAAGCAATGATTATATACTCCTTTACCTACCCTACACAATCCATGGGAGTCAATCTCCATGGATTACATGTCATTTTTTCCCTCCACCAAGCATGGTAATGATTGTGTGTTTGTGGTTGTTGACTATTTCTGTAAGTATTAGAAATTAATTAACGGAGCAGTGAAATACACAAGATATTTTGGAAACACAAATACAGAAATGCATAGAACAAGAGAGACACAGATATATGTGGTTCACCCAATTTGGGCTACGTCCACGGAGAAACAACTAATCCTTCCTTTTATATTATCCAACAAAATGAAGAGATACAACTTACAATAGATCTGTTGTAATTTCCTCTTCACTCTCACATAGTCTCCTCTCTCTTTCCTGCTTAGAATAATAATAATCCACAACCACAACACAATTCCCTCATATAAACTGAGGGTTGCCTTCTAGGGAAAAAAACCCTAAAGTAACATAATTTCTACCATTAGATCATTTTCCTAATGAACAACCCAGATTGACGACGAAATTATAATATTTTACAAGACAAATTTTCATCTAATTTTATCTTTAGGGGCATTGCCCTCTAACCCCCGCTTAGGGGGCATCGCGGGGGGGCGAGGGGGTGTGTATGCGCAGGCTCCAAACATCCAGCCGCCCCGCCATGGAACCCCTAGGAATCAATAGTGGGGAGGGGGGGGAAAGCCCAACCACACCCTCTCGTTGAGGATTGGGATCCAAAACACACTTGAAACAATACCTCTGAGTGAGGAAGATAATCAGGCTCCACATCCAACAATCTCCTACTTGGAGACTAATTATATCAACTCAATCATTGCTTCACTTGCTAAACAATGCTTCCACTTTGGATTTGGATATTTCTCATCTTCATCATCATTCTTGAGGGCCAATTGAAATTGAGAAACAACTCAATTTCTCCCTAGTTACAACCTTTGTCAACATATTTGCAATATTTTGGCTAGTGTGTATCTTTTCTAGCTTCAACTGTCCATCATCTGAAACTGATCGTATGAAATCATACCTAAACTGTATATGTTTAGTCTTAGAATGAACGGCTGAATTCTTTGCAAGATGAATGGCACTCTGGCTGTCACTATAAAACATGCTCATCTCCTGCTTCTTTCCCAACTCATCCATAAGCCTTTGTAACCAAACCATTTCTTTAATGGCTTCTATAGCAGCAACATACTCTCCTTTCGTTGTTGAAAGTAAAACAATGTTTTGCAATTTTGAAACCCAACTGACAGTTGTTCCACCTACAGTCAACATATACCTTGTGGTGCTCCTCCTATTATCTCTATCACTTGCCATATCTATATCAACATATCCCTGTAGAGCAATGTTTGAACCACCAAAGCATAATGGTTGATTTGTGGTACCTCTCAAATACCTGAGAATCCACTTCACTGCCATCTGATGCTCTTTTCTAGATCGTTCATATACTTGCTTAGAACTCCCACTGCATGTGCAATATTAGGCATTGTGCAGACCATTCCATACATTAAGTTTCCAATTGTTGATGCATATGGAACTTTACACATATAATCCATCTCTTCCTCGATCTTGGGAAACATATCCTTACTTAGTTTGAAATGACTAGCCAAAAGTGTGCAGACTGGTTTTGCATATTAAATATTTCCAACACCTTTTCTATGTACTCACTCCGAGGCAACGTTAATTTGCGATTTTTCCTGTCTCTATTTATTCTCATACTAAGTTTTTTTTTTTGCAGCACCCAAATCCTTCATTGTAAATAAATTTTCCATTTTTCCTTTGAGCACATTTATTTCCTGCATGTTAGACCCTGCAGCAAGCATGCCATCTACATACAATAGCAATATAATATAGCTGCCATCATTTTTCCTTTTAAAATAAACACAATGGTCAGAGTGACATCTAGTATAACCTTGTTTGCACACTGATTTATCTTTCCCTTTGATCTCATACCCTTGTGGCTGCTGCACATATCTTTATTCCCCCAAATCCCCATAGAGAAAGGTTGTTTTTATATAATTTCTTAAGATGCAAATCTTTTGTTGCCACTAGACTTAAAATAGTTATGATTGAAGTCATTTTAATAACAGGAGAAAAAATTTTCATCAAAGTCTATAAATTTCTTTTGTGCAAATCCCTTCACCACAAGTCTAGCTTTATACCTTTGTTTAACTCCAAGTTCTTCCTTCAACCTGTAAACTCATTTATTATGCAATGTTTTTTTACTAGCAGACAGCTTGACTAAGTCCCAAGTCTGGTTCTGCATCAAGGAGTCCATCTCTTCTTCCATGGATTGCTCCCATTTCTTCCTGGTTTCTACTTGCATTGCTTCTTCATATCTTTCCAATTCACCAGAACCAATCAACAATAGACAATATAATGAAGAAGAGTATCGTTCAGGGCGTCTACTTATCCTGGTAGATCTTCTAACACCAATTTCAGGTGTTTGAGGTGCCTGTTTCTGTTGTTGTGGCTGCTAATCATTATGATTTTTAGGCACCTTTACTTTTTCTGCGACCTCATCAAACACTGTGTATTTTTTGTTTTCTTTTTCCTGTTTCTTTTTCTGCATCTAATCCTTATACAAGACCTTTCATTGAATATGACATCTCTGCTCCTAATGATTTTGTGATTTTCATAATCATATAAGCGATAACCAAAATAACTAACACTATATCCAATAAATGTAGATTTCTTTGATTTTTCCTCAAACTTTGTTCTATTTTCTTTATTGATGTGGATAAAAGCTTCACAACCAAAAGTATTAAAAAATGAGTAGTTTACTTTTTTACCTGTCTATGCTTGCTCTGGAATACCATCATCCAAGTAACTTGAAGGCCCTTTGTTTATTAGATAAACAACAATATTTACAACATTTGCCCAAAATTGTAAGGGCAATCTTGCATGCAATCTCATGCACCTTTCACACTCCATGATTGTACTATTCATCATTTTTGACACACCATTTCCTTGTGGTGTTCTTGGAACTGTCTTCTCTCCGCGAATTCCATGTTCTAAACAATAGTTGTCAAACTCTTTGCTGCAGTATTCACCTCCATTATCTCATTTGAGACACTTCAACTTCTTTCTTATCTCATTCTCAACCAAAGCTTTCTATTTCTTGAAAGTATCAAATACATAAAATTTAATTCGAATATAATAAATCCAAGTTTTCTTAGTTGCATCATCAATAAAAGTAACATACTAACAAGATCCACCGAGAGATGATACCTGAGTAGGTCCCTATACATTTGTATGCACAAGAACTAATTGTTATTTAAAACACATTTTTGAATGCATATATGAATAACACCCAACCTCGAGCCACTTGAATTTTACAAATTAAACACCTTAAAATTAAAAATATCATTTCATCTATAAATTAAACTGCTTCCGTATTTTATATTAGAAACATTTAATGTTATTATTTTCTAATATTTTATATTAGAAACATTTAATATTATTATTTTTATAATATTTTCCCTAGTTTTGTTTATCAATATAGAAGGTGAAATTCTCCCATAGTTAGAAAAAATAAATAAATTTAACTAAATTTTATAGAGTTGATTTTGAATACATATATTTTTTAAAATATAACTTAGGTTTTATTTGTTTATTTTTAAAACATAACTTAGTTTTTTTAATATATTATTTAATAAATTTAATTGAAATTTAATAAAAAATTATTAAAATGAAATATTTAAATTATTATTGGAAAGTAAGGAAATAGATTAATATTTCCATAGACTTTTACTAGGCGTGAAAGCTTACTTTTTATGGATAATCAACTTAATACCAGGTAACTTGATTTTCAAGCTTACTTTTTATGGATAATCGGGTTAATATCAGGAACTTGATTTTCTTTAAGTAAAAATGATGAGTCGTGTGCATTTGCAGATATCAACAAATGATTATTGTCCTCACTATTGGTTTGATAACTGAGTTATGATAGATTTTCCCATTGTACTTCAAAGCGGTGTGGTTTTCCTTGAATAACAGTGAATAACAGTGATGATTCATCATGCATTAATAGATAGTAATGATTTTCCCCGTGTTAGTTTGACAATTGAGTTATGATAGATTTTCCCATAGGTGACAAGGGCTGCCAATAAACCTTTGGGGTATAAAAAGTCATTTGTAAACCGGATCACAAGTGAGCAATTTGAACCTTGGACCTCTTAGTTACCACAAACTCACATTACTTTGATCACCAATTAAAATGTTCACACTAAATTATTAAATTTATACAAATTAAATATTATAATTTTTTTTACATTTAAATTCATTTTTGAAAACATTAGTTTGATCGCCAATCAAACTATCCACGCTAAATTATTAAATTTATACAAATTAAATATGGCCTATTCTAACTTATAGAGTTTTTCACTACCATCTTTCTGGTTAATTTTAATCAAAATCTTACAAAGATTTTTGAAAACTTAAGTTTAAATTGTTTCACAACCATTTTTTTGGTTAATATTAATCAAAATCCGATCAAGATTTTGAAAGTTTGAGTTTAAATTGTTTAATCTGCGTAATTGGAATGCCGCAAAATTTTTTGAGTGTGCTGAATCTATTTATACATTTAAAAACTTATTTTAAATAACAAAAAAATCTTGAAATTGTATTGCCAGATTTTGATAAATTCTAGTAAAAAAAACTTATTTTATTTATAGTCCACCCTTAAATATTATAATATCATAGTTTTCTTTTAGCTTAAGGCCATTAATATTTTTAAAAATACATTTGAAATAAGACTGGGAGAGGTGTTGAGCACGACCTCCGCTGGGTTCTCTATCCCTTTGATTCTTTTGCGAGGGAGGGCATGAATTTGCTGAGTTGCTCGGCTAGGAATATTTTTGTACTATCCATGTAAGATATGGTTAAAATTTGGACGGATGAAATCGGCAAAATAGCTTGCAAGGAAAGTCCGGTGAAAGGTGCGGAGAACCTCACGGGTGGTCGGAGAAGGCTGTGTAACGCCGTACTTAATTCAAGACAATGCTGAAGAATTCAACTTCCGTAATCTCAAACCCCCTGCCATTCGACAATCATGGCAGGCCGGGGATTGCAACATCAAAGCCATAAAAAACATTTTTTGATTCTATTCACTCGACCTCAAACTGCAAAAGTTCATACTACAACTTCAGCCATCGCAGATATTCATTTTATAAACAGTTTAACAGCAGAAAAACAACGTGCCAAGAGTTGCAGAGACAGTGCGAAATGGAAGGAGATGATGGGTGTTTTTCAGGACAATCGTCTTATAGACATGTATATCCGGCGCCGCAATTTGGCAAATGCGCGGCAAGTGTTTGACAAAATGCCCAAACGAGATGTCTCCTCATGGAATACCATGATTTCAGGATATGTGAAATGCATGAGATTAGAGGATGCACGCCAACTGTTTGACGAAATGCCTGAACGAGATTCTGTCTCCTGGAG